>OZ010581.1:69492225-69494725 GCA_963932145.1 Acanthosepion lycidas | reverse complement strand
AATTTTAACTGCTCTACTATATTCCACAGAGACATGGACCACTTACCGGCGGCATATCCAAACTTTTGGAACGTTTTCATCAAAAATGCCTTCAGAGGATTCTACGTATTAAATGGTAATCTTTTGTGCAATTTTAGAAAGGGCAAATACGTTTAGTATTGAAATGATGCTAACACGTAACCAGATGCGCTGGGCTGGTCATATAAGAATGGAGGATGATCGCCTCCTAAAACAGTTTTATTTTTATGGTGAATTGACAAGCTGCAAACCTCCTCCAAATAAGTCAAACAAGCGCTTCAAAGATGTCATTAAAAACAACCTTAAATAATCTTGGAATAAGTAAAAACAATTGGGAGGGGGAGGTAAGTGATAGGTCTAACTGATGGAACAGTTTTGAAGAGAAAAGGGTTGATCATGCAAAAGTGAAACGGCAGCAGAATTTGCTTGTCCAAAGCTGGTTTAACCAATCACATGATATACCACCGCCACAATAATATAGACTGAACGCCTTCCTCCCAGATCAACGGGCGCCCTGTGTCAGTTTTGCGACAAAACCTGCAAATCATCAGCTGGTCTGAAGAGGCACACTAATAGGATTCATCAAGACAAAATAATTTCAAATCTTATTACACCATTCATTTGTTATTTATGCAAGAAAGCTTGTAAGAGTGCAGTGGGGTTAAAGAGCCACTTGTGTGCACATAAACGTGGCAATGCGCTGTAAGTTGCAGTCACTATTCTAAATGTGAACTGGTTGTATTTTTGTTAAAGCTTTCTTAACAGGGTGTTATTGCTTTTATCATTTTACTAGATTTCCTTCTTTTATATTCTTTTTAATATTCTTTTGACTGTAAATGTTTTACCACTTAAAAATTAAGTACAGGCTTTTTATAAATTGTTTGCAAATGCGAGTGATTTTTTTTTACCATACTTCATCTTTTTTATCGTTTTAAGATCCTTTTATACTTACTGATCAAACAAATCTTCATTTTAAAAGTAAGAAGAGATGTCTTTTGTTAGGAAGTGGCAATCATTATATATATGTGTGTGTGTGAACATAAACTAAATAACGAGATATTAGCAACTATATATACGTGTGTTAACGTACATATAAAGATGAGCAAATAAATATTTATTTACTTTAAGGTGTAAACAAAAGAGTGCTCAATGTAGTTAAACAGAGCTATAAAGAACATACGTCGTTTGTAGTTTCATGGTTACCCAATTCATCAGGCATCAACGGTAAACTGATGAATTGGGTAACCATGAAACCGAGTTGCACTACAAACGTGTGTGTGTGTGTATGTGTTATGATGAAAATGATATTAGAGAGAGAAATATAAAGGCTGAAAACTGTGCACGTCATATAGATTACGGAAAAGCATTTGGCAAGGTACTCTGCCTAGAGTAACTCTCGGGTCTTGTACAGGGTGAACATCATTGTAAAACAAGACAGGAAGTTGTAGAGCGCTAAGATCTTCCGCATAGTGAAAGAACAAGGCAAATTTTCTAAGGAGCTGAAATTATATATATTTTTTACATAAGACGGGCGAACTTTTTCAGACATTGGAGAGCCGAGTTCGAATTCATTACATTCACTTTCCCCTTGGGAAAGGTGTGAATCCTTTTCTTCTCCCTCCAGCTATGGGTAAATAGCAGGACAGACTGGGTTCTATAGCCTTGGATGGAAACTGGTCTAGGAGAAGGACAATTGTGAAATCAAAACCTGCGAAGGGTCGTTTGGGAACACTGTGGCACGTAGTGCAACAAGTCTCTGTATTCGGCCCTTCAAAAAGTGAGGATGGTTCTATAATCAAATCTCATGTGCTGGCGTCTGGCTGCTTGACCCTCATACGTCGAATTCGACGGGAGAGTCTCTGTGTGTGTATTTAGGCAGCAATTTCTCTTTTAGGCATGTTTGATTGAATAAATTACAGACATTATGCCTGCTAATTTTTAATAAAATCTGTTGATACTCACGAATAACCGTCCGTGTATTGATGTTGAAGGATAAGCGAAATGTCTTTCCTTTTTACATCTCCCACCTGGTTTTAAGTGGAAGATTTAACTATCTACAGCCGTTGTGCCCCACAAAACTATTGAATTAACCAATGCTCCACGGCAAGGTTTACGATATTTTTTCGCAACTTTTCTGTAACGAAACACGGTACGAGGTAGTTCACGTGTTCTCAAATATTCTCATTTTTACATTACTTGTAATTTATATATTCATGCAACTATGTTCATCCTTAAAAAACACTTTAACCTCCTTGGTACGTCTGGATATCAATATGTTGTTTTGAATTCTACGACATTGAAGAATTTTTAGATTTCCAGATACATGCAGATAGTCATGTGGCGAAAGTTAACGCTCTATTGAAAGACACTGCTGCCCAATTGCGGGTGCATTCAGGTGTTTTCAGATTGCAAGCGCATGAAATTTGTGGGAGAATTTGGGCGCTTCCGGCCCAAAAGGGTTCAATTATTTAATGAGAAATGA
>OZ010581.1:69379725-69487225 GCA_963932145.1 Acanthosepion lycidas | reverse complement strand
AAACGGTATTTTTTTTATAGTAAAGTCCACTTAATAAAAGCCTAGAAAGTAAAAGCAGAAGGTTATATTAAAATGGTTATAACGAATGAGGCATGTGATATGAATGAAAGAAGAAGTGAATATTATAAGGATAGGAATTGTAGGTAATGATTGACCCTTGAAGAGATTAAGATTGTAGAGTTCGGCGAAGCATCTACACGAGATTTTTTTGTTGTTGTTGCACAAAGTAGCAATTCTTGTGAGGAGGAGAAAAAATATCTGAGTGGATCTTTCCTGTTACATTTGTAATACGGAAAAAATGAAAGTATCTATCTTTAAGTATCTAGAAAAATTTACGAAATTAATTGGTATTTGAAATTTAAATAAGAGAGAAAGATCTGGAGAATTCTTAACCTTCCATAGACTAATCTGCTGTGAAAACGAAACGAGGTTTTGTTTGTTGACAGAAAGTCAAGAAAACAGACTCCATCGGACGCTATTTCGCTTGTTTCTCTTGTGAAAAGACTGGAAATAGAAAGGAGATATTTTCTCAGTCTTAGATTGCTCATGCAATTTTGTTTTAATCATTTCACCCCAAACAAGGCAATAAAGCCACTGAGATGCAAGGAGTTACTGAGTGAGAGAGAATATGAGTAAAATATACGATTATAGAGAAAAGACAATAAAAGAACAGGAATGAAGTATACAGATGATAACGATTGACATTGCATTTAAATTAGATCAAGGTTGACAGGGAAGTAAGGAACCGGAACAGAGTTCCACAAGAAAGAAGTGCGATAGAAGAAATTGTTAGCGGAGAACTTATGGTTACGTCTAGCCATTTCAAATATAAAATGATCAGACCCTGCCGCTAATCTAGTACCGCGCTTAAATTCATAAAGTCTGTACCATAGAGGAAAGCGATAATTATTCTGTAAAATACACAGAAATGCGGCACATGGCCGAAAGTAGGGATTGGGGAAAGGACGGTCTTCTTCTGTCTTAACGATAACTTAGCTAGCCGCAAACACTGACCCAATCGTACGAATAATATTCCTTACACCCAAACAACACATTCATACGTACCTTTCTTACTACAATCACCATAATACCTCTGTCTCTATGAAAATATTAACTAGTCCCCATATTTACAATTCATTGTCTGTGGGAGGGGGAGGGGGACGGGAACAAAACAACATACCAGACATAACAGAGGAAAGCTCATCAGAACAATTACCATTAAAATATTTATAGAAAAGGCACTGGAAAGCTTCGTTACGGCGGTGGGAAAGTGAATGAAGCCGTGATGCCAGGTCAGGACCAATAATATTGCAAATTCTTTGGATTTTATCAAGAATCTCTAAATGTATAGCGGATGCACCGGACAAGAAGTAGAAGCAATATTCAAAGCAATTATAAAGTCTGATTAATGTGAATGATTATAAATTCATTTTCTTTCAAAGAAATAGTTACCAACGGATCAAAAAGGCTTCTGAAAAATTATTAATAATTATTAAAAAAGTTGCGGCTGCAACTTTTGATGTTTTAGTGTTGTGAAATTTAATGCAAACAGGTATTATGCATCGGATACTTGTTTAATTAAAGTGGAATCGGATTGGAGTCCTAATAGTCTCGATGCTAATATCGGATAATTGCTCGAAATGTTGGAAGGAAATTATGCATTCGTGATGCTTCGATATAATCGCAGTAGTGTTTAATACCATTGCTTCATCCATAGACCAGGCTCTGGACGATCATATAATACAGGCGCAATTCAAGAGTAACAGTGGCAGACCGCATAGAGTCCAGAGCGGTGATCAGAGAATGTCAACATGGACAGTTGAAAATCGTTTAAATTTAGCTGATTTACGACGACACGTATATCTAGTCAGATTTCCACTAACAACATTGGGCACAACTCCAGTGATACCACGAGAAGGCTACTTTATGGACTGAATGCCCTCCCTGCAGTGTTCATTAAGGAGAACATATTCTGAATTTATGAAAGCGATGGTCGTGTGGATTTAGACCAGGGAAACGACAGTCACCATCGATGCACAGGTCCAACCACTTGCATCATTGTCTTGGAATGTTATAAGTAACAATTCCGCGAGCATTTGAGGTTTGTGAAGAGGACATGTACTAGACTTGTAGGTCCAAAACATCGCTCAATTCATTCTGCTGCCATTCTTGTCCACATGACGGCGTTGCTATCCAACATGGGTTGAAAGATGTTCGGCAACATCCATGGACGGTATAATCACCAGGCCTGTTCCACCATTAAACATGAGTGGCGCAAGTTAGAATTCAGCAAGAAGCTGTAGGTGGACTATCGACATGCGGAAGAAGAAGGGAATAATGTATCGAAGTTTGGTATGCACAGTCACACGAAGGAGTATTGGACACAGAAAATTTTAAAAATGGAAGGTATTTAAAATTAGAACTCATTAGAAGAATGCTATTAGGTTGGTGCAAAAATAATGTCGTATTCTCACATAGTAACATATATGAGAAAACGACATTATTCTTGCACCAACCTAATAATAACTTGAGCAACCTGAAGGTGATTTTTGAATAGCAATGCAATAAAATTGAATCTCATTTCTACGAGGAACTTATTTCAAATTATTCTTAAATATCTAATAGCCATCAAGGGAAATAAAGGGTTCAATATTAAATGTTCAATGCATTTGATTGATGTGTCAAATACTTTTGCTTTGTATGTTTTCGTTAAATTTCACAATATATATATATATTTAATATTTTCAACTAAAGTTAGGTTTCTAGTTACATGACAAATTATGTTAATTTAAGAAATTCCCTTAAAAAAGAACAATGATAAATTGTTTTTTTTAACCCCACCCAAAAAAGGATAAATTATTTCTCTTAAACGAAAAAAAAAAAAATTATGTTCCTCTTAAAACAAAAAAGTTGTCTTTTTTTAAAAAAAAAAAAAAAAATGGATTATTTTTCATTTAAAATGTTATTGTAAAAATGTTTATTTAAAAATACAAAAAATCTTGTATCTAATATTTTGCTTATGAATGTATTTAAACAGAATATTATGATAAAACAAGATGGAGAAAAGCAAGTAACAAAATATTAATGAGAATGTATTATCAAAAAAGATATATCTAGAATTTGAGAGTTATAAATACTAATAATGTTTTGATAAAAGTAAAGCTGTAAGAATTTTCTATGAAGTCGTCTGTTTAATTTATAACAAAGGAAATTCTGAAAATTTTGAGAGTAGAAACAGAATCTTGAAATACAATGAAAGCTATAATGGCACGTACCATGATTCCATCCTAAAAATTCAGAATGTGAATGCTACAAACTTCACCTCGGTTTATGGATCATTTAAAACAAACTTTGTATAGGAGATAAGGAAACTGAACATAGAATAGTTTGCGCTATGAGTAGTTCTGTCAAACACGGAAAGATGCTACAAAACCAAAGCATTAACCCAAGAGTTAAAGTCATGTTCTTAAATAACGTAGTCAGATCTAGAGCCTCATATATTTATCACGCATGGCGCCCAACTCGTTTAGCAATATATCCCAACTGTTAGCTGTATACGACCGTTTTATTAACTCAATGAACAAATTGTCTTCTAGCTAATGAACCCTGTAGTCTTAAAACCAACCTTCACTGAATCTCGTGAACTGACGCTAAAGAATAAAAAAGAACTTTATCAAATAACAGAGGCCATGATGTGTCTAATGTTATTTGGTAAATCTCTTAGTGATTCTGTAGCGCCAGTTAATGAGATTCGATTAAGGATGGTAGTAAGAATACAGGCTTCCTTTTAAAAGCAGCAACAACTAAAATGGATAGCACATGCAACGCAAAGAGAAAATAATGGCATAATCAACTTTCTACACAGCTTTAAACGAAAGGTTAGGAAAAAGAAACTCCCATCAATATGAGAAAGAGCGATAATAGTGGACTTGAGAAACATTCCCCCACAAAATACTGTTTTATTAAAAAGAATTTATAAGTTTCAGTTGAGAGTAATGCTGCTTGGTCAATGAATTGCGAATGTCTCTTAAGGAAACGGTTAATATCACCATTAATATTATCAATACTATGATCATATTTTCAATCTTTAAATTATTAGATAATATTTCTAGAAAGGTAAATGTTATGCAGAGTTTTAAGGCTTAATCTCAGATTAAAATCCTAATTATTTAGATTCTGTGCGTAATGGCTACTTTAAAGTTTTGGATTTAGTTTCTATTTTCATTGAGATTCGATTATTAAAGAGAAAGAAATTTGTAATATCATTTATGGATGCTTGAATCAATGTGTATCATTGAAGACAAAGTGAACTTGTTTGAAGGATTTTTTATTATAAAAAAAACTATCTATAAACTTTCAAAGAGACTAGCGAGAAATTAACTATTTTAAAATATTTTTAAAGATTACCAGACACGATTCCCTTCCATAGTTTCTTGTCTGTATTAATCGTGTTTTATGTATGGCTGTATGATCGAGATTTTATCTCGAATTTGCCGTCTTGATTTGTAATTAAATGTTTGATTGGAATAGATCGATAAAGAATATCATTTGAAAACATTTCAGAGATTTCCAAAATTACTTTCGTGTTTCTTAAATCAATATCCACAGTTGAAACCAGGATAAATCAATAGATTTGCGAATATGCTCCAAGCCAAAAATATTATAGATTTGATGAATTACAAAGTTTGCCTTCAAAGTTGTTTAATCTTGAAGTGTTTAATTTGAAATGTTGCATTTTCCTTTGTAGCACCGAGGACATTTTTAAAAGGATTTTTGCTTTTAAATGTTTACGAAAAAAAAGAAAAAGACCAACGAACATGACTACTAGGCGATGTGAATAAGAAGATAATTTGGAGCTGCCAGGGTTGGTAGATTTTAATACAGTAGATTGCTAAATGACCATGGAGCAATTCTGAAATCGATTCTAAGCAGTCCTTTAACAAGAAATAACTTCGTGCAAATGAACCCTGTAGTCTTATGACTAACCTTCATTGAATCTCGTGAATTGGCGCTACAGAATCAAAAAGAACTTTACATGTTTAAAATTATGAAATTAAAACAGTTCTACTGTCTCATTGTTTTTCATTACGTTTCGGTCGTTGTGTTTAATGGCCGTCTTCAAGTATATATCGCATCCAGTCATCCTTAAGCGTCATATCTCACCATTTTCTAAAATTTTGAGGCATGAATTACGATGGCGCGCCATCCGAAATCCGCTTGAAAATAATATCCTCGTATTTAATCATCTTCTATGTATTGTGTCCCTCCAGGGCGTAGGCGATCGCGGCTACCAACCATTTTCTGTTCTTTGTAGCTTTTACTAAATTGTTTTTTTTGTTATCTCTCCTAAACTTTTCTCCACCATCCATTTACTCAAGATCTCTAAGTAGATTATGAGCTGTTTTTCCCTGTCTCTCTTGCCTACAAACTGTACTGTGAGTATCAGATTTTCCAAGCCCTATTTCCTCATTATGTGCCCTAGAAATTTCAACTGTCTCTTTCTGATATTAAATATAAGTGTCCTTTTTGTTTTAATTGTCGTTAAAACTTCGTAGTAGGTCACATGTTCAGTCCATAGTATTCTCAGCATCCTTCTGTAGAACCACATTTCTATTGCTTCAAAATCTCTTAATCTGTGAGAAAATTGTCCAGAATTCACTGTCATATAGGCGAACTAATATTGCATAAGAGTTCAGTATTTTTTTTATTTGTTTTTAATGAAATTTTTCGGTTTCTTAATACTTTGCTTAGCTTTCGGAAGGCATTTTTTGTTATCCCAATGCGCCTCCAGATTTCAGTGTGAAACTTTCCGTCCTCTGTTAAAACACTTTTCCAGATGTTTAAATTGTTGTGATTTTATGAGTTTGGTACCGCCAATTTGGTATTTGCATCGTTAGACTTTTCGTTTTGCTAACAGCTATGCATTCTGTCTTCTTGCAATTGAGAGTTAGTCCCTTCTTCCCGCTTTCCTTCACTACCTTTCGGTTTTTTGGGCTACTTTTTTGAATTCAGAGTTTCATTTATTCTATACTCTTTGCTGCCCAAGGCTAGAGATCCTATCTTCCCTTGATATTAAACCCTAGCTATAGTGAGAAGAGATGGATTTATACATTTCTAAGGATGCGAATGCGAACGCAACGGCTTTGGTTGAAATTTGCATGCCAGTCCTACTTTCTGCGTCAATAACCGCTACGCTAGATGCACATCCTCTGAAAGGACATAACATTTGAAAAAATAAAAAGGATTCTGTGAAGCGCCATCATCGATTATGTCATGAAGGGATATGTCGTTAACCATAATCTCCCCTGAAGAGTATATGGCTGCAAATTTACCAGGACACACATTGCTACTGTAGTTTCTGTTGCAAACAGATTTTTGCAGGGTGGAGTTTCTAGTTCCATGTCCAATAGTGCAGGCCTATTTTGGAACCGTGGCATTGCACTCAATTTAAAAGTTTGGCATGATAAATAATGACAAAATATCTTTTTTTTTTCAAATCGCTACCGTTTTTTAAGGAAACGAGATTAAAGATTAAGTTTAGGTTCAAAATTAGAGTGTTGAAATTCCGCTAATCAGTGAAATCTTTATAGTACAGCCTTATAATATTTATAATTAAAATTTATGCGGTTAGTTGGTTTTAAATTAAAAAGGGATAATAAATGTCATAGCTAACAACTGAATAACTTCAACATGTTTCAGAGAATAATGAAACACAGTCGACCGAAATTCAAAAGTTGCATTAAAAAAATTACAGCACAATCCTTTTGTTAGATAAATTAGAGATGAGAAAAAAGGCTATAAAAATATCCATTAAATAAGTAACCATTTATTCATGGTAAATTAGTTATATCAATTTACAAGACTAATTTCGTTCATTAGCTTTTTTTATAATCTTACAATTTTTACATTTTTCCCTTATCAAATACAGTAAAAAGAAAATACATTTTTAATGATGATTCATATTTAGAATTCTAGTTTGAATATATTTTCCATTCAATGTATCGAATATAAAAAATGTCAAATTTATTTGGATTTATTCTTGAAATATAAAAAAATTTTGAAGTCAGTTCCTACGCAAAAACCTGTGTAAATTAAGTATTTACATTTTTTCACACAATCTTTAAAATTAAATCCTAAAAAATTGGTAAAAAAAATTGAATCTAATTTATGGTATCAGTACTTACCACATTGATGCCCAGGTTTTATATACTTTGCAGCGATGATCTTTTAAAAAGATAAGTGAATAATCAACCTGCCTTAACGCCCAATCTGTTTTAAATTCAGTGTTGTCCTAGAGTGTCAGGTAAAGCTAGAAAGCCCCGTCTACTCCACTAGCGAGTGCGAGAAGAAAGACTCATACGTTTCGTATTTGAACGATGTGTGATGTTTATATTCAAATTATTGGGTTATTCAACTAGCCTTTACAGAGCAAAATGTTTACTTAAAGAATATTCAAGAGAGATTGGCGTTGCGAGAAATAGATGCAATCATTTTATTGTAACGACTCTCCAGATGTGCGATGACGTATTCAAAATATTAGATTACCCAATTAGCTTTTATTTGCTCTTATTTGTTTGGGTGTAATAAAATATAACTGACAAATCGTGTCAGTTTTAGGATGCAAGTCAATTTTTCTTTTACAATTCATATTAAGCAACTGATGTTTCATGATACGTTTTATATATATATATATATATATATATATTCATGAACCATTCATACAAAAAACAAATATCGAGGTTAATGATTTAAATGGCGAGAATACATTGTCGCAAACACATAAATAATATACACCAACCCCGAACCTGTATATGAATGATATGATCCCTGTTTATAAATTCCAGTTGCATAAGGTCTTTTTAATTTTTTACAAGCTTTCGTCTGTTCCTACAGACATCATCAGGTATGGAAGTAGATTTTGTTCTTGTTTTTACTTCTCGGTACTAAGATGACAACGAAAATACAGATGTAATCCGAATAAATGCTATGAGAAATGTGTTATTGTTTTGGAACGTGCGGTCGCAACGCTGAGTTTAAATTTAAATTTTAAGGTTGTGCGTTTTTGTACAAATATAGCAATAAGAGAATTCTTTTTTACTGGTAGATTTTCCTTCAATATGGCATGAACTATATTGTTCAATAATTACAGTAGTGTCACACTTATTATCCGAGAGTTGCACGTTGGATCAGTTATTTTAATTTCAATTAAAAGGTGCAGTTATAACTTATAAATTCATGAAACAAATATAGAGGTTAATGATTTAAATGGCGAGAATACATCGTCGCAAACACCAACCCCGAACCTGTATATGAATGATATGATCCCTGTTTATAAATTTATGTGTTTGCGACGAAGTATTCTCGCTATTTAAACCATTAACCTCTATATTTGTTTTTTGTATGAATGATTCATAAATTTATAAGTTATAATTGCACCTTTTAATTGAAATTAATATATTAATTATATACTGAAAATGCAATAACTTATTTGGTCACATGAGATTTTATTATGGACCTCGAACGTTGCTCATTATAGACAGGTTAAAAATAATTGAACGCAAATTTTAAAACCATTATAATGCAAAATAAACGCCTGTGAAAACATATTTTGAAACGCATGGATTTGAAATTACAAATTTTCAATTGCTCCTCCATTTTGTTTTGTATAAGCAAGGTTGCAAGTTTGATCAAATTATTGGCAGACAGTCCATAACTTGAGGTGTACGCCCAGTTTCTAAGGAATGTCCCGACATGAAAGAGTCTTTATTGTTTCAGACTTCTCTATCAGACGTGTAATTGTTGATAGAGCAAAAGGATCCAGTTTTAAATTGTTCCTTGTTTTATAAAGCTCTCATCGTTGCTGCTGCACTTTTATGATTGATCGCATTCCTTAGAAGCTGAGTGCACACTTCAAGTAATGGATACCCTGTCACCAATTTGATCAAACTTGCAATCTTGGTTATTCAACAAAATGGAGGAACAATTGAAAATTTGTTGTAATTTAATAAGCCCAATTCCATACCGATTTGTTTCAAAATGTTTTCACAATTGCTTACTTTGCATTATAATAGTTTTTACACTTGCGTTCATTTATTTACACCTTGTATAAGAAATAACAAGAGGGA
Source organism: Acanthosepion lycidas (assembly GCA_963932145.1). Classification (NCBI taxonomy): domain Eukaryota; kingdom Metazoa; phylum Mollusca; class Cephalopoda; order Sepiida; family Sepiidae; genus Acanthosepion; species Acanthosepion lycidas. The sequence goes on along the minus strand of OZ010581.1, from coordinate 69,478,100 downwards.
AAACTTTTATATCAACGCGTTTCGTTCCTTCAGGAACCTTATGGCAAGTGTAGGAATTTTATTTAGGAGTGTGTATTTATACATAGAAAAAAGGTAACGTTTTTATCACTTCCCTCCGAGCATGATAATAAGAACATTAAGGTGCAAGGTGTTACTGAGTGTGAGAGAATATGAGAAAAAGAAAACATTATAGAGAGGACAATAAAAGAACAGGTCTTAAGACAAGATAACGATTAGCACTGCATTTAAATTTTCAAACATCAAAGTTGAATGGAATGTAAGAAGCCGGAAGAGTGTTCCACAAGCGAGAAGTGCGACAGGAAAAACTGTTAGCATGGAACTTACGGTTACAACTAGCCATTTCAACTGTAAAATGATGAGACCTTTCCGCCAATCTAGTACAGCGCTTAAATTTATGAAATCTAGGTACCAAAGAAGAAGGCTCATTAGAGTAATTACTATGAAAATGTTTATAGAAAAGAGACTGATAAACGGTAGGAAAATGACTGAAGTTGAGGTGCCAGGCCAGGACCAATAATATTGCAGATTATTTGTATTTTAACCAGAATCTCTCAATACACAGAAACACCATGCCAGACAAGAAAACCATATTTAATGTATGGACAAACGTATTAGAGAAAGCTCTAAAATATTCGAAAATCTCTCGGCATTAACGAAAAGTTAAACTATGGATGACGTTGAATGACATTAAACTAGAGTCAACGTGTTATTGATATTTTCTAAAATTTTATTAAATGCTATGATTTTATCGTTTTTTGAACTAAAAAAATATGTTGGCTTGAGAAAGGAACATTTCTTTAAAAAAAAAAAAAAAAAAAAAAAAAAATGGAAATATTTGAAAAAATCCAGGGTGTATATTTATGTTCGGGCAAATATCAAATAAATCCTTTTTCGAGAAGTTTCGTCTAAGTTATTTTGTCTCTTAATAAGGATTAGCATTTTTGACAGCGAAACTGTGGTTGAATTATTTTTGTGTATAACTAATGTATTGCATAAATTATTATGTAGAAGATATTGTAGACATAAATACATTTTTTTTTTAATTTCTGGAAATTTAAACAATATATCGTCAAGAACAGCCATTACAGTTTATGTTATATATATCCGCTTCAGAATTGTTGCGGTCATAGCCATTTTTTGGTTTTGATCATACCCATAACAATTTGGATGTTATAATTAATTTAATATTAAGATTAGATATATTATTTTGAATACTAGATATTATGGAGTTGTTAAATAATATTATATATCTATTTTTATCCCACCCCCCCAAATAATAATATTATTATCTTCATCATTTATATGGTTTTATTTTAGCATTGTATATGAGATAAGGGTACTGAAAGTATTAAAATGTATTTAAAATATATATTTCTTCATCTAAATATTGGGGGTAGCGGATTCTTAGCGAACTTAATAAAATCCTATAATTACGCTAGATTTTTTTTCTATTACTGTGGTAAGAATAATAATTTCTGTGTTTACTTTAGTTAATAGATATATGGTCGAATATTTTTGTATAATTCCCCCCCCCTAAGAAAGGTGATAATGCCACTAGAATGTAGAGGTTACAGGGTGTGAAAGTGAAAGAGGATAAGAGTGAGAATAGGGTGGGTTGAGGAAAGGAAAAGAAAGGAATAGGGTTTAAGACAACAACAATTTTGAAGTAGTTGCCAGGGAAGTAAGGAACCGGAAGGGAGTTCCACAGGTGGCAATGCGAGAAAAGAAACTGTTACAGTAGAAAAGACAGAGGAAAGCCTGGTCACTTTGGTAAGAAGGTGACTGAAGTCGAGCTGCCTGGTCAGGATCGATAACATTACAGATCCTTCTTTGGATTTTGTCAAGAATCTCTAGATGCACAGCAGGAGTACCAGACGAGACCAGACATGGCAACACTATCCAATGCATGGACGAATGGGAGATTTATAAATCTCCCATCATGTGAAAAATGGATTCTGTGGAGAAAATTTTCTGGCACGATACAGTGAACCAACTTCGCTTGCATTAGGCGTAGCAATTGAAGCGATATAGTCACTTCTCTTGGTGTGCTGGGAGAGTTCTTGGTTCTAATGAGTATAATATCAAAGGCGAAGAATGCGCTATTAATTTCGGTTTCACAGTAAAATCTATTGTGGATTCAACGGTATTCTGTTTGTAGGGTTTGGTCATATGGTGTAATGAGATATATTAGTAGAAGATCATCTATGTATCTAAAATAAGAATTTTTGGTAAATATTCCTGAAGGGAGTAACCTCTAGAAACTCTAAAAAGAGAAAAGCTAAAACAAGTTTGCAAAAGTTATCGAATTAGTAGTTAATTTAACATTTTTATGACCTTATGTGTGGAGTGAGTTGGTAAAACCGCTTTCTATTTTTTTCTAAATGGTTAGGAGAACAGGAATAAGGAGGGGTAGCAAAAGGACAAACTTTACTAAAAACTACAAAAAGACAGGAAGTTGTGGAGAGCTATTACAGCCCATCTCTTTAAGGGTCACAGTACAGAAGAAACATCATAAAGTGTAAGTTGTACCTAAGGAAACCTCTTCAGTTGGGAAGTTATCCAGCAGTTGGTAAAACCTTTTTTCTAAATGATTGGAAGAACAGGGGTGTTAGCAGAAAGGCAAACTTCCGTAAAAACTACAAAAGACAGGATGTTGTGGAGAGCCATCATCGTCCAACTCTTGAAGGGGCACGTTAAAGAGAAGAAACATCGTAAAAGGTTTAAATTGTGTCTACGGAAACCGCTTCACCTGATAAGTCATTCGGTAGTTGGTAAAACCTTTCCTAATTTTTTCTAAATGATTGGAAAAACAGGAATATTAACAAAAAGATAAAACTTCACTAAAAGCTACAAAAGAGAGGAAATTGTGGAGAGCCATCACCGCCTAACTCTTGAACGCGGTGCATAAAAGAAAAAAAAGTTTAAAATATGACTACGAAAACCGTTTCAGTTAGGAAGGTGGTAAAAACTTTTTCTACTTTTTCTAAATGATTGTAAAAAATTCCCTAAAAGCTAGAAAAGAGGAAGCTGTGGAGAGCCATAATACCCAACTCTCGAAGGGACACGGTGCATAAAAGAAGACACGTCATAAAAAGTTTAAATTATGACTACAGAAACTGCTTCAGTTGGGAAGTCATTTGGCACTTGGTAAAAATTCTTTCTATCAACACTGACAGCTAAGCATAACATTTTTGTTACTAATGTTCATTAATGCCAACAAGCAGCCGACAATAAACCATAAAAGACTCGGTGAACTAACTCACGTTTCCATTTGAATAGATTCAGCTATAACCGCTTAAGGCAGCTTAATGTATTCTTTGAATCACTTTTAAGATATCATTTACTTTCATGTATTTTCAAGTGCATAGTTTTTAAATTTCTTTCATTACCGCTATTCAAAGTATTGGAATGGAGAATACGTATGAAACAAAACTGGAGATTTTACTTTCCGTTTCTTAAGAGTTTAATATCACTAAGCGATGCAAGTAATTACTGATAAAAGAAATTAATCTGCTTGCTTGGTCTCTTGCCGAGAAGATATTTGAATACCCGTTCAGCATAGCGAGTGAAAATCTAAATGGTATATTATCATTGAAAAGAATGAAGACATATTTCTTTTTAATTCTTAATGCTTCCTTTTACAGAAACGACAATAACAAAAACATTGCATCAAGTAAACATCTTATTTAAATTAAATATAAAATCGAAAGAAAAAAGCGTTACAACATCAGCTCAAGTCACTTTTGGGATAATTTTCAAAACAAAGGGAAACCGTAGAGAACATGGAATATATATATATATATATAACTAAAGTTGGAATCAAAATACATTCTCTTGTCTACTGAAAGAAAACACCCTTTAGAGAGTGCATATAAAGCGTAGATTTTTTTTTCTTTTTCTACAGCTAAACACAGACGATGTAAATGCATATTGGCATGTATTGATGAACAGTATACAATATTAAAATCTGTTTATCTTAATTCGCCAGTTAAAGTCGTGTTGATGGCAGCCATTTTGATTATGGGGCGGAGTAAGTATCGAACAGACTTTTTTTTTTTTTTAAATGCTAGCAATATTTATTAACGTATCGGCTATTCCACTTTCCGTGCCAATAAGCCCGACGATACCCTCACATCCTAAAGGAGTGTATGTTCCTATTTCAAACATTAGTATTTTAACTGTCTATATTTCCGAGATGAGGTATTATGTACACTATTTACATTATTCGGACTATTGTCCTCATATTTGTTGCCATATTTATCACAACGTTTCGGCCGTTGTACGCTCCGGCCTTCATCAGGTAGTTGGAATGTCGAATTGGAAGTTGTTATTTCGCTTGCTGTGGTAGTCTGTTCTAGTTACACGTGCTATTTTTAATGGATGTCAGTTATCAGTTATCTCCTGTAAATTCACCTCTCCAAGTTCTCCACCGCCTTAACCAAGTATTGAACTCACAACTTTTCAGTACCTGTCACTGGATCTAACCAACTCCTTTATCCACTGTGCCATGTGGACACATGGCACAGTGGATAAAGACGTTGGTTAGATCCAGTGACAGTGAGAGTTCAATACCTGGTTAAGGCAGTGGAGAACTTGGAGAGGTGAATTAACAGGAGATAAATGATGACATCCATGTCACGTGGAACTAGAAAAATCTACCCCAGCGTGCGAAATAAAGGCATTCGACATTCCAACCATCTGAAGAAGGCCGGAGCGTACAATGGCAGAAACGTTGTGATAAATATGGCAACAAAGATGAGGACAATAGTTCGAATAATGTAAATAGTGTCGTATTTTAACATAAAAATGATACATGTTTTCTTTTAGAGTGAATATATCAGGAATGGAAAACAATTATTTCCAAACCTCATTCTTTCAGTTAAGCTTGTTCCAAACACCACCAAAATATTTCCCTTCCAAAATTTCGAAAATTACCCACTCTAAAATAAATATTAAAAAAAAAAAAAAAAAAAAAAAAATCGCCGACGACATTTGCATTTCCTGTTTTTTTAGTATAGAAAAATCTGCAACGTTATCAGTCCAGTTCTGGCATCTAAACTTTACTTTGTCACTCCTGTGCTTTTCTGTAAATATTTTCACGGTGATTGTTCTAATGAGCTGTCCTCTTTGTTACGCCGACTTTACAAATTTAAGCGCCGTTATAGATTGGCAGTTAGATCTCAATGTTATTATTGTAATTGCTACGTGTAAGCGTAAGTTCTATGTTAATAGTTCCCTCTATCACACTTCTCCGTTGTGTAGCTTTTCTAGCAACTACGAACTTCAAAAGTTTAAATGCAACGTCAATTATCTCCTGCCTTCTTGAATTTTGTCCTTTTTGTTGTCCTCAGTTTCTTTAGCTGTCACTAACCGCTAGCGTCTTAATGGCTTTTATCGCCTTACTTGGGGGTGAAATGATTAAAAAATTACATTTCATTGTTTATGGAATCATAAAATTTTAAGGTGCAAGAAAAATAATTTAACTCAAAGGCGAGTTTAGTTATTACTGAGGTGTTTACGTTAGGTGAGAAGGAAAATTAATTCTCCCCAGAACTGATTCCGAAGTTTATCAGTTTGCACAAATATTTAAACTGAAAAAGTGAGCTTTACAAGTCCACATCAGAAGATAATCGACTTAGTTCGGATCTGCGTTTATAAACTGTCTTAAGCACGCTGTACGTGTGTGTTGTTGCTGTTAGATCTAATATTATCCAGGATTTTATGGAAATTTATTAACCGTAACGGGCCATGACATCATCTTGATGGCAGACACAAAAAGAAACCTACAGAAACTCCTAGAGTATAGAGTAGAGTAAAGAGAGGGGAAACAATCCGTTAACTGTAAGAAGACAAAATATGGTTGCCAACAAGAGAAACAGTACAAGATGCGAGGTACGAATGGGTGATGTATTAGGTTGGTGCAAAAATAATGACGTAATAATGTCGTTTTTTGACGTATTTTTTAACGTCAAAAAACGACATTATCACGTCATTATTTTTGCACCAACCTAATAAAAATCAAACAAATCTATGTGCCGTGTCCTTTCAGGATGTGGGCGATCAGAGCTCTTCTCAACTTCTCTTTTGTAGCATTTAGTAAGATTTATCTTTTAAATATCTCTCCCAGCCCTTTCCACAAGCTTGTTAGGTAGGTTATTGACTGATTTTTCTGTCTCTCCTGACTTCAATATGTCTTGTGAGTACCAGGTTCTCCAGGCCCCCTTCCCTCATTATGTAAAATTTCAACCGTCTCTATGATTATAGGTATACATAGCTTTTTTTGTTCCCGCTTCCTTAAAACAGTTTCGTTAATCACAAATTTAGTTCATGGGATACTCAGTATCCTTCTGTAGAACCAGGTATTTGTTGCATTAAATCTTTATGATGACACTGTCCAATATTCACTGCCATATAGGAGAACCGATATTGCATAACAGTTTGGTACTCTTTTCTTTGTTTCTAACAAAAATTTCCCGTTTCTTAATACTTTACTTAGTTTTCAGAAGACAACTTTCGTTACTTTAACCCACGTTCGGATTTCAGTGTCACATTTTCCGTCCTCAGTTAGAAAACTTCCTATATATTTATATTTCCGTATTTGATTGATTTCGTTAATACGCGGTCTACATCTTGAGCTGTCTCTCTTGATGAAAACCACAAATGGTTGTATTATAATTCGTCCTTTCTTCTCGCTTTCTTTTACTACATTCTATACGAGCTTCCTGCCATTTGCATATATCTTATATTGTTAAGATTGTACCCACTTATAAATCCTGGTAGTATTTCCAGTTCTCTTGGAATCACCTCGTTGTAAAGGTTGAATAAATCCAGTAATAAAGTACATACTTTTCTCACGGTCCTTTCTACAATGTGTATTTATTGATATTTTTCTATCCGTATGCAGGTGATTTTCCCCAGTATAACTTGTAGATTCTTCTAACATCTTAATCTTATTCAAATAGATCAAGCTTACCTTGAAGTTCAAACAGGGCCTCTTGAATATGCGGTATTATGGTATATGTCGGATAAATAGTGAAGAATTAATTCTTGTGGTGATTGAGTGATAAATGAATGGGTTGCGAATCAGATTGGCTACGTTTAGGATAGTAAAGACCAGCCTTACGCCACTTGCTCTTCGACTTTATGCTAAAATTGTATTTTTAATACAATAAATATACAGTCCTGTGTTGTACCTTATCAAAAATCTTGCATAATCTATAAAACATAAATATACACTCTTCTGTATTACTGTTGTCCTTTCTGATATCATTTCCAGCATAAATATCAAATAACACGAGACAAAAGCCTAGTGGATTAAAGCATTGGTTTGGTTTGTTTTACAGCATAGCAACACTTCAATGAAGTATTTAATGCCGACAAGATTTTTATTGCTGGTAATATTTTTTTTTTCAAAAATGTATTGCTGGTAAATTCTTTTCTTGAAAAATTCATTTCTGACAATAATTTTTTTACAAATTTTTTTTTACACTTTCATAGTGTTTTGAACCTAGTTTTGGGGTTAACTATTTCCCCAAAGCTGGGACCCTAACAGGTGCTACCACCCCGGGTCTGAGTGGATCTGGGAACAACATCAATTAAGAGGTTGTTTCACGCTCCCCAAAGCTGCCTGATCAGAGGCCCTGCTGTTGAATGTAGTTTATCATCTTACTCAGGACGGTTAAAGTGTTGATTCGTAAATTTAGTGACATAGTAATTTCGAGTTCAATTCCTAGTCGGGTGGGATGTGTATACTTGTACTCAATGGACGTAGGGCGAGCAATAACTGAAAAAAAAAAAAAAGAAAAAAAAAAAAGAAAAAAAAGAGAACTAGACGAGATATCTCTAGACATGGGCAGTGGAACGAGAACAGTCTATCCACGCAGAAAGGGCCCGGTTCGGAATTAACTTTAGGTTATCCGAATCGATATACACCTGATGAAGGCCGGAGAACACCATAGACGAAACGTTGTGATAACAAAATGAGGTCATCAGTGCGAATATAAATAGTGCAAATAATATCAAACCAAACCTAGACAGAGTATCAAGAAAAAGAATTTTCTTAAAAAACAAAGAAAAGCGCGTTGAGCTTCTTGTAATATCAATTCTCCTCTATAATAGTGAATACTGGACTATTTTTCACAGATGAAGAGAAGACTCGAGTTGTTAGAGATGTAGTTTTACAGAAGGATGATCAGAATACCATAAGAGGAGCATGTAAGCAACGGGGTAGTTTCAAGGACAACTAGACTACCCGTAACCCAGTGGGCCACTGACGGTTCAGGTTATAAAACATTGAAGTTGATTTCAACATACCATTGAAATGAAAGTTAATTTTATTATGATTCATTTAAATATTTCAATTCGTTTGTTTCATCATTGGTCTGGTTTACAAGTTCAAGTTTTATTTTTTGAAGCATTTAATAGGAATAGAACTTCCGGGATAAACTTGAACTTTAAATCAGATTAACTTAAAAGTATTTTTTAATATGCCAAAAATATTTTTAAATATTTAAAATATTGTTTCTTTAAAGAAACTGAAATGTAAATTGCTCAATAAACAACTGGACGAAACATCAAAGCTGGATCTTTTTGTGTCTGTTTTAGCTTAAAAATATTTTAATTAAAAAAAATGTCCGAAGAAAGTTGAAATGACAACATTTACTGTATAAACAATTCGTAAATGATTATGCACCGGACGGACGCACCACGCAATCACAGGCTTTTGGTATTATATAGATGGAAACTGTTCAGGGAAGCTAATTTCCTTCCTTATAAAGAACGGTAACTCAAAATCAATTGAGTTATTTCCCTTGTTTGTGAAGAAGAGCGCACCACTTTTGAATTGAAGATAGCGGCAAGCTGACAAACACGTGAAATTCATTGATTTCAGTGCATGCAATCTTTGCTGTTCTCAGATAGTTAATGAATAATGGTTGTTTGTTTATCTGTTAAAATACACTTGTTTTATTTTTGTTCATCCCGACAACCTGGGATATAACAAACAAAAAAGACAATTATTTATAAAATCAGAAAGAGACAGTTGAAATTTCTGGGATATATGAGAAAAGGCGGACAGGGAAATTTTACACTCAAATGCGACAGAGGAAAGCTAACGTCGGTCTATATAAATATATAGTAGAACAAGAATGGTTAGTTGATCAAAAAGTACCCGATAACGGCCGGAGTGTAAACTGGCCGAAATGTTGGGAAAATAACAGTTGAAAATGATGATGAAGACAACAGACTGAATGTAAATAATGATAAATCCTCATTTCAGAAATTGACACAAACTTATGTTGAACGGAGACTTATGGAGAAATGAGTCCTTTATGAACAAAAAAAAAAAAAAAAAAATGCCTGCACCTTTTTTAGCTTCCTAATAGTTTTAGTTTTTGTCAAACCCAGTGGATAAAGTTAATTCGAAATAAAGAAAAAGTTTGTTATAAAAGTTAAAATTGGCTTTTCTAAATTTCACGAAACTGTCATGTTCTTAACTTTGTTAGTATTACACGTCAGATGAACGCCAGGTCTTTAAAAGTCGAGATAACATTTGAATTTGATTAACAAAAGCTAATAAACTTTCATTTCAAGGAAACCTAGTATTGTTTTCTTTTTGCTAGTTTCTAAAAAGACAAAACAAAACAAGTAATTCTTCGCAACTGGCTTTTTACATTTACTGGTGGAAAATATAGAATTCCTGGGTCTAGAGTGACTAGCTTGAACGAGAGAAAGTGTATATAAAATATAGTGAAACACATTCGACTACTCTTAACTTAAAAAAGAAATCATTTTGAACGCTGTTGATTAGAAAAAAATCTTCTGTAAAAGATAATATCTAATGAAAGACGACAAAATTTATTTGATCATAAAGCGAATGGCTAACAAAAAGTACTCGGTCTGACCATAATATACTGAGTGTCACAAAAAAATACACATGCATTGTCGTACTTCTCCATTTTCATTGAGAGATAATTTTAACGACACGTTTCCAGATTGATCGAATGAAGCAATAAGCCTATTAATGTTAACTGTCCCAGTTTTAGGAGGGTGGCTATTAAAGTGTATTAATTAATGCCAGATTTTTTGTTGTTGTTGTAGGATCCTATAAGTAATACCGTATTTTGTTTTCACTCGCACAATCCTATAATTACGAGCCGGTTTTGTTTTCGCTCGCACAATCCTATAATTACGAGCCGGTTTTGTTTTCGCTCACACAATCCTATAATTTGGAGCGACTTAATATATATTTTTTGAGAAACTTAATTGTCGCCTGCCTGCACCGCTCCAGATATCACCTGACTCTTCCTGTCATGCTCTGCCTTTAGAAGAGCCAGATCAAACCAAAAACGGAGTATTCCTGATAAATATGAATTCTTTATCAACTTTAAACCCGTTTCGCACAAACCGAACATTGCTAGCCTCTCGCTGCTCTACAACTATTTTCATGGAAGATATTCACGGGAATTACATTCATTCATTCTAGATCTTCACAGGTTGGAGCCGCCATACCACGTCAGCAGAGTCGACTCGCTCTCATTCTCTCCATATTTAATTGGTATGAACAAGTTCCACACGAATAAAAGACAAAGCGGACTCCAGTGGGGATGCTTTCCTGATCACTACAACCTTAACTTCTTCGTCGGAGATTAACCATTATCTATCCTCCATATTTTCATGATATGCGACCATTGCTCCCGCCTTATACGCACTTACCACATCTCCATTAACCCTTTGAGCCCTGACCATCACTTTACCAGAGGCACAGAAAATGACGTAATACTCAGCCACCGGTTGAACGGTGGGTAAACATTTTTAACTATTTTTATATCTACCGTGAAGCATTACATACCAATTATTTGCGAATTTTGACTTAGGGGTTCAGGCAGACGGGTTAAAATTGTCCAGGATCGCAGAGGTCAAAGGGTTAAGTAACCTACCTTGAGTGGCACTTCCGCCTTGTATTGAGTGAATAGTAAAATAAATATGGGGCAAGATTTTATGTCGTGCACTAATGGGTTAAACGGTTTTAACATTCATGAAATCTAATACGTTTAGACAATTAAAAATTACAATGGAAGAGAATTTGGTATACTTAGAGGAACAAAAACAGTTTATTTACATTATTTACAGGCACCTATTGCCTCCCATTAGAACCCTTTATTTAATCTGAATATCTATAGTTCTTATTTTGTATTGCTCAATTATTGCTCGCCCTATTTCCAATTAGTCCAAGTGCACACTGAAGGCTGGAGGGCATAAGAGTCGAAACGCATGTAAATAATGTAAAAAAAATGATAACTACACGTTCCAGAAAAAATAGGAAAATAGATAGGTTAGGAAAAAAGAACTGAAATTTGTAACGAAGAGTGTTAAACTTAACGATTCTATCTAGATTTCTCTATAGATTACTCCAAGATGGGAGAATTTCGAATTAAAGTCAATACAAAAATAAATCACGCGAAGTACTAACGTTTGTGATAATGTATTTTACTGCGCATCAGTATTCGACTGAATTCGGGATAAATCTCTTCCTCTATTATGAAACCAGAAAAAAAAAAAGAAAAGAAAAAAAGAAGAAAAAAAGAAAAAAAAAAGAAAGAAAAAGAAAACATTTCATTCTTTTCGTTCTCTAGAGCAAAAATAATGAAATATCGACTCGTCTGGTTGCTCTCTTTATCAATATTATTGTTGCCGACTCGTATTAAATTATCTTGTCTCTGCTTCAAGTCTTGCATGGAAATTTTATCAGAGAGATTCCCGAGCGAACATTGAATAATTAATTAGACGGTACTAGACAACCGTACAGTGAGAAAATAACAGATTTTACAAGGGCCTAAACGGAATTACTTGGCGAATAAGAACAACATTTATGAAATTAACGCTTATCATTTGCTTGTGTACATGAGCTTACAGCTCATAACAGTGTCTAAGGAGCAACAGACATCCTCAGCTGATTAGATATTTAACATGGCTTATAGGTAGCTTGGGTTTAAATTTCATAAGTTTCAGTACCCGACCTGTCTTTTGTTCGTTCTATCATTAAATCCTAATTGTCAGGAAGTCGATACGCGTGCTTAGAGATAAAATCGGAGGTTTTCCTCTTATTGCGTAAATGGCAGTCATTGTACTGCAGACTATTACCGGAGAGAAAGGAAAACAATCAATAAATGGTACACAGTTATTAATGACATAGGTACAGTTTCAAACTTAACATATGGAAATGAAAACAAGTATAGATGACTAAGAAGTTGGGGATCGATCGATACTGTATTTATATCATGAAAAAAGATTCCACCTTCTAAAAGGATAAAGAGAAAATGTCTTGGGTTCATGAGAGTTTTAACCAAAAAACAAAGAACTGCACCAAAAAAATAGAAACGACATCGCTTGAGGACAAGAAACAGTTAAAATGAATATCACATGTCACTCGAAGAAAAAGAAGACATAATCAAGATGACGTTACACAAAACTTTAAACAAAAGGTTAGGAAGAAAACCATCAATACTGGGAGGAGCGATAACAGCTACTGGAATTGTGAAACCTATTTTCGTGAAAAATTGTTTTAAAAGATTGATTTTATAAATTTCAACCGACAATAGAACTGGCTGCCCGGTCAATGAATTTCGAATGTTTCGTTATAAGGAAACGGCTAGCATCATCATTGTCATTACCAATTGAATACCAATCTACAAGAATTTATTCCGACAAATTTTTTTCACGATCGAACTAATCAATTTAAGTTACACCTAGAAGACTTTTCGAAATCCAAGCGAGTTTTAATTATTTGTTTTACGGCATATCGACCTCAATTGGTTATTTAATGCCAACATTTTTTTTTATTGCTGGTAATAACTTTTTCCAAAAATCTATTGCTAGTAATATACTGCTGGTAATAATAGCCTATTTCTACACTTTCGTAGTGTTTTAACCTCAGTTTGGGTGTTAATCTTTTGCTCATAGCTGGGGCACTAACGGGTCATGTTGGAGCTGAAAACAACAGCAATTATAGATGTGGTTCCATGCCCCTCTTGATTAGAGGCCTTGCTGCCGGATGTTGTTTATCCTTATACCCAGGACGCCTTATCGAGGAGGTAGGGCGCCTCATTGAGGAGGTATTATCCCTCTGCAGAGGTGCAGTTGACGTATTCTGAAGCTCCAGCCGTCAGGGCATCCAAGCGTGATTTAACGAAAGAAAGTGGTTTCTGAACATTTGTTGCCTGTTTCAAATTCTTGGAAACCTCACGACTTATCCGTATCAAATTCTTTCGAGAAGTCATCTGGAGTTCCTGACCTTATATCAAAATCATATTTTTTTGGAAACAACCCTTTCTAACCTGTGGGCAGTTCCGAACGGAGGAAACGTGTTCCATTTCTTTAATCAACCAGGTATCAAACGATAAAACCCAACATAGAGAAATGACAAATGTAGTTGAAGACATTCCATGAAACTCAAGAAGACTATTTGTAAAATTATCAATAACGTTAAAGTTCTATAAAGAGTGTTATACTACTTTCGAAGCGAAACATCTATCTGAAAAAATGGTTTTATTACGAGCTATCGTTTGGAATTTGTCTTCTGCAATTCTTAACGAATTTACATGATCGATAACATCTATGATCGATGACAGTTTACTGATTACACTGGAGGGTTAAGAGTAGTATCATTTGATGCGATGTCGCAGGAAATCTCACCAGAAATCACGAGTCCTATAACCCTTTAGGGTCGTAGGGGCAGAATATATACCACAGCCATAGCAACAGTCTTGGGCAAGATAATCTGACGCAACCCAGCTCTCTCCAAGATGATTTGAATTCCTTCTCATAGACTGGTTACGAAACAGTCCTACAGAGTTCAGCATGTCCTGTTACTTACTGTCTCTGGTAGTAGAACAGAGATGGATTCATACCTTTTCCCAATGGTATTTGCGTGTAAGTGAATGTAACAAACTCGCCTGGAATTCGAACTCGGTTCTCCGATTCCTCATTCCAGGCCGCTATCCATTACACCTCCACAGGGCTGTGATACCGGAAGTAAGATTAATAAGTCAACCGCTTGTAATTCGGTTCAGCCGTAGATTTCTTTATTGTATATACAAGATGTATCAGCAAAATTACCCAATTGTTAGATTAAGCTTTGAACCGTTGTATCTCAGAAATGATTAAAGATATCTTACTGGAATTTTGGAACTGTATAATTACTCTCTAAGCTTAACAGAAGAATCGTGATGAAATCGATCATAAATAAAAATGACGTTCGTCATTAATTAATCATAGCTAAGGATCGGAAACACGTGAAGGATTGAAATAAAATTGTGTATATATATATATATATACGGAAATTATTAGGAGGATTTGATAATTATATTTAATTAATTCATCGAGTCTGAAAGAAACCTCAACAGAATGCAGAAAGCAGTGGACGGCCGTTTCGTCCTATATTTGGGACTCATCAGCAGAGCGCATCCACTACCGAGAATTGAAACCCTGACAGTTAGGCTGTCAAGCAAACATCATACCAACTGTTCCAAATGGGCCCCGGTGACGAAGAGATTCCAAATCAGAGTCAACATAGCGCCGCTCGCTCACATATTCCGTTGTGGAACTCAGTTCTCTGTAACCCAAATATAGGACTAAACGGCCGTCCAGTGCTTTCTGCATTCTGTTGAGGTTTCTTTCAGACTCGATGAATTAATTAAATATAATTATCAAATCCTCCTAATAATTTCCATCTATGTATATCATTGCTTGAACCGGCTTCTAATGCTCTAGAGTGAGCGGCTTGGTGAGAGTAGTCGTGGCTCCAGGGGGCACAGTCCTATGGTTACAGAGAACTCAGTAGAGTTCCACCACGGAATATGTGAGCGAGCGGTGCTTTGAGTCTGATTTGCAATCTCGTCGTCACCGAGGCCCATTGGAACAGCTGGTATGATGTTTGCTTGACAACCTGTCAGGGTTTCAATTCTCGGTAGTGGATACGCACTGCTGATGAGTCCCAAATATAGGACGAAACGGCCGTCCACTGCATTCTGTTGAGGTTTCTTTCAGACTCGATCAATTAATTTTATTTATATATATATATATATATATATATATATATATATATATATATATGAAATTCCAGGATAATTTTCCAACTTTTGACTATGTCCTAGAGTAAGACGTCACGATTTCATTTCCAAGTCTTTTTCCCCACTGCTCTTTGGACTGTCAAGCTGAAATTCTATCATATGCCAAACATCTTATGGATTGAATTGGATCTTTTCTAATTGATCTCTTAAGCTCCCAGTTGAAATGTTGTGACCTCCTGATTCAGTTTTCCTCCCTACTGTTCCCTCTTTTTTAAAACTTATTCACCGTTCTCTTGATGGTTCTTGAAAGGATATGAAGATAGAAGCCAAAGTATGAATGTTGGTACCATTACTGAAGGCTTGAGTGTTCTTTTCCCTCTCACCATTGCCCAGTTGGGAAGAGGCTGACACAAAACGATTTTAAACTGTTCTTTTTTTCTAGCTGAATAACTGAAAAGTTTTTTCAGTGGTTCTTACGAAAAATGATATCAAGATGGCTAAACGTCTTATCTAAAAACCTGGAAAAAAGAAACTCAATTAGTTTAGTGTTTTTTTAGATATTAAATATTTTGTGGAATGGGAAATTATGCTATTATACGATTTGAACAATTTTGCTGTTACATCCGGTATTATAAAACAGATAGAAACTAAGTATTATTTTGATTGGCTCATCCATACAACCTCTAACCAATAAAAAATGGATAGCACCAGATCGATCTTTTTTAAACTATAGGATGCTATATGCAAAAACATGTCTCGTTTCATATTCTGGGAGTTTGATAGACATGGCGGACCACGAGTCACATTGCACATAACGCTATATATAAATGCCATAAGTTGGTAACTAACAACAACCTCTTCTCCAATGTAAGTGTCTGAACACCTTCAATAGGATTTTACACATTGTACGTACGAATAATGGTAATGCTATTAGCATATAAGAAAACAGTCGGTACACATTGACTGAGCAGCTAGTGCAGTTTTCGGTTGAAATTGATAAGACCTTTCTCTTAAAAATTTGGTCAGAAAAATAGGTTTCTCAAGTCCAGTAATTCTTATTACCTCTTTACAGTATTGAAGGTTTCCTTCCTAACCTTTTGTTTTAAGTAGGTGTGGAACGTCAACATCTTAATTATGTCATTTTCTCTTCGAGTTACATGTAATATCAATTTTAGATGTTGGCGTTGTTGAAAGTTTTCCAGTGATGTGGTTTCTGTTATTTGGCAAAATTATTTGGGATTCTGTAGCGCCCGTACACGACGTTCGACGGAGGAAGATTTACGCGAAGACGAAGTGGCTTCATTCGTTTAATGCCATTTTTAACCATAAATCTGAGAAAGCGGTTGTATAGAGCTGACAGTTTAGATATTTCTGAACGAGGTTGGCGCCATACATGATATTCATTCGTCTCAATGTGACGAGAATATTTCAGAAAATGACATGGAATCTTGCAATTTGTAGCATGAAATTTCTTTTAGAAAGTTTTTATACAGTTTCGATGTTCAATGAATAGCAGGAAAACAGAAATTTAATAGCACAGAAACTAAGCTTAAGAAATAGGAGTTTGTTTTTAGGTTGGATATCTTTATATAGAAACAGTAACATTTATATGATTTTTTTTATAACGATTCTGTTTAGTTATGCTTTTGTTCAGAATTTAATTTATATCTATTTAGTCTTTCAAATAATCGCCTACGAAATAACTCTACAATAAACTGGCGACTGTAAAAATGCCTACGCAGACATTGCGAAGAAATAGGACGTCCTGGATATGATGATAAACTACGTTCAACAGCAAGGCCTCTGATCAAGATGTTTTAATTGCTGTTGTTCCAAGGTCCAACCTGACCCGGGGTGGTAGCACCTGTTAGGATCCCAGCTATGGTCAAATAGTTAACTCCAAAACTGGGGTCAAAACGCTATGAAAGTATAAAAATAGGTTTTAATGCCAGAAATTATTTGTAAAAAAAAAAAAAAACATTAACAGCAATACATTTAAAAAAAAAAACAAAAAAAAAAACAAAAACATTACCAGCTATACATTTTAGAAACAAATTACAAGTGAAGGAAAATATATTACCAGAAATAGGTTCACGAAGGAAAATATATTACCAGAAATAGGTTCACGAAGGAAAATATATTACCAGAAATAGGTTCACGAAGGAAAATATATTACCAGAAATAGGTTCACGAAGGAAAATATATTACCAGAAATAGGTTCACGAAGGAAAATATATTACCAGAAATAGGTTCACGAAGGAAAATATATTACCAGAAATAGGTTCACGAAGGAAAATATATTACCAGAAATAGGTTCACGAAGGAAAATATATTACCAGAAATAGGTTCACGAAGGAAAATATATTACCAGAAATAGGTTCTTGAAGGAAAATATATTATCAGAAATAGATTTTAGGAAAAAAGTATTTTTATACTTTGATAATGCTTTGTTTTTATTTGGGAGGTTCACTATTTGTCCATATCTGGTACCCTATCAGATGCTACCACCCCGGGTTAGAGTCGACCTAGGAACAACAGCAATTAAGGGATGGTTCCACTTTCCTCAAAACCCCCAGTCAGAGGCTTTGCGGCTGGATAAACTAATATCGTCATACCCACGACTAGCACCCTGATGGGACTAGGCACATACAAGACCTTTAGCGATTTACCTGGGCTCAGCGTGAGAATTTTACACATACTTAACGTAGCAGTGTATGTAATGACGTAGAACATGGGCTTAATTATTGAAAGAGCAAATATACTTGAGAAGAAAAGTATGTTTTTCGTGCTACGTGCATGTAGGTGTGCTCCATCGATTTATGACAATCATGATTATTTTCAGTACAGCATTGTTCGGGATCCCCGCTAAGCTACATTGACAGAAGAAAAGGATTTCTGTTATGCTTATTTCTGAAAAAAACAAACCGTCAGAAAGGATTAACTGTTACCTGCTTAGAGGTTCTCAAACAAGTAGTCAGTGGCTTCAAGGTCTCAGTTCAGTTGGCAAGACAAATGAATTACAAAAAAAAAAAAAACCCTCAGAAATCCTGATTGTCTTCTAACACATCACTATATAATCATACATAGAGAACTTTATGAACTTTATACTAGAATTTATGAATTTAAGCGCATTACTAGATTGGCGGCAAGGTCTTATCAATTTACACTTGAAATAGCTAGATGTAACCGTAACAGTTCGTTTTTTAAGCTTAGCAGAATCACGTGTAATGCCACAATGTTGAGGCATTCAGTGAGAATTGTACTCATTACCTCAGCAAATGATGCTCGAGATGTTCTTATTTTACAGTAACCAGTGTTATTGGTCCTGACCTGGTATCTTGGCTTCAGTCACTTTCCAACTATCACAACGTAGCTTTCCTGTGCCTTTTCTATAAATATTCTCATTATTCGGACTATTGTCGCCATATTTATTACAACGTTTCGGCCGTTGTACGCTCCGGCCTTCTTCAAGTGGTTGGAATGTCGAACTGAACCCTTTATTTCGCTCACTGGAGTAGACTGTTCTAGTTCCACGTACCATGTCTAATGGATGTCAGTTATCAGTTATCGCCAGTTTATTCCCTCTCCAAGTACTCCACCGTCTTAATCGAGTATTGAACTCACAATCTTTGGGTCCTGTCCTGATAGTAGACACAGAAAAGAAACAAGTACTCGTATAAAAAGGTAGTGCAGTAAAGCAAGAAGTAAGAACAGCAACATTAAGGAGACAATGTATGGTTGTCAGAAAATAAGGGGATATCAAACAAGTGCAAAAATTTAAATATCTAGAAAGTGTTTTAACAGAGGACGGAAAGTACGACATCGAAATCCGAAGTCGCATTGAGATATCTAAAGGTCTTCCAGAAGCTAAGCAAAGAAACAAAAAAAAAAATCATTAGAAACAAAGACAACATTACTGAACTGTTATGTGTCTTCACCGTTTTTATGTAAAGCATGATAAACTCTTTCCGCAACTATTGTCAATACATCAGCAGTTGAACTGAAGAATCGAAAGCCATATTGCTTGTCTGAGAAAAGGTCGTTCCATGAAAGAAAAGGCTCTGCGATCTTTATATATATATATATATATATATATAAGATGTATTGTTATTTTTACTATAAAAACGTATTTTAATAATTTCATAGTTTTGTATTTGTTTAGGCGTTCACTATTTGATAATAGCTGGGTCCCTAACAGGTGCTATCACCCCGGGTCAGAGTGGAACTGGGAACATTAATTAAGAGGTAGTTAATCGCATCTAAGTTGCTAGATCACCGATTTTCCTGTTCATTTTTGCACGCTTGACAAGTAATAAGCAGCATCTTTAGGCGACTAAAAATGCAAAGCTTAGCTTGTCCCAAGGCTACACGTACAAGCTAACGTATGCTTCGCTCAGATTGTCACGCATACACACAAAATTTTAACATTCTCGCTCACATTCGTTGCTTATAGCCCTTCTTGGGAGGAAAGTATGCAGAGTGCAGTCGTCTCACTGCACCATAGAGGTGCCAACAGTATCATGGCTTGTGCAGTTTTTAACCAAACAACATTCCCTAAGTCCGACAACCAGCATATTCACTGGATCTCACCCCCTTGCGACTTTTTCCCCTTAAAAATATCCCACTAGAAAAGAAAAAGATTTTAAGACGTAGAGTTAATCCAGGGGAATGCAACGAAGCAGTTGCTCGCTATCACCCCCCAAAGAAAGAAGTTCCAGCAATGCTCCCATCAATGGAAACAACGCTAGATAAAATGTGAGGCTTCAGAAGCGAACTAATTCGAAGGAGAGTAAATGCCAAATTGATATGTGTTATTGGTTTTTTTTTTTTTTTTTTTTTTTTTACAGCCCTAGTCTCGAGACTATTTTGATCAGACATAATGTAACACCCAGTGAGGATCAGTAGTAATGGTAAGCAGACCAACTCGCTGAGCATTTTCCTGTGTCGATGTGCCCAATTAATAATACTAATTCTTAGTTTCCGTAAGTAACCCTAGTTGTTATGTAATAATACTTCTGGGAGATTTTTTTTTTATTCCACGTTAAGAAAACGTAGTAAGTACATTAATATAATAAATAACGCTAATAAGACTTATTTATACGAAAGTCGATTCGAAAGAGTTAATGAAATATGGGGACAACACCCAACCCCAAATCACCCCACCCCACCAAAAAAAAACAACAACTAAAAAAAACAGGAATAATTATGACCCACGTACCGTTAAATGACATCATTCATGAAATATTTGATATGGAGTCTTATTTTGAATATTTGCTTTAAAGAGGTTATGACAATCATTAATTTCAATAATTGTTCGTCATATTGAACTATTTATTTTTTACTGTTGATGCTACCATAATTCTTTCAGTGATTATATTTGCTTCAATTGCCTTTAATACGTAGGCGGTCATCGTTCTCCACAATTTCCTCTTTAATATCTGCAGTTTGCCAGGACCTTTCGCTAAAGATAATGTAATTTTCTGTTGCATTCTCCATGGTTTTGAATTGAAATTTATCATTTTAGACTCGCTGCCTTCAGTCAATTATGCCCAATGCGTGATACAAGCTTTCGATAGATGACTGACGAAGCAGATTTTTCGCGCAGCAAGTTGCCATTACCTTCTGCAGTAGATCAGTTGCCATTCAATGCTATAGAACCCAGTCTGTCTTGCTATTTACCAATAGCTGGGAGAAGATGAGGATTCATACCTTTCCCAAGGGTATTAGCACGTAAGTGAATGTAATGGATTCAACTGGAATTCGAACTGTGATTGCTCAATCCGAGCCGCTATCCATTACCCCACCGTGTCTCCACGCTGCCTCACTAAAGCTAAAAAGCTCAGCCAAATTTGCTATTTAACATATAGTTGCGTTGGGAGGGTGATAGATTCATGCTTTTCTTCGGATATAAGCGTAAGATGTAGGCAGCAGTCGAAGTTCGAACTCTGTCTGACGATTTCACTTTCTGACGGCCACTCTTGATAATGTCCCTCTTGTAATAATGAAGACTTCTCTCAAAATTAAAGACGTTATCTTTGATCTTAAATATTCAAAGATGAAAATGTTTTGAATGAAAGTGACCAAAATATCAAGAACCTTGCATCTTGTTTGTGGAAGAACTGTTCGTCTAGCTTTGACAGTACACTTTCAACAAAACCATCTCCTTGTAGCTGTTGTAAAAATAGCAGTGTAGACTGGATTTCCTAGCCCCTGTTTAAAAAACCATCGAAAGATTACTCAACACTTTAAAAACGTACTTGCTACTAAAACCTTAGCAATATAATTGTTTTTGTAACCCTGTGCTCCATAAGGAATCTGCAACGTTACATCACAATTGTACCAGTTTAAGATAAAATTAAAGCTGGATAGTTGATGTCATAACTATCATTATTTAAAATCGGTGAAGCACTCGATTATAAACACATGACTAGAGCTATCTCCTTCGATATCTCAAAAGTCTTTGACAAGCTGTGGCATCGGAGGTCGTTACTCAAACATTCCAGCTATGGCATCTCTGAAAGAGATTTCTCAATTATTTGTTGGGTCCATGAAGGTTATCGGTAATGGCCAGTTATCTGAAGCCCATGGGATCAATCAGGCGTTCTCTAGGGCTCTTTTATCGGTCCTATCCTCCTTTCTGCTTTATATTTACGATCTACCAAAGAAAATTCTCAGATCATTTATAAACATATATATTCTGTGCAATCTTTTCTTACCAAGCTCATAATTAGGACACCATGATTTGTGTCAAAGGTTGACTGACGATCTAATTTTTATTTCCAAGAGAGGAAAATATTTAAAAAAAAAAAAAAAATTGCATATTTCGAATTCTACTTTCAGTTTTTTGAAGGTTTGTTACATCACGATCAAAAGTTCCGAAACCCATTACGATCGAAAGGGCACATCATGTACTGCAGCAAAAAACTGTGGTGTGTCTAGGACAAGAGGTTAACTGAGCCCAACCCTCTCCAGAATGATTTTAATTCAAAGTTTTCCTTCTAGACTGTTTGCTATCCAAAGTTATAAGGCACAGCTTGTCTTCGTATTTACTCGTTGCTTTGGAAAAGAGACAGATTCATGCTGTTTGCCGAAAAGATATTTACGTATAAGTGAATGTAACGTACGCGATTAGAAATCGAAATCGGCTCTTCAATTTCCCATTCCGACCCGCTATCTATTACACCAACGCGCGCACGATTGCGTGTTCCATATGCACGTCAGGTATTATTTAAGGCCAATTACATTCTCTATTTAATGTTGATGAAAACTGATGTATAAATATTGAAGGATATATTTCTGAAAGTGCCATTGAACTTTGTTTTTGCATAAAACAGGACAGATGCCATGATTAGTAGTCAAACACGTTTGAAGAAAAAAAAAAGAGAAAAAAAGAAAAACTGATCAGTATCTACTCGCAATAGCCCTTTACCTCTGCTGCTGTTTACTCGGCCATCGGGGTTCTTGGCACAGAGTCGAGTTTGAATTTTAAGTAGATTAGTTTGTCTTGGCGCCATTTGCACACAAAGTATATGAAGATAAAATTATTGATATTCTGTGCGACGGGGAATATTAAGAATTTTACGAATTCTCTTTCACTAATAATAGATTTCTTTTTACAATACGTTAACGAGTGTTGAAATCATCACAATATTTAATATTGTTGAAGTTATCACTAACATTTTTGTCAAGATGTAAAAACTACGTTTCATTCTATTTCGAAAACCAATCGATGAAATTTGAAAAAGTTGATTTGTTTGGAAAAATAATTTACCAAAAACCTTACTTCGAAGTTTAAAGTTTCGTTTAATTTAATAAGATTTCCTTATTTTTAAGAAAATTTAATTTCCTTTTTAACAGCGATGAATAAATTCTTAGTATTTCTTACTTTTGAGCATGGAACATACAGGCCATGCGTAAATATTTCTTTCTGGAGACAAATTCCAACTTTTTGAAGCGTTTGGCCTTGTAATTTGTTTATAGTTCTCGCAAACGCAGGACAAACTAAAAACTGGATTTTTGTATATAAAAAACTTAAATATATGTAAAAATCAGTATTGTATTTTGTTAAATAAGTCAGTCAGTTATATGTCATGTTTCGATACATGACTGACGAGGCAGATTTTTTTCCCCACAGTAGGTTTTCATTTCCTTCTGCGGTAGGCCAGTTGCCATCTAAAGCTACAGAATGTCTGTTCTGCTATTTACCCATAGCTGGGGGAGGGAGAAGAAGAGGATTCATACCTTTCCTAAGGGTATTAGTGAATGTAATGGATTTGACTGAATTTCGAACTCGGCTCTCCGATTCCTCAATCCAAGCCGCTATCCATTACAATATTTATTTCTGTAAAATTACAGAAAATGTGGCACAAGGCCTAAAAAAAAGGATGGGGAAAAGGACGGTCTTCATCTGTCTTAATTTTAAACTTAGCTAGCCACATGCACTGACCCAAACATACAAACAATATTCCAAACACCAAAACAACACATTCTTACTAGCCTTTCTTACTACATTCACCATAATACCTCATTGTCTCAATGAAAATCCTAAATAGTCCCCATATGTACAAATCATCGTATGTGGGTGGGTGGGGGGAATAAAACAACAAATTAAAAAGATCCCCAATGAGTATATATATAATATGAACCCATTAAATGTTATTTTAATAAATAAATAAATTTTTATTAATTTTTTGGAAAATTAAGTTTTATTATTTAATATACAAAATCCTCTCACTATTTAAAAAAAATAATGATTAAATAAGTATGTTATTTTAATCATTAAATTGAATTTTTAAATGGTAGGAGGATATTGTATATTAAATAATAACACTTAATTTTTCCAAAAATTTAATGAAATTTTATTGTACTAAGCTACGCACCTTAGTAAAACTAACTGTACTTTGTATCCCTTTACCTGTTTTGTACTTCTCCTTAAAATTTGGTTTCGATCGTATGGCTATTTTAAAGGATGTGACGGACGGACAGGCCAATAGAAGTCACAAAATTTCATATATAAATTCCAGTTGAGGTCACTGATCATCTTATGATAAAGAAACGCTATTAGTTATAAGTGGATGTATCGTGTGGTGCGATATAATGGATAACGACAGAGAATGAGAAATCAGAGATTCAAGTTCGAATTTCAGTCGGGTTCAGTGAAATCATTTACGCGCAAATACCCTTGAGAAAGGTATGAATCTACCTGTACTTCCCATAACTATGGAGTGAATAAGAGGACAAACTGGATTGCCATAGAGATTTAACCTTTTACTCTCAAAATCGTTAAATGTTACCGTCACTTCTCCTCCAACAGTTTTTTTTCTCGCACTTCCCACCTGTGGAAGTTCCTTCCGTTTACTTGCTTCCCTGAAAATTACAATCTTCCAAATTGAAATGCGACGTCAATCGCCATCTTCTGTCTTCCTGAATACCGTTCATCTTTTATCCTTTCCTCAATCTCCCCTATGCCCAGTCTTTTCTCTCACTTTCACTCTCTGTAACCCCCACCCCCTGTGTACTCGTGGCATTCCCGCCTTCGTTGGGTGAACTGATGAAAAAAGAAAAAAAGAAAAGAAATCACGTACGGTATTTAACTGACTGCTCCTACTGTGAATATTTTTTTTTTTATTTAAAAATACACTTTTAGCATTTGCCTTGTACTTATTTTCTGGAATGACGTCTCTACATTCCTTACTTACATCAGCTCTAGCTAAAATCCGCCATTCCACGCGAATTAACCCTTACTCCCTTTTTTCATTGGTGAGATGGCACTTAATTGACTGATTAGTAAGATTATTTGTCTTACGACAAAAACATGCGTTACAAAAATAGAAATATTTTGAGTTTTATTATTAGCTAAGACACGTCATTTCGCGTACATTGAAGCGAACTACCCTGAGTCGTTTATGTCATTGGTGAGATGGCACTTTTTTTTTTAAGCATTTCACCCCAAGCAAGGCGGGAAGCCACTTGGACGCAAGGGGTTACAGAAAATTTAGAGCAAGATCAGATAGGAGTGATAGAAGAAAGGATGAGGGTAGTGGATAGATCAAGGCAACTGGAGATGTCGATTGACATTACACTTGAATAGCTGGAGATTATAGCTCACAGGGAAACAGGAAAAGGGAAGGGAGTTCCACAGGCGAGAGGTGCGAGACATGAAGCTATTAGAGTAGAAGAGACGGCTACATTTAGGAGTTTTGACAGTGAAGGGATGAGAGCAGGATGACAGCCTCGTAAGGCGCTGGAACTCATGACGTCTGGAAACCAGCGAATGCCGCTCCTCGGCATGAAAGTATTTGTAGAACAGACAGAGGGAGGCGACGACGCGTCTGTGAGAAAGTGACTGCAGACGAGACGCCAGGACGGGGCCAACTACATTGCATATCCGCCTCTGGAGCCTATCAAGAACCCCGAGGCAAACAGAAGGGGCACCAGACCATATATGGCAGCAATACTCCATGCAAGGGCGAATTGTTGATTTGTAGATCTGGAGGATCGACTCCGGGGAGAAAAACTTTTTGGCGCAGCTCAGGGAGCCAACTTTCCTTGCAGTGGACAAAGCAATTGATTCAATGTATTTATTCCATCTCAGGTCAGCAGTCAACGTGAGACCGAGAAGCCGCAGAGAGTTGCTCTCGAGAAGTTGAGCGTCAGACATTCTAATGGAGGGAAGGGAAGGATCTCTGTGGTGATTAATACAGAGCAGTTTTGTCTTGGAAGCGTTGAAGTTGACCAGCCAATTCATGCCCCAGTTCACAATCGATTGGAGGTCCTTTTCGAGACGCACGGCCAGGCGAGTTTTGTCAGCGAGACTAGATTTGTTTTTGAGGCAGGAATAAATTGTGGTGTCATCCACGTAGATGCCAACTTGGGAAGTTATTGCGCCAGGAAGGTCATTTATGTAGATAATGAATAGAGTGGGGCCTAGGATGGAGCCTTGAGGAACACCTGCGTTCGTGGGATAGGAACTGGAGGAGAATCCATTGAGAACGACCTTCAATTTACGGTTTGACAGGAATGATCGTATTAGGTTATATAATCGACCCGTAATGCCATAACCCTGGAGCTTGCGAAGAAGGCCGACATGCCAAGCCCTATCAAATGCTTTGGAGATGTCTAGTGCCACGGGCTTCCCCGTTATTTTGAAGAGCTCGGTAGACTGTTTCAGTGATGGCCGTAAGCACATCGGCTGTAGATCGGGCAAAGCGGAAACCATATTGCTTGTCTGAGAGCAGATTATGGGATGTGAGGTGGTTAACCACCCCTGTATTGATTAGGGCTTCGAAGACTTTGCCGAAGAGGGGAAGGAGACTGATAGGACGGTAGTTGGAAGGGTCAGAGGGGTCGCCGGAGTTCTTGAAGACAGGAACGATCGAAGAGGACTTCCAGCAGTCAGGAAAACAAGATTCCTTGAGGCAGTAGTTGTATAGTTTAGAAAGGGCGGGCGACAGTTAAGGCGCGCATTTCTTCAAGACAATGGCTGGTATCCCGTCTCCACCACTAGCCTTGTTGGGGTCTAAATTGGAGATAACGCCCAGTACCAAAGATGGGGTTATGTTTAACCCACTCAATATGGCCTCAGTTCTAAGAGGGAAGTCGGGTATGGGTACACCGGAAGAGTCGAGCGTCGAGTTGAATGAAAATTTCCGAGCAAAGCATTCAGCCTTGTCGGTAGAGAGGTCAGGACTTCGAACTGGTTGAATAAAGGAGGTATAGAGGGTTTGCAATTGTTCAATATGCTCTTGCAGAGACGCCAATAATATTTGAAGCCAAATTTGCGAGATGCAATACGTTCCTTCATCCGAGCCGCAAATAGTGACTTAGCATCGTTGAGGACACGCTTACATTCGTTACGGGCGGAGGCAAAGAGACGTCTATTGCAGTCAGACATGTCGCTACGGAATAGGTGGAAGTAGTGGTTCCTATGGGCGATGGTGGCTGAGCAAGCAGCCGAGAACCAGGGGGAGGAGCGCGACTTGACCCTATATTTCCTTGATGGGATGAAAGCGTCGATTCCAGCTTTAACCCAGGAAGAGACTTCAGAAGCACATTCTTGGACGGGGAACTTAAAGACTCCATCCCAGGGGACATCGCAGAGGAAATCACGGAACGCGTCCCAGTCAGCTCGTTGATAGTAGAACGAAGTTCTAGTGGTAGGAGGTTCTTTATAGGGGGTGGAGTTGAAGGAGATGTTAACTGATACTACTGCATGATCAGAGTTACCAAGAGGGCAGAGTTGCGAGGCGCTGCAGGATTCGGGGATGGAGGTAAAGCACAGGTCGAGAAGAGAGGCTTTACCTTCCCGTTTGAAGGCAAAACGAGTGGGGAAGTTAACCATCTGTGTGAGGGAATGGGAGATTGAAAAATTGAGCGTTTAAATGCCTGCGTGGTCAGTAGTAGCATTCTTAAGCCACAAGGTGTGATGGGCGTTAAAGTCACCAAACACAAAAATGTGAACAAACGGGTGGAGGGAGAGAGCCTAGTCTATGCTGTCAGAAATGCTATTGAGTATCTCACAGTCTTGAGAGGATGGAGAGCGGTAAAGGAAGAAGAGATAGCTTACCGCATTGAGGAGAGAGAGAGAGTCGGAGAGACATGTATGACTGATCTGGCGATTCGAGAGAGGACTCTCTGGCCAGAGGGAGATGTTCCTTGACGTAGACACCAAGACCGTGCATGTGGGTTAGAGAGTCTTTTCTGAGGAGAGGAAGATAGCCGGGGATCGAGAGATCATAAGAGAGGATAGACGAGACAAGGTTTGTCTCACAGAGAGCCAGTATATCCGGGCCGTTTGTAGTGAGG
This sequence comes from Acanthosepion lycidas, assembly GCA_963932145.1. Classification (NCBI taxonomy): domain Eukaryota; kingdom Metazoa; phylum Mollusca; class Cephalopoda; order Sepiida; family Sepiidae; genus Acanthosepion; species Acanthosepion lycidas. The sequence continues at coordinate 69,450,207 of OZ010581.1, read as the reverse complement.
AAAGATTCCAGACTGCAGAAGTTTGTCCTAATGCCCCGGATGTTGAAGAACGAAATGTCAAGGGGTTTAGGTGGTTTTTGAGAGGCTGGTTTAGGGTTAATCTTTCGGTTTTTGTAACTCATGTTGAATTTTGTTTGTAAGATGAGAAGGCCCGAAGTAAAAGAAACAGACAGTTTCGACCGTGACGCGGGCAGAGAGGAATTGGCAAAATCTGCATCATTATGTGGCCTCAGGGCTGCCCACCGGCGGTGACTGCAGGGACACCTTTTCATTCGCGACATGGCACTATAAACACCCCGGTATTATACTGTTGACCAGAGCGGCCGCTCAAGACGCTACGCAAGAGTTAGGGCTCCTAACTACCAGTCGGAAACAACAACCAGAGAACTGTTAGCCGTGTACCCTCAGAATGAAGAGGTGATGCTACAGACTGCACACATCACGGGAGAAACAGAGCTGCACAGAGGCCGGAAAGAGAAAGAGTACCGGGAACCCCTTCCTAGACAAGAAACAAGGTGTAAGCCTCTACTCATGTCTAATAGAAGGGGGAGGAGTGTTGACCGGGCGGTAGAAGAGACTACCTACTCCTATTACAGATAACACAAAAAAGGACGACACAAACAGAGGGAAGGATTGGGTGGGGAGATAACAGGTAAGGAGACCTGGATCACACTTGGCTATACCCTATCACATTAAGTTTTAACTTAAGTCCCATTGTCTATTCTAAAAAGAAATTGAAAATAAGGTTACCCGGATTATTATCGCATCTAGCCAAAGAAATTTAATTTTCCATTTTTCCATTTTTTGTTTTCTTTTCTTTCGAACCGGGATTTCTTACTAAACTATCAAATAAGGGAGAATCATTGGGACAAAATGTCTTTGAGTGGGGGGAGAGAAAAAATAGATAAATTTAAAAACCAAGAATCCCCCCCCCCAACAAAAAAAATCAAAGAAAAACGTAAATTTGTTTCTGCTAGAGCGAAACTATACTCACACGGGCCAGCAAGTGGTTGTCTGTTTTCTTCCTCATGATGGTAACTGAATATACGGCTTACCTTATGTCCAAGCGTCGACTTAATTAAAAGACTGATTAGTAAGATTATTTGTTTTCGGACAAAAACAAGCGTTACAAAAATAGAAATATATTGAATTTTATTATTAGCTAAGACCCGTCATTTTGCGTACATTCAAGCGAACTACCCCGAGTCGTTTATGTCATTGGTGAGATGGCACTTAATTAAACGACTGATTAGTAAGATTATTTGTCTTACGACAAAAACAAGCGTTACAAAAATAGAAATATTTTGAATGTTTTTCATTATTATTATTAGATGACGCAAATTTTGAAATCATTCAACAGCAACTAGTTAAATGCGAGGACCAGAAGGAAAATATAAGCTAATGACATCCATTTTTTTTTTAGCTTGGGAAGTCTCTCTCGCCATAACTTGTCAAACGTTTAAACTCCAAGAACCAACGGTAGAGAAGATCGAATATTTTGATAGTCTTATGCCATATTTTTCTCCAAAAGCTTGTAATTGGATAAACACGTGATTTTGTTTTTTTTTTGTATTTCTGATAACCATTTGTAAAATTGAGACACAATAGGCCCTCGTTTGTACTGGTTTAGGACACTCACAATGTCAAATGGGTCGAAAATGATTCCATCTGGTTCTGGATTTACAATAAAATATTAAAAATAAATTGAGATTGGAATTCAAAGCAAACACCCACTGTCCACAAGTATAGAAAAAGAATATAGTTTAAATAACTTATTAAAACTTTCGGGATCAAGTGCTACTTAATCGGAAGTTAGAAAATTCAGATCGTATGCCCATATATTCAGGCCTTATGCTCAAATCGTCAGAAAGAAACCGCTAGTTAGACAGTAAGTACAGTTGGTGTGATATCTAAAGGTGCGTGTGCGCGATCGCGCGTGTGTGTGAGAGAGTGAGGATAAAAATGTAGAGACAGTTGCAGTCAGAGATAGGTAGACGAGGTCGGGGTTCTGGCGAACCAAAGAGAAGATCTGGTCCGTTAGTTTGTCACGAGAGAAGACAGAAGTAGCAACGAAGATCTCCGATGTATCACTTACCTACTCCTCAGGCCGTGTCAGGTGAATCTGTAAATGAAGGACCCCATATATTGAAGACAGGGTTTTGTAAATTCTTTTCCGACCGTGGCGTTATTTCACATTCCTTTAGTGACTGGACTTACACCAGGTCTTTCTGGCGCAAACGGGAAACGAAATTATCGTCGGATGAAACCGTTTAGTCGGTAAAAAACGGCCCGACGGACACGGGTGTTCGTTTTCTAAAATGAGTATTAAAATTGCTCAAATTTAATTTCAGTAAGAGCGTGAGTATGTTGGTGGTGTAGCGTTTATTGGTTCGGAAATCGAGTCGTCAGATTTAATATTTTTTTCAATAGAAACGCATTAAGATTTCGAATTTCCTGTTGTTGCAGCTTGTTTTTAAAGTTATTGGCGTTTCAAGTTTTAGAAAAATAATATTACTCCCAAACTATGAGCTCACTATTTTGTTTTATTTTTTATTAAAAACGGTCACTTCGATTTATGCTTCTTACTAGTAAGATTGAATAGCTCATGGAAGAGGATAAGTAGATGAAAAGATGCTATACATGTAGTAGAATTCAGTTTTTCAACAGGGTTAAAACACATAAAATGATACACAATATACGCACAAAGGAATATAAGTAATTCACAATTTCGAGCTCTCAAATACAAAAATTTGAGGCATTAGAAGAAACAAAATCTATAAAAGTCTAATGTTATCAAATTGCTAAAATGTTTTGCTAAAAACACTCAAATTGATCAAAGTTTATCTTGTAAACCATTAAGTTTCACTGCGTTTGTCGAACATTGGTCAAACGAGGGTGAGGCTTGCATTGAACTGATCCTAAAGCTTCAAATCGTTTAAAACATTTCAATTAGATTTGGTTTCCATCAAAATGTTCGCTTTTTACTTTTAAAATTATGAGAAAAATTAATATCAATTTTAATGTGGCGCAATGAACTTAACGCTAAAGGTAATTTCTGACATGAGAATTATCTAAACGAAATTGGCCAAAATTACGACGGGTAGACTGAACAATATGTCAAGTTTGCAAGAATAAGTAAAAAGTCTCCATCATTATTTTGTAAGAATAATGAAGTGGAGAATTGCTACTTCTCTGTTTTCTATAGGATGTACATTAGAAAAATTAAAGTTCTGAAGAATACGATTAGAGCAATCACTCAGTATTAATTTGTTAGAATTATAATGCCATATATTGGTAGTGTGTGAAATGCTGGCACGAAGACATAACACTATGAGGATAATGACAATGATTAACTTTTAAAAAAATGGCGGATGGAAAAATTGTGTAATTATCAATCAGCTATATTAATCTTCTGAAGTATAATTCTACTTCAGATCGAAGTATCTAGACTGCAGAAGGGAAACTAATTACTCATTATCAGCGGTCGTGTGATTCAAACTTCACAATGGTGGTCACGTGGGTGAGTCTCGTTTTAAATCATGTACCTATTATTTCAGAACGAGGGTGATCATGGCCACGACCATAGCTTCCTGTCTATTGTAGCTCGAAGGGAAGTCTGGCTCTTTACCATCTCTCTTAGTCCCCACTTTAGCATCCATTCACCCAGTTTTGTTTTGTAGTTTACTCGCTGTATTTCCTCCGCCCCTAAATTTCCTTTGATAGTTAAATTTTCCAGGTACTGTTTCCACGAGATGTGCTTTAGAAATTTCGGCTGTCTTATTCTATTTTTAAGTATAAGGGTCCTAATTTATATTTTCTTTAAAACTTCCTAGTTGCTCTAATGTTTAGTCCATAGTATTTTCTATATCCTCTGATCACTACTATATACCATGCTCCCCACCAGGGCATTGGTGATCATGCCTCTCCACAATTTCCTGTCCTGTGTAGCTTAGTAAATTTTAATCTTTTTGCTATCTCTCCTAAACCGTTTTCTAGATCCAATAACGAGCAATTAGTATTGCTATTAATTAACCAAAAAAAGCTTCAGAAATGCAGCTTTACACAGTAAAACCTATCCAAGTGACGATTGAGGAACGGCCATCATTCAGTCATATGCAAAACTCAGAATAGCTTTCAAAAATCAAAGAAAACCAAAGAAAAAAAGAAAGAAAAAGAGAAAAGGATTGACTCCTAAATGACGCAGAATGCAGAGATGTACGCTGACAGAGTTAAGAGCAAATATAATAAGTTGAATCAGACCGGAATTTCAAAGTGGAACAGATTAAGAGAAACTCTAGACACCTTGGCGAATGAGATCATCCCAAGGAAAACGAGATAAGAGAAAAAAAAAGGTGTTGATGACATGAAAATGTGAGAGCAATGTCAAGGAACGGTACAGATTATGGAACATTAAACGTAAAAATAAGAAAGCGAAAAAGGAATGACGCCGTGAAAGGTGTGCAGAAATAAAAAGAATAAACATTATAGATAAGGCAAGTAAGCATAAAAGAAATTAACAGCACAAAACTGACTCACCAATACGATATGTTAAAATCAAAAAGAGGAAAACTCATAATAGAAAAATCAATACAAATGTCAGTTTGCTATGGAGGAATCGTTAGAAATCTGGCTTCGGAATCCATTTACTAATAGAAATAGCTCCTCACTGGGTGTCTTCTATTTGTGACTTTGCAACAGAATCACACTATATCTGTAATGCAATAACTTCCTCTTTCGTTAGCTTGTAAAAAATTTTCTACTCTATCAGTAGAATTTTGATTAATACATTTAACTCACAGAGTAAAGATAGATCACACGTTTTAAATGTGTTAACCTACAGGGTATTCCAAAAGTCGCATCGTCATTGATAAACTTGTAAATTTTACATTTATTTACCAAACAGAATCATGTTTCTGTATGTGAAAATATATGAAGAAATTTTATTGGTCAAATTATGGAAGATGATGTCATGTTAATTTTCATTGGTTGTTATTTCACAAGTGTATGTTTTCTGCCAATTGTCGCGTGACTTTTGGAACACCCTGTAAATAAAAACCAAACTTACTTTATATTATTATTATATTTAAATTACAACAAGTTCAGGAAAAAATGGCTATCAGAGTCGGTCGACTTTTGTCGGACAATGTGATTTGAGCAAAGATAAACAATTTGACTGATAAGGTCCAGAAAAAAATAACATTTCCTTCGCTAACAAATTTTTAAAGATGCATTAATCTATTAATCACTCCATCAATGTTATGATCCTTGTTTTTTTAAGTTATAAGCTCTGTAAGGTCTTTCTTAAATACGTGAGTACTTTCGACTGTACATTCAGTCATCTTCAGGCATGGAATTTATTTAGCGAAGGGATTTCGCCATTTTATATCATTAACTTCACTAATTTACTATTTGTATGAATGATTTATTGTAATATAAATTAAACTGCACCGCATTATATATATATATATATATATATATATATATATATATATATATATATGTATGTATTGAAACTGGCTATATTTATAGGTAAGAGTGGTCAATATCTGAGATTGAGTATTTTTAGATGTAGACGGTGTGGGTAAAGGTATCAACATTGCATGGTGACTGTCACTTTCACACGACGATGCTACGTTCAGATCAAGATCTGATGGAGTCTCTTGTCGATTTCGATGTATAAAAAGGGATGTACATTTCAGTATCAGAACAGAACCGACAGATGAACTACGTGATTATATTGGAGAGAACTTGTGCAGAGCCAGTCTCACTTTTCGGAAGTAATAACAGAAATGGTGTACAGTGTCTAAACAGCCCTTCCCAGGATAAATTCAGCATTTTCCTTCTCTTAAAGAATCCATTTCTGTTATTTAGTACATAGCTGGTGGGAGTAGAAAATGATTTCGTAACCCTTTCCTAAAGTAATTTGTGCGAAACTGAATGCATCGAGTTTGGCTGGAATTTAAACTCGGTATATAGATGCCACTTTTTACGCTCTCTCTCATATATATATATATATATATATATATATATATATATATATATATAAGGTAGGTGCAAAAATAATTACGTAATAATGTCGTTTTTGACGTATTTCTTAACGTCAAAAAACGACATTATTACGTCATTATTTTTGCACCAACCTTATCTATATATATATATATATATATATATATATATATAAAACACTGTTAAAAATTATAGAAAATGCTCAATAGATTTAAGTAATATCACAAAATTCTGTGCAAAAGTATGAATTCATACAGATCTTTCAACCTATACTTATGAAAAGCAAAACATTTTTCATTGAACTTTGTTTGCGAGGAACATTGTAACTTGTTTTTTCAACTGGATAGATTATTTTTATACTCAATAAAACTATTTAAATTTGTAGAGCTGCGTTTGAAACTTATTTTCTTCGCTTTTCTATACACATTATATATATTGATTTTCCAAACGTAGCTTAGATGTGGCACAAGGCCAAAAGTATGGGGCATCCAGTGAGGAACGGACTCACTACTCAGTTGTAAAGGATCTAGAAAGACAAGCTTCCTAACCATGTCACCACATCGAGGTAAGCCCTATATATATATATATATATATATAAATAAAGTGAACATTGAAGTCAACACTTTGTTGCCCCTAAGTGTTGACTTCAATGTTCACTTTTATATTTACACACGCTCTGTCTCTGATATTGAGCACTTTAACCCATAAATATAGCACACCTTAAGACTATATATATATATATATATATATATATATATAGATAGAGAGATAGAGAGAGAGAGGTAGATAGAGAGATAGAGAGAGAGAGGTAGATAGAGAGATAGAGAGAGAGAGGTAGATAGAGAGATAGAGAGAGAGAGGTAGATAGAGAGATAGAGAGGTAGATAGAGAGAGAGAGAGGTAGATAGAGAGAGAGAGAGGTAGATAGAGAGATAGATAGAGATAGAGATAGATAGAGATAGAGATAGATAGAGATAGAGATAGATAGAGATAGAGATAGATAGAGATAGAGATAGATAGAGATAGAGATAGATAGATAGAGATAGATAGATAGATAGATAGATAGAGATAGATAGATAGATAGAGATAGATAGATAGAGATAGATAGATAGAGATAGATAGATAGAGATAGATAGATAGATAGAGATAGATAGATAGATAGAGATAGATAGATAGAGATAGATAGATAGAGATAGATAGATAGAGATAGATAGATAGAGATAGATAGATAGAGATAGATAGATAGATAGAGATAGATAGATAGAGATAGATAGATAGAGATAGATAGATAGAGATAGATAGATAGAGATAGATAGATAGAGATAGATAGAGATAGATAGGTAGATAGATAGATAGAAATAGGTAGAGAGAGAGACGTACAGTGAGAGCTGGTATAAATAAAGCTGCTCCATGTATAATAATAGAATGAAAATTTACACACAGAGGACAAATACAAATGTAGGTAATTGAATGACAAAGTCGAAAAATAACGTTTTTTGTTCCCTATTTGCTTCTTTTCAAACACGACGATGGAGTGTCAAGTTGGCAAAAAAAAAAAAAAAATAGCATTTTCGACACTCTCAGAGAAGGCGCTATTAGAGAAAGGAATGACTTTCACGCTTCAAGAAAAAATAACGTCGACCTCGAAGAATTTGCGTTTGGCAGACCTGTTCAGTTCAACGAGGACCAATTGAAATTAGCCATTCCACTAGAGAACTGGTCTAGCAGATGAGATGCTCTCATGAAAGAGAATGCATTATTGACTGATTTTCTAGAACTGTTGATGAATAGGATTAAAATAAATGGAAAAAACGAATTCATCTGATAACTCAATAGAAATGTATATATTATAGTCTCCCATAAATAAAAATATCATATTGGAAGCAACTAATGTAAGTCGAAAGAGAGACAAGAATGGGTAATTAGAGGGACAAGGGTTAACAAATCAGTATTTCATACGAATTACTCTAGAGTGTTTTATCTTGACAATGAATAATACCCATAGCTTTATCCTGTAAGAGTCTAAATCTCTTAATAATCAATAGTGAGAGAGCCTTAACGTAGTGATTAGCAAGCCAGTCATGCTGGCTATTATTGGGAGGATTATTCACTTGATGCCTTAAACTTACGACTTCATACATTGCTCGAAAAGAAACAAAACAAAAAACAAACAAACAAACACAAGGCAATAAGGAAAGAAAAGAGGTAAAGATCAATCATAATTTATTAAAAAGAATTAGCTCAGTCGATTTTTGCAATGATATTTTAGATAAAAAATACCAATCATTATCATCGGCCTAATGAGCTTTTATCATTATTAGAATCTGTTCGGTTCTCAGTGTATTAACCCTTTTCCTGTCCGTGCATCATATGCGGTGCGCACAGATCGTGATTTTAAAAGGGTGGTAAAACTAAGGACGCTTAAGAAAATAATCTATTAGGTTGGTGCAAAAATAATGATGTAATAATGTCGTTTTTTGACCTTAAAAAGTACGTCAAAAAACGACATTATTACGTCATATTTTTTGCATCAACCTAATACTATTGAGTAGAGAATTTAAAGAAAGGCCTAATCTAATATTTTGTGCATCATATACAACCACAGGACGCCTGGCTGATAATGAAAAATCTATTTTTGCACTTTATTAACATGATTATAACATTTGCATCACAGAGCGTAGTGTAAATAACCTATGATTTTTTTTTTATTATGTGAAATACTATATCTGTCTATATTTCCGAGATAAGGTATTATGTACACTATTTACATTATTCGGACTATTGTCCTCATCTTTGTCGCTATATTTATTACAACGTTTCGGCCTTCTTCAGGTGGTTGGAATGTCGAACTGAACCATTTATTTCGCTCACTGGGGTAGACTGTTCTAGTTCCACGTGCCATGTTTAATGGATGTCAGTTATCAGCTATCTCCTGTTAATTCCCCTCTCAGAGTTCTCCACTGCCTTAAGCGGGTACTGAACTCACACTCTTTGGGTCCTGTCAGTGGATCTAACCAACGCCTTTATCCACTCTTATCCTTGAGGACATCTGTGTATGAATTTCTGGGTATTATAAACCTAATGTCATCAGCAACCATTTTTTTACCAGTGCTCATATTGCAATTTTTGCTGTTATCCTTGGATGTTTTACCAGATCAAAGTATTGGTCACAAGGAAAAACACTGACCACATCCGAACAGATTGGTCTAGCTAATTTCTCTCAAAAACGAAATACTCTTGGTATTGCTTTCATAAGTTTCCCAAACGGCACCGCGTGCTGGTTTTAACTCTACCATGGTCGGAACGCTAAGGTCCTGATCACTCGGCCACGCGCGACCATTTGCTACTGTGTATAGAGTTCGATTTTCACTGCGTATCTTATAATTGTGATCTTGAACTTGGGCAATAAGCCTAGTATTTTTACGACACGTCCTTTCAAAACACTGACGGGAGTTATCCGACACAACCCATGAAATTTTTTGCAGAACTTGCAGCAACAAGATTTCATGAAACAAATTTACAGAAATAATCCTTCAAACCCAGAGGCAGATAAATCAATAAACCCGAGCAATTTTAAATGCTATCGTTGCGAAGAATCAAGAAACTAATTCTTCCATCAGTTTTGACAGGTAATAATCGACAAAGGAATTTCGTTCCGGTTAACTTCGTGCAATGCCAGAGCCAAGATAACTTTTGTCTTGGCTCGATCACTTAAACATTTCTTCCAAAAAGGAAAAAAAAAAAAAAAAAAAAAAAAAATTGAATTACTGCCAATTTTGCGTGAACAAAACAGTCCTTCAATATTTTACTCAATGTCCACTGTAATGTTTTGAAGGAAATTACAATCTAATTCAAATTTTGTTGTGTTAATCTTGATATGTGGTTTACGGTTTGGATGTAGTTAATCATTTTCCAGGATTTTATTATGTAAGCAATAGTTTTTATAAAGTAGTAAGTCACGAGGATCAGACGTAGATTGATATTTTAAATTTGCAAGCAGTTGTTATTTTACGAGTTCGTGCTGTAGAGTTCTCTATGAATGCGATTTTGAGCCAACGTTGTGAGTTTGAGCTGTAGATTTCTTCATGAATGCGGTTTTGAGCCAGCGTTGGTTACTGTGAGTTCGTTTTGTAGTCTTCAAGAATGCGGTTTTGAGCTAAAGCTGTTTATTGTGAGTTCGTGCTGCAGAGTTTTTCATGAATGCGGTTTTGAGCCAACATTGCTTTTTTTACGAGTGTGTGCTGCACAGGTTTTCATGAATACGGTCCCGAATCACCTACATCTAGCGTTTTTTTTTGTTGCACTTTGGATTGAATTTTAATATTTTATTAAGAAAATATTTATTGTTGATTTCATTCGTTATCTGTGTTGAATTGACATTAAATCAACGAATCCATTCGAGATTAATCATTTTTATTATCTGTATCAACGCCTTTCCGAAATAAAAATACGAAAGAATAACTTGCGAGATATATCGTCAGCCGCCTTAAAAAAAAATGAAAAGCATTAGTTTTCATAGCTCTCGTGTTCAAGAAAAAAATACATACTATCAAAAACGGTGTCCAGCAAACGAATATTGAAAGATTGTTGTTTATAGAATTCGAGCTTCGATATATGAGACAAGTGTTCAAAAGTTCTGGTCTTCACCAGTAAAGAATGAATAACAACTCAGACATTTTATCAGATTTTGGTAAGTAGTATTGAGCTGAAAACTTTTCAACACCCTCTCATAGTTGCTCCATACTAGCTCAGTACATGTCTTTGAAATATTGTAGAAATTCACTCGGTGTTTTTTTTTTTTTGTTTTTTTTAATAATATCGAGATTTATGCATCGCAAGTAAGTATCGCAAGTGTCGTTGTATAGCATTCAATTCACCCGAGTCATGACAATAAAGCCACTAAGACGGAAGGAATTACGGACTGTTAAAAACATGAAAAAAGGAACACATTATTAAGGAAAGAAAACAAAAGATCTAGAATTATTACAGAAGATAACGATTGAAATTGAATTTAACATTTCGAAAATCAAAAAAAAACAGAAGTACAAAAGAAAAAAAAAACTTAGGGTTACATCTAGCATTTTTTTTTTAACCGTTTCACCCCAAGCAAGGCGGGAAGCCATTAGGACGCAAGGGGTTACAGAAGATTTGGAGCAAGATCAGATAGGAGTGATAGAAGAAAGTATGAGGAGAAGGATAGTGGATAGATCAAGGCAACTGGAGATGAGGATTGACATCACATTTGGATAGTTGGAGATTATAGCTCTCAGGGAAACTGGAATAGGGAAGGGAGATCCACAGGCAAGAGGTGCGAGACATGAAGCTATTGGAGTAGAAGAGACGGCTACATTTAGAAGTTTCGACAGTGAAAGGGTGAGAGCGGGATGCCAGCCTCGTAGGGCGCTTGAATTCATGAAATCTGGGAACCAGCGAATGCAGCTCCTCAGAGCAATTACCATGAAAGTATTTGTTTTCAACTATTTAATCAATCTGGAAGGGAGTTCCACAAGCAAGAAGTGCGAGAAAAGAAGCTCATAGAATTTACGATTACATTTGGCCAACTCAACTGTAAATAGATGTGACCTCGTTGACAGTATAGTACTGCGCTTAAATTCAAAGAGTCTAGATACCATAGTGAAAAGCTCACCCGAAAAATGAAACATGAAAGTATTTATAGAAAAAGCACATGGAGGCAACTTTACAGCAGTTGGCAAGTTACTGAAGCCGAGACGCCAGATCAGGACCAGTAACATTGCCGATTCTTCTTTGGATTTTATCAAGGAACTTCAAATAAATAGCAGGGGCACCGGATCATATTCTAAGAGTGGAAGAATTTGTAATACCAAACTATAACAAAAAAAAAAAAAAAAAAAAAAATTATACTGGACTAAAGAACATTGCCTGATCGTCGGCAAACATGAGTTCGTTGAGCGTCTCAGGATCTGGACTGGCCTCCTTTGTAATCTGGTCCATATAGATCACGTACAGTAGAGGAGAGAGATTGTAGCTTTGCCTAACCCCAGATTTTACTGGAAACCAGTCAGACGTTCCACTTGCTTTGTGGACTCCGCTCTCGCTGTTAGCGTACATGGCCCTGATGTTGTCTAGCAGCTTCCCCTTAAACATCGTACTACTCGAGGATCCCCCATAGCTTATCTCGATTGACTCTACCGAAGGATTTTACCTGATCCACGAATACCAGATGGAAATCTTGGTCGTATTTCATCGCCCTCTCACGCATCGGTGCACTCTCTTCCTGAAGCTAAACTGGGCGTCACTGAGATGTTCTGTTTTTACTCGATTGAGCTGCTCAAGGATCATTGCATACAATTTCCCTACATGACTGAGTAGTGATATGCCTCTGTAGACATTGCAGTCTTTTTTGCTACCTTTCTTCCATATTGGCACCACTATAACATTTTGCCAGTCTCTTGGAGCTTTTCTCTAATTCTTAGATTTCTGAAAGATGGCGAGAGCCACTTTATTCTTGTTTCACTACAAGCAACAATGGCTTTACTTGTAATGCCGTTATTTCCTGCTGCCTTGCCCCTGGGGATGGTTTTCACTGCTTTTTTTCACTTCACTCTCTAGGATGGTAGGTTCTGAGTGATCTGGATGATTGGAAGCAAACCGAGACTGTATTTCGTGCCCTTTTACTCCTGATGGATTCAGAAGATCTTTGAAATATTCTTCCCATCTCTTAATTGTAAAGCGCCCCGGTTTTATCGTTTATGACGGTGGTGAGGTCATAAGGCTCATCCCGCGCACTCATTTTTTTTCACACTCTCGTAGAATTCTTTTGGTGAGGTTTTACATTTTTCACTGAGTTTGTCACCATAATGTCTCAATGAGTTTTCCTTTACTGTTCTCACAACTTTTGGGCTGTGTCTCCTTGCTTGTCTATACTAATCCTCTTCATCATTTGACTTGACCCAGATCTTGTATAGTCTCTTCTTTTCTCTGATTGCACCCTTCACTTGTTTGTTTCACCAAGCTATTGCCTTTCTGTTTGTTTCTTCTGTCTTTTTAGTACCGCAAACCTCTTTCAATGTGTCCAGAAGGGCTGTCTTGAAGGTTTCCCAAGCTTCCTCAACGTTTAGCGTTGTAGAGTCATTAGAGTCCAATTTCTAGTTGATGGTGCACTTGATCTGAATTTACTTTATTCCTATGCATACAAGATTCGATCAGTAAATCTGTAGCCTGATATTTATCTGAATTTTGATCTGGAATTTTATAATTTATCATATTCAATATATATGATTAATTAAAATGTATTGAGCTCAATGCATTATTATAGAAGAGAAGTTATATTGAAATTATGTAATTTGGAAAAGTTGTAAAAATTAATCTACACAAAATGTCTGTCTTTAATAATATTTAAAAATATTCTTCCCATCTTATTTATCTTTCCTTCCTCATACAAAGCCTCCCCGTTTTTTTTATCTATTGCCTTCACACTCTTGTAGAATTATTTTGGTCTTGCATTTTTCATCATACTGGCTCCATGAGTTTTCCTTTGCTGTTATCACAACGTTTGTGTTGTGTCTTCTTGCTTGTCTATATTTGATGTAATTCTCATGTTCGCTGACCACTAGGCAATGACGTACAACGACAGAGTCCAGCTGCAGGAACACACTGATCAACTTAACTCAAGCTGCGAAAAATACGACATGAAGATCAGTGTCAGTAAGACCGAGCTTATGACCGCCAGCAAGAGACCAGAAAAACTGGACATTAACATCAATGGGACCCAGCTAAAGCAAACCAGTGAATTCAAATATCTGGGCAGAATTTTTACTGAAATCAGCAAACTAGACAGAGAAATTGAGATCAGATATCAGAAAGCCAACGCAATCAGTTACCAACTTGCTCCACTCCCAAAACATCATAGCATTTCCATGAGCACCAAGGCAAATCTCATCAACACCATTTTCCTACCAACGCTGACATACCAGTGCCAGACATGGCACCTAACAAAAACACTTGAGAGGAAACTGATCATTTGTGAGATGAAATGCCTGAGGAAAGCAGTGAACAAGACGAGGCGAGACACGATCAGGAAAGAGTCAATAAGAGATATTGTAGGAGCAATGCCAATCCTAAAACATATCGAATGACAGACGATCAAGTGGTTCGAACACCTCACTCGTATGCCTATCAACCAACCAGTCCTACAAACATACACCTTCAGGTACTCTGGCTGGAGAGCGAGAGGTAGACCAAGAAGACGCTGGAGTGACTCAGTGGCAGACACTCTCAGAGCCCAAGGGATATCTTTCCTCCAGGACACACACCTTGCACTGACAGACGACTGCGTCTCTCCGCGATGTCTAACAGCACAAGCGGAACGAAAAACTAAACTGAAGAACGACCAATTCTGCTAGCTTAGTTATATTGAAATATGTTAGCTTTTCACTTATTAAACGTAATCATAAAATTTCAAGGAACCACTCAAGTAACTTGAGTACTAATTACTCTACAATTACAAAATTAAGTAACGCAAACACTGATCAAAATCCTAAGTTACTCATTATATGGAGGCGTTATTGCTTCTGATTTTATGAGATGTCTCTGGTGGTAAAATGTCTCTCTACAAAATTCCTTGTCGAAAACATTCTCGACATTATACAGAGTTAAATAAAAGAAAGGAGAAAATTATTTCCGTATTTTATATATTCTTAGAGGTTATTGTAACTGATGTGCCAGAAATAATATAAAACCAAATAAGAGACAAAAAAGTTTTTTTCACTTTGGAAATTCTAACTCGAAAAAGAAGCCTGGCCAACTCCGAGAAAATTTTATTTGAAAGAAAAAAAAAAAAAATCTTTACTCACTTTCTCTTTACGTCAAAAAAAATCTTCCCCCACAATCTTCCTAAGAAATAAACCTCTTAAAAAAAGAAAAAAGAAAGAAAGAATAAAAGACACTGAGACGCTATAACACATCGACTCCACTTAAAATCTTATCCGACTGAATATATTTGATATATTTTTTTTACTGTCGTCTGCTTAGTGCTCAAAATGTTTACCATAGCAACTGATCAGGCCACAGTCACATCTTTAGGATACCAATTTTTCGAAAATCAACGAATTTCTCTTTTAAACTTTGATTTATAGTAAAGATATTTTGTTAGATTCCTTCCGATACCGTTTTTGTTTACAAATTAAAAAAAATAATTAATTCACTCTTCATTTTTGAGAATAATGCCAAAATATTTACAAAAAAATAATTTATTCAAATACATACTTCATTCTTTTTCCTGACGAAAAAACTTATAATTCTCGATTGATCCAACTATATACATTGTTCCAAAAAGACCCTTGACTAATATTTTCCCGAGTAAACACAAATAAATTGATATTTGGTCCTTTATCACAAAAGTAACATTCTTGAGCCTTAATCATCAGGAATTAGATTGAATACAACGTTGAAATAATAAATGCATTGCTATGTCCCGGCTTCCTCCCTGCTGGAAGTCATCATCTGTTGTTCTAGTTCTTAAGAACTCTGGTGAACCGCCCGACCTTTCAAACTAGCATTTTACCTCTTTTTGGGAAACTCCTAGAGGCCAAATCAATGCTGAACTGGTTAAGCATCTCTCATCACAGACCCTTTTTTTCAGACAAGCAATATAGCTTTCGCTTCTCCAGGTCAACTGCTGATGTACTAACGATAATTGCATAATGAGTCTATCATGCTCTTGATAAAAACAGTGAAGAGCCAGCCTGTAGCTTTGAATAACTCAAAAAAATTTGAAAGGGTCTGGCATAGTGGCCAAGCTGAAAAGTTACGGTATCTCCAGAAAAATTTTTGAATTCATTCAGTCTTTCCTATCAAATTGTAAAATCAAATTTATTCACCATATACTAATGCGGGTGTCCCCCAAGGCTCCATCCTTGATCCTATTTTGTTTTTAATGTTCATTAATAAGCATCTCGATGGAATCAGCTCTCAACTTCCTATGTACAGGGATGGAACAACCATTTACTCTTGTTAAGATAGTAACTCTGATCGATTCGATAAAGTCAAAATGGCACCGATGTCCAAAACCACCTTAAGTTTGTTAACTGTGGAAAAAGATGGATTGTTAATTAAACACCCCACAAGAAAACCTCTTTGTCATACTTTTCCACAAAACTAAATTTATTTCCATTAATCATCTGAGACACTCCTCTCTGGCTTACATTATCATGGCTGATGCTAACCCTCTCGTTGTGTCTTCTCTAGCTAACATTCTCAGCTGACATGAAGTAGAAAGACTATATTGAATCCATTGCTAGGTCAGCTTTATTGTGTCGTGCGAAGCAAATTTTATCTCCAGAATCTATCATACATATCTATAACTCGACTATTCATCCCTTCCTAGAATATTGTTGTGACATATATGGTGCGGTGATCCTGTTATTTAAATTGAGCGCCTTGATAAAATCCAAAGAATCAGCATTATTATTGGTCCTTATCTTGCAGCTCGGCTTCAGTCACTTTCCTATTACCGTAAGGTTGCATCAACCGTGTCTTTTCTAGAGATACTTTCATGGTAATTTTTCGGATGTGCTCTTCGCTATGTTATCTAGACTTCATGAATTTAAGCGCAGTACTAAACTACCGACAAGATCTCGCCAATTTATAGTCGAGCTGCCTAGATATAACCGTAAATTCCATGCTAAAGTTTCTTTTCTCTCACTTCTCGCTTGTGAAACTCTTCTGGTTCCATGCTTTTCAGCCAACTTTAATTTGCAAAAATTTAAATGCAATGTCAATCGCTACCCATCATCACTCTGATTACTCTTTTTGCTCCTGTCAATTAGTAATGGCTCTCTTTCTAATTCCTTCACAACCACTGCCTTGCATAGGGTGAAATTGATTAAAAATATGCAGAAAATTTCCAAAATGAATAAATAATACTATTTGGTAATATCTGTGATGAATTTAAATATATAATTACATAAAATTTTCAATTTAAATTTCAGAATCGCTGAAAGCAAGTGACTAAAACTTTTCTTAAATTATTGTGGCGAACAGCCCCGTGGAAGCAAGAGAGCCAGAGTGACTTGCATCTGGTGCATAGGAAAATAAGGGTCTTACTTTAACGGGCGGCACGTGACATCGGCGAGTTTGCCCCGTGAAAATGGCATTACTCTCCCGTCTAGCAGTATGTGTGGTAATGAGGGTTTTTGTACAGTTTGGCATGCTGCCACCAATAGCAAGTCGTGTGCTGATTGGTCGAACTGGAGGAGGCTATTTGCCTGGGTAACTAAAAGCGAAGAACGCTGATTCGTTGGTCGACGCAGTGTTGGCCTCATGAAAGAGGGCTGAATCAGTGAGAAGGAAAGACGGATATACGTTGTGAACGGTCATCCTTTTAAGGATGGTCCTTTTAAGTATGATCGTTCAAATACCTACCTGGCACAGGGCTCGTCCCTGGGCTGGTGGTATTATGGCTAGGACTAGCTTGGTCCGGCTCCGGCCTGGACCAGCAAGGACAAGCCAAGACCAGCTATGACTAGCTACGACCAGCTTGGTCCAGCGGCTCGAGTGAAAACATTCGGGTGCCCACGTTAAAAACTGACCTTGTGTCACAACCTGACTCAGTGGGGGGGGGGGTCAAGTAAATATCACGGATATACGTTGTGACATGTTCAGAAAGCAAGGACGGCGAATTGAACCAGCGGTATCTTGATTTGTACAAGTGACGTCGTAGCAATACAGACTTATTTAAACTACAATTATTAATGATAAAAAAGATCGTCCTGAAGTGAACAAAGTGAAACGACTTAGATAAAGAAGCGAGAACGAAGAAAACAAAGGATTTTAATCTTGCGATTTTAAATGTTTACCTCTCCAAAGTTCTATGTGAAGAGAAAAAAAAATTACGAATACTTCCCTGAGTAAAATCTAGTTATGTATATAAAATGTTATCAGTTATAGTTATTTAATTAAATTAAATTTTTATTCAAACTTAGCTCACCTTTATGCAGAGGGATTTGAAAATGTTATTACTTTCCTCTATATTACTGACTTTTTGGCTGGGTATTACAAATTTTAAATCATAAAAAAATGCCATCATTTAATACAATTACTGAGGTATTGATTTATCAAGAGGGTTGTATTTTCCTGAAAATATTATACTAGGATGTTAAGGGTAGAAAAATGGCTTTATGAAAACATTTAGAGATAAAATATACCCAGAAAAATCTAAAAAAGATTCAACGATTCAAACAAAAATAGATCGAGGAAAATATGACTGAAGAAAAACGAAAACTGCATCAAAATGGACGAAGGCGAAAGCACACACAGAAGAGAAGACAAGAAAAAAAAATGCAAAATTTTAACTAGAATTAAAAATGCAAATAGGACCCCCCCACAAAAAAAAAACAAAACAATGACGATCTTATCTCAACTAAGCCTGTAATAAAAGAAAAGCCTATATACATCAAACACCAACCATATGTATTTGCAACACCCAAACTATTTTCCTTTGTATTCCATTATACCTGACTACAAGACCAAAGTAGAAGTCTGTATCTTGTTGCTTGTGAATATACTGACCCTTACACTCGAGGGGGCAGTTAATTGCAAGCCTAATTTGGTTCTTACCAGACGGATGTAAAATTGTTTACAACTCTGATGATCGAAAGGAAAGAAATATGAGAAAAATCAAAACTTATCGCTTATCCTTTTGGGGTCAGCGCCAAAATTACGTGTGAAAAAAAAATGTTGAGAAAGAGTTCTCATAAAAAATGAATAGAACGAAGATATAGATATCTATAAGAAATTATATATATATATATATATATATATATATATATATATATATATATATATATATATATATATAAGCGAAGTGTAAATGCTATACACGAGATAACGATATATATTTTTTATATATCAAGAACAATATTGGGGAAAATAGATGACAAAGAGGAAAAAAGTTTTCTTGTGAGGTGTTTCGTCCTTGAATACATTATCAGACTAAATCTGTTATGTTGGTCTACTATATATGCGAACGAAGGATGATGGGAATTTTAAATAATACATTCCTCCTTCGTGCGCATGTGCAGTCGCACCAACTTAAATTTAGTCCGAGGAAGTCCTAAAGGACGAAACGTCTCACAAGGAAACCTCTTTGTCATACTTTTCCACAATATATATATATATATATATATATATATATATATTATAATTGGATTGATGCGAGTTATAGAGCTAACATTTAGTTGGGTTGATATGAGTTTGTGACCGTAGACTTCACGCTATTTTCGATCGTCAGACAAACTGATTGATTTTTAAATTTTGGATTTATATGTGGTTGCGTATATCGGTGTTTTTAGGGTAGTGGAGGAAAAACGCCACTCATACACTCACATTCACACAAACAATAACATATATGAACAGTGTAGAACTGGGCGTATATGCACATCCATAATTTAAAAATTTATCAGTTTGTCTGACGATTGCAAATAGCGTGAAGCCTACGGTCACAAACTCATATCAACCCTACTAAATGTTAGCTCTATAACTGGTATTGAGCGCTTTCCAATAAGTACCTCGCATATATATATATATATATATATATATATATATATACATACACACACAGAGGCATACGTAGAGAAAAATTGTGAAAAGCGAATAAAAGAAAATCTTCAGACACAGCTCTTCAAATTTAAATAAAACTGTATTGAATATAGAAATAATCCTTATAAGTTGAAAGCAACAAGTTATAATGTTCCTCGCAAACAAAGTTCGCGCAAAAAAAAATTTTTACAGCACAAATGAAATCAATTACGTTAGTATAGCGTGAAAAGATATATGAATTGTAATGCCAAAAATTTACCGTTTCAGTGATATTACAGATTTTGAACATTACCTTTTGTTTACATATTTTGCTTGTTTATTTCCGTAATATAATTGTGCAAACTGTTTTATGAAAATACTTAAAAAAAAACAACAACAAAAAAAAAAACAAATAATTTTCAATGAGGAACTTTTAATTACTAAGTTCCTCGAGAATTCAATATTGTTTACAATCTCCGCACAAAAATTATAGTAAAGACTTCGCAATATTAATTTACGTTACGCTATTTTAAAAGAAAAGATCGGACCACAAGAAGTTAGATTTACTAAACTCAGCAGTTTTATTGTTTAATAAATTTTTCAATTTTTAATTTCGATTTTTAAGAGGAAAAATATTGTTAATCACTCTCTGGGTGTGAGCTTTCAATTTTTTAGCAAACGATAAGAATGCTTTTTGAAAGTCTGAATTGTGTTTGAAATAACGTCGCTGATTGGTTAAAATTGCTAATGCGGAAATTAGAAGTTGACATTCGTGTGAGCCTATTTTTGTACAAAACTGAGATTTTAGTTCACTGCATCGTGCAAGACAATTTTTATCGTCTGAATCTATCTCACACTTTTATAAATCTACTATTCGCCCGTGCATCGAATACCGCTGTCAGACCTGGCATGGTTCTTCTGCTATGTACCAAGAGATTCTTTACAGAATCCAAAGGAAAATCTGCAATGTCATCAGTACTGACCTGGCATCTCGGCTTCAGTCAGTTACACTGCCATGATGTAGGTTTTCGCAGTCTTTTCTAGAAATATTTTTATGGCACATCTGATGATCTTACGTCTTGAATGCATCGACTTTATGAGTTTAAGCGTAATAATCGAACGGCAGAAATGTTTAAGAATTTTCACTGTTGAAATCGTTAAATGTAACCGTAAGTTCTATTTTAATAGTTTCTTCTCTCGTACTTCTCGCACGTGGAAATCACTTCCAACTTTTCTGACAACTATGATCTTCAAAAATGTAAATGCAATGCCAAACGCCTATTTCAATCATGGCTTTTTAATGACCAAATGTTTTCTCAGTTTGAAATGAATAAAATACAGTGGGCTATGATAAGTTTTTAGCTATCCTTGATTACAGCAATTTTGGCTTGTGTAATAACGTCTCTTCTTTTTTTATCCAGACAATACCGTGTTAGTATCAAGCTACTCTCATCTATGAACAATAGTTGACATATTTTGGCAATGAAAGTTCGCGGAAGTAAGAAAATTGGTGAATTTCAACGAGGGCAAATAATAGGATGGCATCAGTGTGGTAAATCAGATAGAGAAATTGCTAGGTTTTTCCAGGTTAATCATCCAACGATTAATAATATTGTCAAGAAATTTAATGAAGAAGGCCATTGTCGTGTGGAACAGCGTTCAGGAAGACTAAGCATCGTGTCTGAGCGAACGAAAAGAGCACTGAATAGGGAAGTTATCAGAAACCGTCGTCAGAGCGTCAAAGATGTCGGCAACAGCATGGAAATATCGCCATATGCGGTGAGAAAGACTCTGAAAGAGCTAGGTTGTTAAAGAAGAGTTTCAAGAAAGAAGCCCTTGATTTCAGATGTTAACAGGAAACTTCGTATGGATTGGGAGAGAGAAATCGAGAGCAAAGATTATGAATTTTGGCAGTCTGTAATTTGGTAAGATGAAAGTAAATTATGACAATATTTTAATCTCGAATCAGAATATTCTAATGTTTGGAGAAATCAGAATGAGACTTGGAACACTGAATGTCTCCAGGCGGCCGTAAAACATGGAGGGATTTGAGTAATGTGTGGGGCGTTGTCTGGTTTGGACGGAAATATGAGCTGATTCTTGTTGACGAGCGGTTGAATGGTCCAAAATACTGTCAAATATTAGAGAAAGAACTACTCCCATTATATGAAACCAATCGGATTGACAAGAATATCTACTTTTTTTAAAGAAGATTGAGAGCCATGTCATACGGGCAAAGTAGAAAAGGCCTGGAAGGAATCGCAAGGAATCCAATTACTGCGATGGTTAGCCCAAAATCCTGACATGAATCCAATAGAGCACGTTTGGCAGCACATTGTACGCTCTCGAAGTCTTCGGTCAATCAAAATCACGTCAGTTGCAACCCTTAAAGAAACATTGCTAAAGGAGTGGCAAAATATGGATCAGATGATTGTTGATAACTTGATCAAATCCATGAAAAATCGAGTACAAGCACTGAAACTAGCAAATGGGGGACCTTCTCCATACTAGTTCCAAATACTGTTTATGTTGTATAGGGATTACGTAATTAAATTTTGAAATTAGATGTAGTTTATTTCTTCTGAATAAAAAGACTTAGGTCACTATATATCCATCCATAGGAGATAAAGCAAAAATGAAGAGGAGTGTGTATTCCTTGATGTTACCAGTTAGCATGAGGATACGAGATGTGCAGTTTAGGTCGTCTTGCTGTTATTGGGTCCTAGCAATCAACACAGGCGTCACTTCTTGGAATAACTCTCGTTTTACTTTACATAAATGATCTGCCTAAGAGTATTAGTCAATAAAATATATACGGAAGCAAAGCCGCTGATCGGGAGCTTGGCGGTTTTGAAGAACATGGAACCACTTAATTACTATTCTCAGGTCCACCCTGAGCCGGGGTGGTAGCACCTGTTAGGGCTCCAGCAATGGGCAAATAGTGAACCCCAGAAAAAAAAAAAAAATCTATGAAAATATAAAATAACATTTTTACAGAAAAATTACCAACAACACCGATATATAGTAAAATTACCAACAACACCGATATATAGTAAAATTACCAACAACACCGATATATAGTAAAATTACCAACAACACCGATATATAGTAAAATTACTAACAACACGGATTTACAGCAAAATTACCAACAATACGGATTTACAGCAAAATTACCAACAATACGGATTTGTAGTAAAATTACTAACAATACGGATTTGTAGTAAAATTACTAACAATACGGATTTGTAGTAAAATTACTAACAATACGGATTTGTAGTAAAATTACTAACAATACGGATTTGTAATAAAATTACCAACAATACGGATTTATAGTAAAATTACCAACAATACGGATTTATAGTAAAATTACCAACAATACGGATTTATAGTAAAATTATCAGTAAAATTACCAACAATATATTTTAAAAGCAAAATGACCAACAATTATTTTATATCTGTAGTTGAATACATACAATTGTGTTTAAAATATATTTAGTTGAAGCTATAAAATTGTGTTCAAAATATTTAAATTTCAGCATTAAATAAGCCATAGAGGTTGATATGCCGCTAAAAAAAAATCAACAAACCAACATGAAAAAAATTTTATGACATTAATCCATATAATATTTTGTATCACTAAAACCATTATTATCTCAAAAATAAAATAAAATTGCGTATAAAATATTTATATTTCGGCATTAAATAAGCCATAGAGTTTGATAAACCGCTAAACAGAATCAACTAAGCAAATCCCAAGAGTATATTCCGATCATTTGTAAATATCTATGCCGATGAGACAACGATATACAGATACACCTACAAAATGAGTCATGACCAAAGATTGGCAGCTAAAGATACCAACCAATTTTGAAAGCATCCAGAGTAAAAATAAAAATCATAAGACAGAATAACATTCAGAGCATCGAAAATTTGCATATTTTTTATCAGAATGGAAGCGAAATTAACATTCTGTGGTTTGATGAGATATTTTATTACAAAATCCTGATTCGTTTACACTATTTACATTGTCATCTTCATCTTTAATGTCATTCACAAGGTTTCATCCGTTTTACGCTCTGGTCTTCTTCGGGTGATTTACGTCGGAATTTCGAACCGAAACTTTTATGTAGATCACGGTGTTAGATTGTTCTAAGTCCACGTGTCATGCCTTTTCTGCATAATTCCCTTTAGTAGCTTAACTCTCCAAGTTATTGTTCGCCTCTACTGTGTCTAGGTATAGTTATTAAAAGCAATTAACTGAAACTGAGATATCCAGAAAAGGCATGGTACGTGGAACTAGAACAATCTACCCACGAGGACAAAAAGGGTTCGGTTCGTAATTCCAACTTATATCACCTGAAGAAGGCCGAAGCGTTGTAAATATCACAAAGATGAGTACAAGAGTCCGAATAGTGTAAATAGTTACAATACTTCATCTCAGAAATAAAGATTCATTTTTTACAAGCTAGAAAATAATTGATACTTACCGTAGGTAATCATTGAAACTTAGATTAAATTCGCAGTTAAAAACCAGGATCAGCGTCCTCTTTGCAACAAGACTTGCCATTGAGTAAACAATATTTCTATGGAGTTTCAGAGTTTAGTGTCTGCATCAGAGTACTATCTAAGAATGCTTCACAGTCTGTCCATGAAGATCTTTCTATAAAAAAAAAGAAAAAAGAAAAAGAAATTCTCCATTAATATATTATTTTCTGCGAGAAAGATGAACACTTTCAAACATACTTATAATCGCCTTCCATTTTGAAAAAACAAAAAAACAACAACAAAAAAACAACAACAACAACAACAAAAAAAAAAACAACAAGCAAACAAACCGTTACCTTTATTCTACGAATCGTGTAGTTCAGATCGTGTAACTGTTATTGGGATAGAATTTGGAGCCGGCGAGCAGAGTTCAAATTTCACCTTAATCAGTTTCCTTTACTTTCATTCTACTAATCTTTGATAAAAGATATGAACCAGTCATTTTTATCCCAGCTATGGATTAAACAGTAGCATAGACGGAGCTCTATAATATTTTTTAAATCATTTTACCCCAAGCAAGACGAGTTACTAAAGAGTGAAGGAAACAGAAAAGATACCGAGAAGAAAGGCCATTAAAAAGAACAGGATTAAAAGCAGACGGATCATGGCGATAAACGTTGCATTTTTGAAGATCGTGGTTGACACGAAAGCAAGTAGCTGGAAGAGATTTTCATCGGCAAGAAGTACGAGAGAAGAAACTATTAAAATAAAACTTATGGTTATATTTAGAAATTGCAACAGTAAAAATTTTTAGACCTATCTGCCAATCTAGTACTGCGCTTAAAAAGTCGAGATAACAAAGAGGAAAAATCATCAGAAGAATTGCCATGAAAATATTTCTAGAAAAGGCAGAGAGAATCTACGTTACGGCGGTGGGAAGGTGATTGAAGATGAGATGCCAGATAAGGAACGATTATATTCTAAAACCTTGGTTAGTAACCAATCAAAGAGAAGGAAAACGGTATTCAAACATGAATGCATGAAGCGTGATTAGTACAACTGATCATCTACCCATCATCCTGGGCCACAAATTGCCGCTGGATTCGGGAGGAGATTTTCGAGAGGGTGAGTCCGAAAAGAACCATGATTTCCCTAATGGGATGGAGTGTTTGGACCGCCACATTTCAGCCGATTCATTCTCTGGTCATATTTAATATACGCAGCAAACTTCAATCTTCGAACAGAATTCTTCATCTAGTCCAGACAACGAAGAATTAAATTCTAATCACCTTGAATATTAAAAGATGCGACATAGAGCTGAAAGAACAACCCAGAAAAGCGCTGATTAAAATGTCGCCATCAAAATTATCAATAATAAAGTACTACAAATTCTTTAAGCATGAAAAAACAACCCAACACCAATAACATTTTCATCTGCAAGGAAAGTGTCCAGCATTTACTGCCATGCAAGAGGACTGATATTACACTTAAGTTTAGCACTATTTTCTTTGTTTCTAAGGAAATTAGCCAGTTTCTTAATATTTTGCTTAGTATTCGGAAGGTATCTTTCACTATTCCAAGGCCATTTCCTATTTCGGTGTCACATTCAACCAGAAAAATGATTGAAAATATAGGAACATTCTTAACAAAGAACTATTCTTGGTCTTTAACCTAACTTGTATAAATCATGACTCTAGTGTATGGAAATTGACGTATTTGTTTCAGAAATCACCAGCGAGATAAACAGTTAGTCTAATATAAAATTCAAACACGCATTCACCAGTAAATCATAAAAGACTTTGATTTCAATAAATCAAAAGGGATAAAACATTTTGAGCTTAATGTTATCTCAAAATGTGAACGATCAGTAATTCTGTTCCTTTGTTATGTCGGCCAGAATGGGGCGGCGATAGCGTTCTTATAATTGGGGTAGGGTTGATGCCAAAAGTCCTGTAGGTGAAGCGTATGTGCGTGTATAGAAATGGACATTGAATCAGTCTCTTGAACCCTGCACAGAGAAAGCACCCCCCCCACAGAGCCTTGAATCAACACGGTCTGGTAGCAGCAGCAAAGATAGAAAAATGTCAGTCAATTTAAGGACCGAATAACAAAAAGGACGTTAAACAACAAACCACATCACCTTTGAGGCAAAGTGGTAACGTGTTCTTTGAAAATATCAAAATTTAATTTCAAAATTTGCAAATTTTAAAATGTCATGACTCCTCACTTTTACTAATTACCCTTTATTTCCTTTGAATTACCATCTATTCTTTGGAATGGTAATAGAGTAGTTTCTTGTTTCTTTAACCATGGAATTCAGAATCCTCCTTTTCCACTGCTAGAGAACCCAGTTTATTCTGATATTTAACGCATAGCTGGAGAGAGAAGAGACGGATTAATACTTTCCCAATAGGTATTTGAATGCAGAATAGGCTGCTAAACATCACATATTGCTACAAAACATTAACCGGAAAACACGATTACTGTCCTCTTCAAATCGAGGTCAATATGACATGTACGGCGCCAAACTCATAAATAGCTAAACTGTCAGTTGTATACAACTGTTTTCTAAGATCAATGGTTAAAATTAGCTTTGAGCGAGTGGAACCTGTGGATGTTGGTGAAGACCACTCTTCTTCGAACCATGTTGATTGTGTTCGAGAATCACAAATCACGTGACTTGAAGACTTTCAACAGCAGCAACAACTTAAATGGTTATAACATTTAACTTGAAGTGAAAATAATGACATGTAGCTTTCCTTCCTAAAATTGACATTCCACAATGACTTGAAACAAAATTTTAGGAAAGGAAATCCACATAAATACTGGAAAAAGCGATAACTTCCACTGGATTTGAGAAAAGTATTTTTTTTGAAAAAATTGTTTTAAGATTTAAGGAAAGAGCTAATAATGCCATTTATGCAAAATAAACAACAGACTAACCCGAGATTAGAATCTGGTTCGCCAATATCATTATACTACTCATATATTTTCAAGTTAGCGTGTTCATTTCTGTTAAAAGAGGCAATAAAATCCAGATACAAAATCTACGTTGCATTTTACGTTATTATAAAAAAAAGGTTCCTAAAACATTTCGGTCAAATTAGAAAGGTTTTCACGTTGGGAGTAGATTGAGCAGAAGACACGTAACCCAGTGCATTAACCCGACTAAGAATAACGAAACAAGAAGGGAAAAAAAGTAGAGAAAAAAAGTAGAGAAAAAAAGTAGAGAAAAAAAAGCAAAAACGAAAAAACCCCAAAACACCCCCCCAAAATCAAAAACCAAAACACAAAAAAAAACACAAAAAAACAATAAAACCAACAAAAAAAAAAACAACTAATCCCCCTAAAATAAATCAAACATCAAAAACCAAAAAATAAATCAAACATCAAAAACCAAAAAATAAATCAAACATCAAAAACCAAAAAATAAATCAAACATCAAAAACCAAAAAATAAATCAAACATCAAAAACCAAAAAATAAATCAAACATCAAAAACCAAAAAATAAATCAAACATCAAAAACCAAAAAATAAATCAAACATCAAAAACCAAAAAATAAATCAAACATCAAAAACCAAAAAATAAATCAAACATCAAAAACCAAAAAATAAATCAAACATCGAAAACCAAAAAATCAAACATCGAAAACCAAAAAATCAAAAAACGAAAACCAAAAAATCAAAAAACGAAAACCAAAAAATCAAAAAACGAAAACCAAAAAACAAAAAACAAAAAATGACAGACAGAAACATGCAAAAACAAAAAACAGAAAACCAAAAAAAAAAACAACAACAAAATAAACAAACTAATATATCGGGATTTGGAGTAGTTGTAAGTTCAATTTCTTGATAAGTTCCTGTTGAAAATACATACATTTTTCTTCAGTGAAAGAAATACACAACCGACACAAAAGTGATTAAGACTGGTTAGCATTACTGGATAGGAATTAGCCTTTAAAAATAAAACAGTATGAGAACAGTCTACACACTTGAACTGAATAAAGTGTTCGCTTCTAAATTCAAAACCGTACAACAGCGGAAATTAATAAGCAAGATAAACATGCAAATAGCGACCGAATAGCAAAAATACAATTTCTCATCAAAAATATTCCAATAAAAACTAACATTGATTATCACCAATAATTTCATTTCTTTGTGTGTTTACATTATTTCAGACTTTTTTCTTTACTTAAATCCTTATTAATGCCTGGCGTTACTTTATCATTCTATTACTATTTCTACGTTTGACAAATTTCATATATTTCCTCATACTTAGATATCATGGCTAAAAGATTGCTGACCCTTATGTAATCTCGGTGTTCCTATATTGCAGTGAATTTCTTTACAGATGAAGAGAATTTTGGCAACAGAGTTGTGGCTCTAGAGAAGGATGCTGAGAATAACATGGACTGAACATGTGAGCAACGATGAAGTTTTAAGGAACGTGGAAGCAGAAATGACGCTTATAATTAACATTAGGAAGAGAGATGAAATTTCTGGGACATATAACGAGGACGGCCGACCTGAATAATTTAACTCTCACAGAGAATATTGAAGATAAAAAGGATACGGAATAGGCAATAAACTACCTACCTAATCAGCTTATTCTGAATGACTAGAAGAATGTAGAGTGGGACGGATGTTAAAAAAAAATAACATTGCTAAGAGTTATAAGGGACTAGCAGCATGGCCCGGCGTTGTCCGTGCTTGATTCAAAAATCGTACGACGCGTACAGCAATTGCTATCACTTAACTTAAAATATTTTTGCCCTTCTTTGCCTTTAAAAATTTTGCCGTGCTGATGTTGCTACATGCCTTACTTCTTGCCTATCTCACACCGCGAATTTTTTCTAAGCTCTATATTAAACATTAAATCTGTTACGAAAAAAGAACTAAACAAAATGAACACAAAACGATCAGCTTTAAAAAAGGACTCGTAACTGGAAAAACCAAATGAAAAAAGAATGTTAACAACATATACTTTTTCACACCCAATGAAATCAGAATCAACGTTGAGTTTAAGCAAGCAAATGAACCAATTGGAGTAAAGTGCCATACAGATTTCAATTTTTCCCACCTGTGACGAATGCAGCTATCGATTTTTTGCATGCTAGCATACTAGTTAACATTCGTGTCAGTCAGCTGTTGCCTCTCACGCTGGCCAATAGAATCTTTCTGCCTATTCGTGGCTCTCACTCTGGCCAGTACAAAATGGCCATAAACTACATGAAAACTGCCGTAGAACCATGAAAAAATCGATTATTTCCATAATCGATGGGAGTTGGGTCTTGGCCTTCTCGCTAACTTGGAGCATGTGCATGTAAATTTAGGTGTAAATCCGTCGAAAATTGCGGCCGTGCATTCGTTTTACACACACACACACACACACACACACACACACACACACAGAGCCTTTTATAGATAGAGATATGAATTTAAGTTGGTTGGTTGTTTTTGTTTAGCGGCGTATCAAATTCAATGCCGAAATCTAAATATTTTTTTTTACACAATTTTATGGCTACAACTACTTATATCTTAAACGCAATATCATGTCTGCACCTACAGATATCTTGTACACAATGTTATATTCCCAGGGCAAACACATGATTTATAGATATATCGTTTGCAGATGATCTGTTGTAGGTGTTATGTTTCGGTATAAGCCCATTCCTTTAATGTAGGAAATTATGTTGATGGTTTCAGTATTTTCAAATAGATTTCTTATGTTATAGCAAATTAGGGAAAGCCATGCCCATCGAAGTCCTGGAAGGAGATGGCACACCATTTTTCATATATGAACCAGAAATCGGAAAGTACAATGGAATAGTGAAAAATGCTTTCCAAAAGATTGAACTACTATATGTTGCATCCTTAAAAAGGTTACAAACAGACAAAGGTAGTACTCGAGTGGAAGGAACAGCCACACGGGCGTAGATGGAAGAAAGAGAGGTTTATTGTAAAAGAGAATACACTACTGAAAGACAGGGAGTCGACTAACACTTTCCTAAGCCAGTCAGACAGACAGATAGGTCTTTGGTATGTCCTACATATATTACCGATATAGACAGTCCACAGTAGGTAATTCGGAAGTAGAACAATCCATTACAGCACTATATAATACCAATCTTCTTATATGGCTGTGAATACTGAACTATCTCCCCACAGATTAAGAAAAAAAATGAAGTAACAGGGCTACAGTTCTACAGAAGGATACTGAGAATACCATGGACTGATTATATGAGAAACTACTAAGTTTTGAGTAGAACAGCAACTAAGAGGGATATCAAAAAGAGAAACCTTATTCAGAGATACAAAAGGCGGCAAGTTGTGGAGAGCTATGATCGTCTACGTCCTGAAGGGACACGGCTCGTGAAAGAAAAATGACTAGATTGTTAAACGTATCTTCCTACTCACCCCACATTCGATATGCGGACATAGTGCAAGGTGAATATTGAACAAAGCTGGATAGGGTTTCGTGTTGAAAGTTAACACCGGAGAAGATTTGATAATTCTATTCGCCGTTTGAATGTTTGTATTTGTACGCATAATTTAATCATCATACTGTGCGGCCTAAAGCTCACAATTTATATCAAAACAGTTCTCGCAAGTTTTAATTATTTGTTGTTCAGAGTGTTACGTAGAGCACAACGTGCCTCCAGGTCACTTGAATGCTGCAGTCATTAATGAAAACATTCTTTTAGCCTATTTTCACGACTTTCGTAAGTACATAATCATACTTTATAAGACGCCAGGAAAAAAAAGTGTGATTTATAATCAAATAGTGGCCAAATAACCCGCTGTAAAGGGAAGTAAAGAGCTTATCGATTATATAAACTAGAAAAAGATGTAGCCAACAGATGATAATTACTTTTTACGGCTACAAAATAATTCCCAACGGGAAGGAAGATAACTCTTCATTATTTTACGAATGCTACTGGTGGCAAATGCATTTATTCCAAGATCGATAAATTATTAAGCTGGAGGAAAGGAACTACGCTGTTGAAAAACATTCTATATCGATGTGATTCAAAAATTATTATATCCGAAAATAAGACTATAAAAATAAAGATTTGTTATTACAAAGAACTACTCTGGGAAACCACAGGCATTAACAGGTCCTCAATGTTTGACTATAATTTAGACACGGAATAAAAATAAAGAGAGATGATGCAATAAAAAAAATATTAAAAGAAATATTTTATCTCAACGAAGATTTTCTTTTATTTAACATCCTATATAGGAACATATTCAAATCATTGGGAAATATGTACGTAATACCATTTTTGCATATCCACTTCCAAAGACCAAGATGATCAACGTCTTGTAGCAGATCTCTCCTTTTAACCTAAGGGGCAATAATTGGGTCGCAACTTTACATACCTCATGAATCAAGCTAGTATCGATTTATTATCATCGATCAGATATTGCATGTTCCCCCTCCAACGATTTCACTCACAATGAGGCCCCTTGAATGTCTACTGGGTCTCAAATTTACTCCAGACTTCAAGTAGCACTCTTCTATTCAATATATCCTCAAAAGATGCTGGAAGAAAATGTCCGACTCATTCTATCGCTCAAGAATTGATCGATTCGTTTTTTTATGGCTTATCAACCCTCTGAAGGTTACTTAAAGCCAGAATAAGTTTTTTGGGGGAAGATAATGATTTATTGACATAAGGTGGATTCATACCTTACCCAATGTAAGTGAATATAACCAACCCAGCGCGCAAGTGAATATAACCAACCCAGCGCGCAAGTGAATATAACCAACCCAGCGCGCAAGTGAATATAACCAACTCAACGGGAATTGTAACACGGCTCTCCGGTTAACAATCCCGAGCCATTATTTTCACACCCAGGCTTACAGAACCTGGTATTTCCAAACGGTGACTTATCTAAGAAATGACTAGGCTCGACGCTGGTTAACTTCAGTGAACGGGTGTTTCAACGGGTGTGGCCGTAATCCTACCGTTCCAGGAAGTACCTGGATTCTCTTGCTACGTTTTATCTTTGTAATATTAAACCAAACATGGGGTATAGCTGTTATATCTGGACAGGGGCAGTTAAATCCTCACTAACCAGTCTACAGTTCAAAATAGCTTACGTGGTCTTGAGGATGGTGACTGCTTTTCTATTCTACAACCTCTTTTCCACAGGTGCTTATGTTGCAAGTCTATCGCTATTTGCACGGCGAATGTTCGCTTGAGCTCTCCAGTTTTTTTTCCACCGGCTCACAACTTGACAGATAGGATAGGATAGGATATGCCATGCCACTTCCACGGAATCGAATCGTCCTTATTTCCCCAGTGTTCTAAATGTAAAAAGAAATTCCCACCCTGACAGTATTGTCTCAAGAGCTCTCAATTTGTGAAACTGACCACCGTATCGTTGTTTCCCCGATATACTTCAGACTTGACCATTTCAAGTAAATGGTCAATTGTTATCTTTTCCTCGACGCAATGTTTTTACAATGTATTTTTCACAAGGCCCGGGATTTACTAGAGAGAGATGGTTACGTTAAGATGTAGTTTATATGGATAGAAGGGAAATATAACGGTTGACTCTACAATTGAACAGATTTAGATTGTTGTGATCGGGTAAACATCCTCTTGGGAGTCTCATCCACAGAGCAGTGGCTCGCAGAAAGAGTCAGTTCGAGTGGAACTTGCTTCTCACCGATGGAATAGAGAGGAAATGTTTTTTTTTCCTATTTAAGTGGCATGGCGGGTCCTAGCTGTGAAGACTAGACCTCGCGGAACCAAAGAATGTAGTTCGTCCGAGCACTTTCAATGGTAGTAGCGATGGAGCAGTTAGAAGGTTGCCGCATCCTTCTGGTGAGAGGGAAGACGGTTGGAGGCTGGAAAATAATTATTCTCCAATAAAGACTCAGAAAAGCTTTTGAACTCTATCAAGACTGGAAAGTGGGAATTGGGCAGCTCCCGTCTCAATATGGCAAAAGTACACCATTTTAGGTCCGATCCTGCTTTTATAAAAGTAGAGGATAGCATGAGAAGCCAGGTACTTACTGGAGCAATACAGAGAGCCGATCATTTTGCCTGCATCTTTAGCAACGGATTGTATTCAAGAGTTCCATTTGGGGCTGGGTATGATTTTGAGGCCAATTATTTTCAAGTCACAGTTTATCCTAGAGGGGACATTCCTTTATTGTGACTGGAGGTAGTTTGGGATCTGATCGAGGGGGGGGGGTGGAATATAACTTGTAGATTTTCACTTATCCCGTTTTCCATTCAAATAAAACTTCATTCACCATCACTGTTTACTTTAACTTTTATCTGGACTTTATTTGGAATCTTGTATCGAATGAAGTTTAATAAAAAGAAATTAATACAGAAAACATTAAAGAGTTTTAGAATAGCATTGTAAACAATTGAAAAATCAAAGATTTTCCCAAGACGCATAATGTTTTCTTTTATGTGCCGTGTCGCTCCAGGACGTTGGCAATCATGTCTCTCTACAATGTGCTAATGACAAAAACAAAATTCCGATTAATAAAAATTCCCAAATTCGCCGCAGTAGCATTGTTTTATTGTGCCTTTGGTCTGCCATAAATTACTTGGAAGATATGTTTTATTTATGCTTAAACTACTCTAAGCCTGATCCATCAGACATTTTGTCTACAAAACCGGAAAATATTTGTGCTCAAGATGACCGCCAGGTCAGATCTGAAGACGCAATGTCTGTCGAACGAAAGACATATCAGGAAGCAGAGTTTCCAATTGAACGAAGTATTGCGAATAGAGCATCCGAAACTTTAGGTTTTTCGGTAGGCTTTGAACCAAACAAAAAAATGCGCGAAAATATACCGGCGTTAAGGGACCCGACGGCGGACTTGGAACCAATAACCGGGGAAAGTAGCCAAGAAAGGTCAACCGGTACCAATGGCTACAGAATATTTTCTTGCGTAAGATGCCAAATACAATACGTTTAGAGATCTCCAATCATAATTAAGACGGGAGCGGACGCATTGGAATTTTTCCTTTTATTATTTTTTTAACTCATGTATTTAAGATGGTGAATATTATTTCAGAGAAGTGCAAGGCGATTTACTTGTTTTACCTATCGAATTATCTAATTTTGACATACTGATATCGTAATGGGTCATGGACTTGATTCCTTGAAAAGCCTAACTCTTTTCAAAATTAACCGTGTGTCCTATGAAGAATCTAAGCTTAAATAAAGATTTATTTTTACAAGAACTAAAATCATTTTTTTATGAGGCATAAAATTTCGCGTATTTCTGGACCCTTTAATACTGGTGCAATATGTATGTGTGGTATCACTTGTAGAAGCGGCCATATCACGTCAAAACACAAGTTCCCGTAAGATCACTGAAGTTAAGTAATGTCGAACCGGGCCAATAACTAGATGGGTGACAGTCGCAGCCTGGTTAAAAAGTTCTTCCTAAAAGGGATTCTTAAACGGATCGAGACCATTTCAGCACGCCTTCGTACACAAACTATTTCAAATGAATATATATATGTGTGAGAGAGAGAGAGAGAGAGAGAGCAGTGGGGAAAAAGCTTTTGTGCGACGTGTTTTGCAATTTGGGACTTCATTTTAGTCCGGTGAAGTCCTTGATATATGAATAAAATTGTCTTTTGTGCATATATATATATATATGTGTGTGTGTGTGTGCGTATTCATTAAAGAATATCAAACACTTAAAATCCCATAGTTAATAATGTTTATTTCATGGGAGCTCTAACAAAAAAAAAAAAAAGAAAAAAAAAAGGCAGCTCCCAATCTTCAAGACTTACAAACAAATTTCAGATGAAATGGGGGAAAGTACTCCGTGTTAACAATTAGAGATATTTTTTTTTTTAATCTTATTTAGAGAGTGGGAACAGACAGAGTGTTGACCTATTTTGAGGTACTGACCTCAGATTTAAACTTAAGTATGTCAGTGTGAATTGGAAACAATCCCGTCTGTTTCTGTCAACGGTCAAAATTCCAATGCTGATATATTTCATTCAACAAATTATTTGTAAATAATAATAAAAGAGAACATTTTTAAAGATTTTGAAACTAGCGAAAAAATTCTCATAAGCTTTTATATAATTAACCAAGCGAAATTTAAATTAAAATACCTGAGAGATTTGAATTAAATTATTATTAATTATATGCAGAGAAACATAATTATAAAGGTTATATACCTAGAGTGCTGAACTTTTATATCCTAGACGTCCTTATTAATATTTAGCAGGATATGAATGTACTAAGGAAAAGTTATGGTTGTAATGATACGGATTATCATATTGTATCATTACTATATAAATAAATAAATTCACTACTAATAAATATACATTTAGTTTACCGTTTGATACTTGGCAAACATTATAAGCCCTGCCCACCAAAATTTTATATACATGTTAGTCTGATAATTATTAAAACGAATCAGCAAATTGTATTATTAATACTAACGAAAATTCAGATTAGAATTTCCAGACCAAGTTGACTGAAAGGAGAAAATAACTTCAGATCATGACAAAGTAACCAGTGAAGCAATATTTTTTATTGTAACCTTGTTCTGCTTTAAATTACACCACACTCTACACACGTTTTATTTAGCGCCAGCCGAGTTTTTCAGACATCTTGTCTACAGATTGTACTGTATTTCTATTTGATGTGGAAATCCTGGAACTACCTCGTAATGCATTCCTCCTCTGCAAGAAGCATCTAAGAAATTTAGATGGAAATTTTTGACATACCTTTCTAGAGGAACGAGCATACACATCTTGCTTGTACTCATAACGTCTTTCTTCCAGTGTCCGCAGTACTTTGTATAGTTTTCAGAATTTTGAAGTGGGTAGATTTGACCTCTATGAATGTGTGCTTAGGGTAGAGTTTATCGACGCCATAGACATCTATGCGTTGCATCCATTCCGAACGTGGGTGATCATAGCTCTCCACCACTTACTACTCTTTGTAGCTCTTAAAAATGTTTGTCGTTTTACTAACCCTCTCATTCTTTATTTTGTCACCCATATACACAAGCTCATCAGGTAGGCCACTCGGGGTTTCTGTCTCTTGCTTTCAATACGTCATGTGTGTATCAAATTTCTTAATCGCCTTTTTTTACATTATATGTGCGAGAATGTATTTTTTCGCTCGATTCTAAGTATACCCATTAAAATAACGTTGATGATTTAAAATAATGACGGATTAAAAAATTCAATACAGACAAATACTTTGTATATATATATATATATATATATATATATATATTCTCTCGACTCTCCGGTAGAATTCGACGTATGTGTCAAGCAATTCAGTTCCTAGGAACCGAGAGCCCAACACCAGCACATATGATTTGATTATAGTGATGAAGGTTTTCTGCAGAACCAACCACACTTTTTGAAGGGCCGAATACGGAGACCTGGTGCAATACGTGCTACAAGGTCCCCAAACGACCCTCCGCAGGTTTTGAATTCAGAGTTGTCCTTCTCCTTGACCAGTTGCCATCCAAGGCTATAGAACCCAGCCTGTACTGTTATTTACCCATATCTGGAGAGAAATGAAGAGGATTCATACCTTTCCCAAGGGTATTATCACGTAAGTGAATGTAATGGAATCAACTGGAATTCGAACTCGGCTCTCCGATTCCTCAACACAAGCCGACATCCATTACTCTATCTTTATTTATTATACAACTAGTGCGGCAGAAATACCTCCCACATAAAGGTAAGACATTAGGCAGATGACAATTGCCATTTGCCTAATTTCACTAGCACTAAATATACATACGCAGTCCGCCAAAAATGTATACACACTTCAGGAAAGGATAACTTGTCTTTCGTAGATTTATCAGATCGCTTTACTGTAGTAAGATATTTTTCTCAACAGATGGCATTACCCTCATGGCTGTAGCATCAACAAGTAACGTCTACATCTGGACACTTTGGCCAACGTTGTCCAAGCAGTAGTTCGCCTTTACTGAAATCTCCGGAAGCTAAAGTCAGCATTTTGAGCATCTCTTGTGATTATAGATTCCAAATGTAACTTGTATTAATTCTGTGATGTCTGAATAAATTTAATATTACAATATCTATACAAGGTTTTCCTTTTCTGAAGTTTGTATATACATTTTTGGACGCACTCTCTCTCATATTAGGTTGGTGCAAAAATAATGACGCAATAATGTCGTTTTTTGACGTTAAAAAATACGTCAAAAAACGACATTATTACGTCATTATTTTTGCACCAATCTAATCTAAGTCCTACAGTTATTTAATATATTTTCTGCTTATACGTTATTTTTATAGATACAATATATTGAAGTAAATGTTCTGATTTTTTTTTAATTAAACAGTATTAATTACATTTACAGGCATGAATATATATAGAACATTTTCGACTCGTTAATCAAGTATGTCTATTTGTAATATAAACATAAGTAGATTGCACTGAAACGTACTCTAATTTAACACTAAACCGTAGGTTGATTAAACATTTGACTAACATTATATGCAAAATCAAAAAAAAAATCATGATGTACGAATTGAAAATATGATGGAAAATTAAAAATAATTATGTTACGGAGTAAAAGATTGGATAAAATAAATAAAAACAGTGAAATATGTACGTGATCTCTAAATTGTGTGATATCTAAACGAAACCAGGGATTTACACATTTTACCGCAAATAGGACACGCAAACCTTTGTTTTAATTGCGTATTGACTTGTACATTGATATTCTAAGAGTTTACATGTTCAGATGATCTGGACATATTTCTAAGTACTTTACTACAATTTAGACATGATAAATCAAGACAAAATCAGTTGCCTATATTCCATTGGAGGTTTTATACTGCTGGTCTGGCCACCTTGAGAGAAGTAGATACAGCCCACAAATATCCCAGACAATGCGCCGTGTCATCATCTATTGGCAATCACTTTCTCTGTGTCCATGTTGCACATTTGCTGCTCTCTCATAAGTATTTTTCATCCATTTTAATTGGTCAGTAGCATCATTTTCCCAATTATCCAGATTGATTGATTATAAAGGCTGGGGTCACTCTATTGAATCCTTAGAACGCGTGTTTGGTTTATGCTCTGCTTTTTAACTATCTATCCATAGAATATTTTTTCAGGTATCATCCTCTCTAATCAAATGACCAGTTCAAGCTTGTGTTTATGGATTTGTTTCAATGCTGGGCATATTAGCGAGTTCCCAAATACCCGTAGCAGGCACGGTGGAGTAATGGATAGCGGCTTGGATTGAGGAATCGGAGAGCCGAGTTCGAATTCCAGTCGAATCCATTACATCCACTTACGTGCTAATACCCTTGGGAAAGGTGTGAATTCTCTTCTTCCTCAAGCTATGGGTAAATAGCAAAACGGACTGGGTTCTATAACCTTGGATGGCAACTGGTCTAGGAGAAGGAAAACTGAATTCAAAACCTGCGGAGTGTCTTTTGGGGACCTTGTGGCACTTAATGCATCAGGTCTCTGTAATCGGCCCTTCAAAAAGTGTGGATTGTCCTGCACGAAACCTTCACCACTATAATCAAATATCATGCGCTATACATGGGGGTTGGGGACCGCTTGTGAATTCCAAATTCCCATGCAACTCCAATATTGGAGCCGGCTCAACCCACCTCGGGTGAATGCCGTTACAAGAACAAGAACAAATACCTGTATCCGTAAAATGAATTTGAAGCGTGGCACGTACGCAGTGTTGATAGAATTCTTCAGGGCTCGAAGATATTTTTGGTAAGTTACCCAAGTTCTAGAAGAGCATACATACTGTATAAATCAACATTCTAGTACTATCTTTAATACGTCTGTATGACAAACACGACACTTCAGGCTCTTAAATACCAGGTTAGCTTTTGACATGCAGATTTTGTTATCATTCAAAGAACTAAAGCGATTTAAGGGTTACGATAATCTGTCCATATCTTTCAGCGTAATCTTGACTATGGAAGATCTTTGGCTCATGATACAAATAGTTTGGCGCTGACTGATATTTCACAGGCGTTTTATCAACGATCTGAAATCCCTCAACTTTGCAGGATTCATTGAGATAGACCATTAAACACTTCTTATCATTGACTGCGTGGATGAACAAAATATAGTCATCCGAATGAAGTAAATCTACCAATTAGAGTATGGAGAATCTGTTATGGTCGTTAATCTCAAGTGGTAGAAAGACTTACGCGTTTTTCAATATTGCTTATAGATTCAACATAGATGCAGTCCTTAAATGCATCTACCAAGACAAAGACAGAAGTATTGAGAAAACAATGCCAGGCAAATATTTTCCTGATTGATACCCTCTTCTAGCATAAAACTCCAGTAACGATATCTCCTGAATTTATATAAGTTTACATGCTATTATGAAATGATCACACCCAGCCGACATATCTCTCTCTCTCTCTCTATATATATATATATACAAAACACTACTTATAAATATGCATAAACGTTGAACAAATTGTATATTTATTATTAGCGTAAATTTTAGCTCTTAATCTACATCTAACACTGATTGCCACAAGTTCTTGTATCCGATCTCTCTCTTTCTGTCTCATATATATAAGTGAACATAGAAGTCAACACTTAGAGACGACAGTCTGTTTCAGGCTATTATATATGCAATCGTCAGGCCTGACGATTGCATATAGCATGAAACAGACTGTCGCCTCAAAGTGTTGACTTCTATGTTCACTTTTATATTTACACAGGCTCTATCTCTGATACTGAGCACTTTATCCGATAAATATAGCACACCTTAAGACTATATTTCTTCATATATATATATATATATATATATATATATATAGATAGATAGATAGATAGATAACTAGACTCGTTTCGAAAAACCCTGGAGCCGTACTTTCCCTGACGATCCGTTTAGGTGAAACCTAGGTAGGTTTGTCTGGCTCACAAGGTGTATCTATATCAAAAATAGTTTTACAAATTTTGGAGGCGGGTTCCTCACACCAAAACAAGGACAAATGTCTACATGATATATTTCCGCAAATCCTTCGTTTTTGAGTTAAGTTTAAAGTTTACGAACAGGTGGAACTACCGAGTGGAGGCCATCTGAACATTTGTCATGGAAATAACAAAGAGAAAATGTCATCCCTTACAAGACAGCGTGAACGATTTTGAACTGTCAAGGTTGTCCTTGGTATTCTTCGAACAAAGCTATGCTTAGAAAATAAACTCTTGAGGTTCACTACTAAGCTGTAACAAATGTTCCAAGTTTGTACAAACGTTCAAGAATACAATAATGGAAATGTAAATATTTGCCGCGGAGTTTTTCTTATTGGATGCCCGTCTTTATGGCCTCGGGTACCATTTTCGTGTAATATCTTTGATCATGTTTCATTTACATCTCAAAGAGAATTAAGAATTGGAAAGCTAGAACCAAGATAAGTGCATCCCACTGCGACAATGATTGGCCCTCGAGCAGAGTGCACCGAAATGCATGTAGCATTTGGCAATAGAAAAGTTTCGTTAGAAACAAAGAGATCGCTGAGCTATTATGTAATATCGGTCTCCTATATGACAGTGAATGCTGGAAAATCTCAGCACAGATCAAGTCAAGTAACTTCAGGCAATAAAGAGTTGGTTCTCCAGAAGGATATTGACAATAGCGGGCATTGAAAACGTGATTAACGAAAAGGTTTTAGGGAAAAATGAAAAAAAAAAGGACACAAAATTTCTATCAGAAAAAAAACAACAAAAAAAACAAAACAAAAAAACAAAACAAAAAACAGTAGAAATTTCTGGAGCGCTAATGAAGTAAGAAGGCTTGGAGAATTTGACACACACATGACATTTTGAAGGCAAGAGAGACCGGGGAAAGGAGCGAATAAACCTATTTAAACTCGTATACATGGTTGGTAGAAGTTGGATTAGGAAATACAGAAAAAGACAAGCCTTATTTAGAGCTACAAAAAACAAGAAATCGTGGTGATCACCGGCATCTTGAAGGGAAACTGTACATACGAGAATATAACCAAGCTGACACCAAATACTGGACATCGAGTTGGTTCTCTTGGTCAAGTAATTAAAATTATTTTCGTTAAGGAGAATTCACGAACCAAAGATTTAATCCACTAGGCCATTGTCCCATTGGAAAGTTTGCTTTAGTGAACTTGAAATTTTTACTCGCCACTTGATAGATATAAATGAGAAACATTTTACGTGCTGTTAAAACACCATATGGCACTAACAGAGTTATTATCTAGAACTTATATTAAAAATAAATTGAAACCATAGTCACAGAATTAGCTAATCTCATTCTTATGATTGAACAGTTTTCCTAACGCAATTCTCTCTAAAATTGTTTTGTTGGTTTTTGCTTAGCAGCATATCAACCTTTCTATGTTATTTAATACCGAATTCTAGATATTTTGCACGCAATTTTATTTTGTTTTTGAGATAATAATGGTTTTAGTGATACAAGATATATAGATTAATGTCATGAAAGTTCTTTCATATTGCTTGGTTGTTTTTGTTTAGCGGCATATCAACACCTATATGGGTTATTTAATGCTGAAATCTAAATATTCTGCACGCAATTTTAGCCCTTCAACTACTGATATCTAAGAAACATGAAAATTTCATTAGAAACAAGAGTACTGAACTGTTATGTAATATCAGCCCTCCTATATGGCAATGAATACTGGAGAATCCCACAGATGAAGAAGAAACTTGAGGTAGCAGAAATATTAGTTCCACAGAATGATGCTGAAAATACCATGGACTGATATTTTGCACACAAATTTATACTTTCAGGGTAAACGTATGTTTTATAAATATCTAATTTGTAGATGTTATATGTTTTAGTATTGATATAATGGAATATGCATACACCTGGGTTTCCCACCCCTCACTGGAGGGTGATTGGCTGGTGTCCGTCATAAATATCGACAGACGTGTAGGAGAGTCAGAAGAGAGCCTTAGTTTGAGAACTAAGTCTATAACGACGCCCATTGGACTACGCCATTGATCTACACTTCTTACCTGCGACTACGACGCATACCAGTCGATTACTGCTACCGTATTCTATTAGGTTGGTGCAAAAATAATTTCGTTTTCTCACATAGTAATATATGTTAGAAAACGAAATTATTTTTGCACCAACCTAATACTTGGTTATAGTAGCCCAAACCGCTAACCTACTTCGTCCAAATATATCCCTTTCCGGGACATATCAAGTATAAGTTAAAAGTTAGGACATTGTGGTGACGGTTTCAGTATTCTCAAATAGTTTTCTCCTGTATGTCTAACAGGTGAGTAGATTAAATTACAATTTGATTGCGGCTTGATATCTTACCTGTTGGCTGATCTTCATTTTTCAGCAAGTATGAATAGGCGAGGTATAAGTCCACTTCTCTAAAATATGGATCAACGCACAAAATCGATCTGAAATGAGTTATCACTTCCCCCTTGTCTTTCGTTTGTTGGACATCTACTTACTGTCTGAATGAGATGGGTCATCAAGACGAAACAAATACGAAAGCATATTTAGTGGAATGTTTTAAAGAATGCCAATATAGAATATGAAGTCTGATAAAGTTTATACCATATTGTCATATGAAATAACAACACGCCACGTGGAAATAAAGCTAACGTTAATTATAAATACAACGAATTGCATTCATCAATAACCCAAAACAAAGTAGACAAAATAAAAGGAAAAAAAGATTAAATAAAATAAAATAAAAACTTTTTAATATTTATCATTACGTAACAAATTATATCTTAACAATAGCCGTAAAAATCTTTTTCCCACTATCAATTTTCAGATTTTGTTGAAGCAAATAATAACCCATTAATTGCAATAAGAACAACCAGGTGACTATTTTCAAAATGCGACGATGACTAATTTTCGCTGTAATTAGTGAAGTATATAACTTTTTCTTTTTCTCACTTGAAAATGATTTTAAAAAACATTAACAAAACATTGCTAGTCATTTTTCTTCGCCAGAATCAATCTTAATCATTTGTAAGTCTTACCATTCGTCCATACATTGGATATTGTTTCCACATCTTTTCTGGTTCTTCTATGCATTTCGTGATTCTTGATAAAATCCAAAGAAGAATCTGCAATGTATGACGTCATCTCAGCTTTAGTTACTTACCCACCGACATAACGTAGCTTCCCTGGGCCTTTTTTATGAATATATTTAATAGTAATTGTTCTGATGATTTTTTCCTCTTTGTCAATTTAAGCGCAGTACTAGATTGGTGGCAATGTTTCAGGTTACATTTAAAATGGCTAGATATGACCGTAAGTTCTATGCTAACAGTTTCTTCTACCGCAGTTCTCGTTTCCCGCTTCTTATTTCGCAGTCAACTTTGATCTTCAAAAATGTCAATTGTTATCTTTTGTCTTTCTAATTCCTGTTCTTTTATTGTTCTCTATCCGTAATAATGACTCTTTTCTCCTTTTCTCACACCCAGCTTAGTGGCTTTAGTACCTTGCTTGGAATAAAATGATTAAAAAATTGTTCTAGAAAATTATTTAGAAGAAAACTAACAGTAAAAAAATTATTTCGAAAAAAAAAAAAAAAAAATCCACTTTTATATCAGTTATGTGCCATGCGTCATACACGCTTAGGCGATCATGTACCTTTCGATATATGACTGGCAAGGCAGATTTTTTCCTGCAGTAGGTTGCCATTTCTTTCTGCGTAAAGCATCTAAGACTATAGAACCCGGTTTATTTACCCATAGTTGGGGGGAGAAGGAGAGGATTCATACCTTTCCCCAAGGTATTAGCACGTAAGTGAATGTAATCGATTCGACTGGAGTTCGAACTCTGCTCTCCGATTCCTCAAATCCGAGCCGCTATCCATTACTCCACCGTGCCACTTTTGTGTAGAAGACTTAAAAAATTATTTTAACACTGACTGGATTAAACAAGTCTAGAACATTAATAGGATTGGTATCCTTCATTAATGTCTTCGACCCTCTTAATAAAAGCAAAACAAATTTCT
This sequence comes from Acanthosepion lycidas, assembly GCA_963932145.1. Lineage (NCBI taxonomy): Eukaryota > Metazoa > Mollusca > Cephalopoda > Sepiida > Sepiidae > Acanthosepion > Acanthosepion lycidas. The sequence goes on along the minus strand of OZ010581.1, from coordinate 69,406,177 downwards.
TCATCTCCCGATGACTGACCACATTGCTTGTGAAGTACTTGAGGCATAATCGAATTACAGCATCATTAGCAAATTATTCTTCATTATGAAATGATAAATCTAAGCCTGATTGAGCACCTTTCACAAAAAATATTTTAAAAGCTCTTCATTTATAATGACTCGCTTTTACCATTTTGTCGGAGAAGAAAAAAAAAATGAAATACTTTCTCGGACTAAATAGCTTGAAGGTACTGATTGATAGAAGGAAGGAGTGCAAATGTGACGCCTTGCTTCACAGAACTTAATTTCCATAAATCACAATAAAAACATTATATATATCAAATAAATAGTTTACAATACAAATTGTTTATGTGGAGAGACATCACGTGATCTAAAAACACCGGCATCTACGAAAACAAGATAGAAAGCTTGTCCCAAAGGCAAATCCAATTCTCTCGTATTACACAGGAACAAAACTGGTCATAACTTTGATTTTAGTAATTCCACCCTAATTAAAAAAACAATTCTTTTAGAAAATACTCTGAAAGCCTAATAACATTACCAACTATAAACACATGTCTAAAACAAGACATGACATAGCCATCCTTTTTTTTTTTGAATCCATTCCTAGAGAATCTAACTTATGTCGATCTAATAAAGGCAGTACGTACATAAACTACTACAGATTAATCCCATGACACCGAATGATCACACAAAACTGAAAATAGAACTTTTACTAGACAGACACATACACATTACCACCCGATGCTCGCTTAGATAAAGTATTAGCATTTTTTAAAAACTTACATAGATCTAGAATTATCTTTTATCGGTTTTAATGCATGTGATACATGACTGACCAATGAGAATCGAACCAAACAAAATTGAAAATGCTAAAGTCCAGTCTTTCTCTCAATCTGTGACGAAGCTTTCATAAAAGTGAAACATGTCAGATTGATAAACTTTCCTATTTGTTCTTTATATCATTTTACCATATTTGATCTTTAACTCTCTCTCTCTCTCTCTATATATATATATATATATATATATATATATATATATATCTCGTAAAGTCATGACCATGAATAAACCTAGCCTATTTACATACACTTCCTCCCAACCAAAATAAATAAGCTTAAATAATCTCAGTGTTAGACCTAAACAAAGGAAACTAGGAAGGTCTAATTTCCTCTTCCTCAAATTCTCTGGTGGTCTACAAATACAAACCTATATATATATATATATATATATATATATATATGGCTCGGTAAAAGAGTAGTGACACTGTCTGAAGATCACACTGAAGCGTGAAACTTATATCCATAAGGTCTGTATCTAAACTCTCCTATATTGAGCACTCTTTCTCTATAAATAAAGCAATTTCTTACACATTATATCAAATTAAAGATTAGGTTCTACCTAATGAAGCCATTTTAACGTTTTAAGAAGACTATATATATCACGAAGAAAGTTTCAAAATGCAGGCTGATGTGTATTTACTCTTGGCCTAATGCCAGACTAGTTTACATTGGCAGTAGGTGAGAACTCTGTAGGCTTGCATTTACGTTATTGATTAACCATCATGTTACAGTCCATGCTCGATAGGCAAATTTACTGCTATAGGTTTAGTTTAGCAGAAAACCGTAATAATGAATGGCTTGCTCAACATGTCTGTCAGACATAGTATAAATACAAGGCGTCTACGACTAATCTAAAGGAAATATACATTGTGTGCGGATTGAACCTACTACATTGGTAATTGTCTGCTAAGTTAGCTTATTAACGTTTTCTTTACGATGAAGACACGCACTGGATTACTGAAAGATGCTTTCCAAATGCTAAGCAAAGTAAAATGTATCAGTAAAATCTCGCTAGAAACAAAAAATTAGTACTGAACTGTTAAATAATACCTATCTTCTGATATGGCAGTGTATGTTGAACAATCTCTCCACAGATTAAGAGGGACGTAGGTTATAAGTAATGAGAAAATTTTAAGGAAAATGGAAATAAAAAGGAATGATTGATTTGTTTAACAGCATATCACCTCCTTATGGTTAATTTGATGCCGAAATTTAATTTTTTTGAAGTAATAAAAAATCTGGTATATGTTATTCTGCTTTCACGATTGAATACATGGTAGACGATTCTCCGCTTTTGTACATATACATGTTTGTTGGGTTGTTGATTTTATATAGCGGCATATCAACCTCTTTAGGTTATTTAATGCAGAAATCTAAATATTCGGTTGATAGTTTTATACTTCCAGGTAGGATTTTTAGATATATAGTTTGTAGATCATAAAATGTATGCTGATAATATCATTACAAAAATGTATTGTTGATTATGTTTTATTCATTATTTGTATTTTTATATTTTTTTTTAGTGTAATCTTGCTATAAAAATGTATTATTGACCATTTTACACTAAAAATGACCTGTTGATTTTTTGGTTTGGTTTACGGCATATCAAACTCAATGGGTTATTTGATGCCAACAAAATTTTTGTTGCTGGTAAATATTTTTTTCCTTCATAAATCTATTTTTGGTAATATTTTTTCTTCAAAAATGTATTGCTGGCAATAATTAAAAAAAAAAAAAATTCTGGTAATAAAATCTATTTTTATACTTTCATAGTGATATGACACCAGTTTGGGGGGGGGTGAACTATTTGCCCATAGCTGGGACCCTAACAGGTATTACCACCCCGGGTCAAGGTGAACCTGGGAACACCAGCAATTAAGTTTCATGCTCCTCAAAACCTCCTGATCAGAGGCCTTGCTGTTGGACGTAGTTTATCATCTTACCTAGGACGCGAATGTAGTTTATCGTCATACCAAGGACGTTGATTTTTTGGTAGGGGGTCGTTATTCGTTCATAACAGATCTTAGGTGCTACTAGCCAGAGTCAGGATGGACCTGGGAACAAAAGCAATTCAGAGGTGGTTTCACGGTCCTCAAAACCTCCAATCTCCCGCTCGGAGGCCTTGCTGCCGGATGGAGTTTATAGTCTTACTAAAGAAATAAAAGTGACATTTGCTCAGAATAATAACGAGAGAGCTGAAATTTCTTTGGCAAAATGAGAAATGAGGGCCTGAAGAATTTGACACTCATGAGGCACGTCGAAAGCAGAACAGACGGGGGGAGATAACGTACCTCTGTTTGAATGTATGTCGTGACTTGGGTTGGGAAGGATGTCAAAAAGAAAAAACGTTACTCAGAGCTACAAAAGCATAGAAAATTGTGGAGGGCTACGATTGTCAACGTCATGAAGGGACATGGCATATAGAAGAGGCGTTTTATTTTTTTTTATCTTTGCATATCATTAAGCCTTAAGTGAGATGAGGCAAGTGAGAACTGAACTCGCTAATCCAGTAATGGTTTTGCTAAGTCAACTGGCTTCGGTGGGGGAAATGACTATATGCTTCATCGTATAGTTTACAGGCAAAGCTGGTTAGAGTTGTATAAAGGGAAGCCAGATGACAACGAGGCGAACTTAATAGTGTAATTAGTTTTAACAGGCTTTATTAAGTATTCATTAGAGGGCATTACGCGTAACACTCATCTGTACAGCTGACCACAAATAGCAATGAAGTCAGTCTATTGTTTTACTTTTCGCTACTGTTTCTACAGAGAGAGAAAAATAAAACAAGAGACTGTTTCTAATTAAACGAGTGATATTAAAGAGAAAATAATAAAGAAGATTAAGTTCAACTGGAAGCAAATAAACATCCGGTTTGTTGATTATTTCTTTTTGAAGCTGCTAACATATTTATCAAAATTAGGAGATAACAATCTGGAAGACATCCGTAACATTCAAAAGTGTGACAACTAAAAGAAAATGAATGTCAAGTACACAAATATGGCGCACACTCGCTGGTATATGAAAATACTTAAAAAAAAAATCTTTGAGATAATCTGAACTTTCTTTTTTATTTATTAGGATTCACTAAATACAACTCCCAAGAGCCATTCAAGGTAGAGGGTTAATAAATAAGGTTGCTGCAAAGTCATACAGGAATAGAGAAAAAGAAAAGGTGCAAGTTATGAGGATCAGTCAGTTATGTACCATGCGGGATACACGCTTTGGCGATCATGTATCTTTTGTGACTGATGAGGCAGATTTTTTTCCCGCAGTAGGTTGCCATTTCTTTCTGTGATAGACCAGATTATAGAACCTGGTCTGTCCTGCTACTGGGAGAGAAGAAGAGGATTCATACATTTCCTAAGCGTATCAACACATAAATGAATGTAATGGACTTGACTGGAATTCGAACTCGGCTCTCAGATTTCTCAATCCGACCCCCTATCCATTATTCCACCGTGCCCCCTCTTATGTGGGATAAATTACGGTTGATCCTCGACTTGTTAAGAGGTCAAAGTTGTTGTAATTGGGAATCCAGATGGGGATGAACTACATCTGGTAGCAAGGTCTGTGATCGGGAGGTTTTGAGGAGCGTGGAACCACCTCTGAATTGCTGATGTTCCCAGGTCCACCCCGACTCAGAGTGTTAGGCAAATTTAAGCAACATCAAGCCTGGTGACCGCTTGGGAATAACCAGGTACTGAAAGCTTAGATGTTTGGGTGGTGTAATGGAGAATAGCTCGGAATTGTTAATCGGAGAGTCTCGTTGGTTTCGTTATATTCACTTACGCGCAATTACCATTAAATTGGAAAAGGGTATGAGTGCATCTGTTCTCCCCAATTTCAACCCCTCTGTAATATATAAATAAATGGATATAGTGACACGATTAAAAAAGAAAAGAAAAGTAAAAAGAAAAGTAAAGTAAAGAGAAAAGTAAAGTAAAGAGAAAAGAAAAGTAAAGAGAAAAGAAAAGTAAAGAGAAAAGAAAAGTAAAGAGAAAAGAAAAGTAAAAAGAAAAGAAAAGTAAAAAGAAAAGAAAAGTAAAAAGAAAAGAAAAGTAAAAAGAAAAGAAAAGTAAAAAGAAAAAAGTAAAAAGAAAAGAAAAGTAAAAAAAACACAAAACTAAAAAAAAACAAAAAACTGAAAAAAAAACCAAAAAACTGAAAAAAAAAACAAAAAAAAACTAAAAAAAACTAAAAAACAAAATAAAAACAAAACAAAAAAGTACTGTGTTTGGAAACTTACCACAAATGTACTGCCTCGTGACTGTTAACCGATACATAAATCAATATTAGCATCGTTAAGCAGCTTATATTTTGTCAACACAAAAGCCAGTAGTCACTGCTGATAAGAGCATTCGCTCGAAATACAAAGCAGGGTGTACAGTAACTGCTAAATGGTAACATTTCTACACGCACATTTATTCTATCGGAAAAAATAGGTCTGACACAGGAGTCAGAGATCGATACGTTCGATAAATGATGAGAGGAACCGCAGTTGTTAATTTGAAAGAATTACTGAGTAGCTATTTAAATTCCTCTAACGTTGGCTCACAACAGACGATCTTGATTGCCAGTTTCATAAATCAACTGTAACGCCTTCCTAAAGATAACCAAAGTTTTGAAGCTTCTTAGTAAAACTGATAAAATTTTGCTATCTTTCGTATCCTGCTGGGACGGAATTAAATCTTTCGTTTTCTTCGACAGCAAACTGGAAAATACTAATATCCGAGACAAGATAGTTAACCTCAACTCAAACATAGCAATATGCCGAACTCAGAAGAAAAAGCGTGCCCGAAGAAATACAAAGACAAACATCAAAGTTCGCTCAATTCGGGGCGCAAGGGCCAATGAAGGTAAAGGGTTACTGAATGAAAAGATTATTAAATGAAATAGGAACAAAACAACTACCGTATTTTCCGACATAGAAGACGCACCCTAATATTGGAAAGAAATCTCTAAGAAAAAATGTCATTCACATACAACACATTCACCATGCGCCCTTCACATACTGACGCCATATATTGTTTATTAATCACTCGTCCGATTTTGTTTGTCTAGTCAAGAGCAGAAAGGCTCGCGCCGCTGCTAGTAAACAGAGCATGTTTAAGCTTGTGACTCGGCTCCAGGAAGGTTTATAGCTTTGGAAATACTTGTAACAGCCGAGGTCACACTATTTATATTAGACAGAGAGTCACATCAGACAAAAGGCTGAATTAGATAGCTAACATTATAGTGTGATGACTCAACTTACAAATCCACGTCCCTATCAGTCAAACCAATTAGGTGACCATCCACGCTTACTTGAGTCTAGGCATTGTGTTACTTGCGTTTTCTAGATATTGTCTTACGTTTTCAGGCTTTTTTTTCTTTGGGAGAAAAGTGAGTCTTGTAAGCCAGAAAATACGGTATTTTACCCGAATGAGTTGTGCAAAGATTTAAAGGATATTGGGATATGGCGGATAGGTAATCACTTATCCCACACTTGAAAAGATTAGGATTTTAATAGTCATTCTTTGCCGTTCTTAAACGTAGCATCATTTTCATTAAATTATTCAAGCTGTTCCTTTCATTTTGTTTTTATTTTGATGAAATCGTTTTAACCCGTAAAATCCAAGCCTTTCTGAACACGGTCAGTATATCTAACCGTGTTGAAAATGCTCCTTTTCACAGAACTAAGAAATATTCTAAACGAAACTTAAAGTGCAGTGTTGATTGACTGATTTGCTTTCTACGGTTTATCAACACATTGTGGGTTATTTAAAACCGAAAAATTTCGGGTTGCGAGAATTTTTTTTTCTGAGTGAATATTAACTTTTTGAGAATTATTTTTCTAGATACAAGTATTACTATTTAACCTATAGGTCGGGGTTCGGATATTGATCCAGAGATTTCCTATATGTATAAGCGTGTAAATAAATGTAACGAACCTGACTGGAATTCGAACTTAGCACTGATTTTCGCATTCCGAGCTGTAATCAATCAAACACTTCTAAATGCAAGACATTCGGTTTATCACTAAGTTCATCGTCTGAAGTAAATGATTTTCTTTGATCAAAGAAATATACATTTCTGTTCAACATAATCCTTTTCATTGCGTTTAGTCGAACGCTTACGCAATAAACACAGATCAAGCGAGGAATATTTTAAAATAAATGTCAACGATGTTCATAATATCTGTCTATGAATGTATTAACCCACGTGGTTGTGTTTTGTATGCCTTGTGTGACGTCCCCCCGGTGTCGCTGCGCCAAATGTGACGTCTGCGTGACTGCGTCCGTCGTGCTATCCTGTCCTGTGACGACCAACTGGCTTGGTATTGGTCGCGGCACCAAATGTGACGTTCTAACCTTTTGGTGATTCGTATGGGAATCTGGTTAGATTCGGTATCAGCCTCATCGTTCCCAGCTCGCCTCCAACGTCTGGTTACCGAAGTAACTGCTTTGACTTCCAGTCTAACCTACCCATGTTGTGAATTGATTTTAGGCAGACGAAATCAATCAGTTGCTGGGCCGTAATGCAAGCCGAGTTCGAATAAGGGTGATATCGCACAAGTATATGTAAAATAAAATAACTCGAAAAGTTCAAATGTATTAAAAAAGGATAACAATATTTTATATATGGTCGCTGAATACAGGACTGCGTCTACTTCCCAACCCGCTATATGGATTCGTGACACTTTGTGTTTGTTAGGCGAGTCTTAACATCCTAAGTTGTTTGTTCTTTAAGAAACTGCTTCTTGGTGTATCTTCAGGCGATATTCGTAAAACTTGTTTTGGTGGTGTGATAAATTGTTCTTGGCTAGAAGTTGAGTTCGGAATTTGCGCGAATCTTAGCTTCTTCGAGGTGGGTCTTCAGAGCTCTCAGCACACTTCAACTGCTTGCCTCTCTGTCTCCAACCCCAACTTAACTCGAACTGATTTTCGCTCGCTGCGACTTTGCTTATATGGACGCCGACCAGAACCGGGGTGGGCTTGTCGGGGTTTGAGGTTCCTTGATAATTCTCAACCCACAATCCACTTATTTGGTTTCGGTCAGGAAAATTTTATTATTTTCCATTTTTGGAAGTCTTTCGTCTTCCCACCTCCTTCTGTTCTCATATTGGTATCTTACCATGCCCTCAGAGGGTGTCAACCGGTTTCCCCTCTCTCTCAGTGGCATCTCACACCTATCCCTTCAGGGGCGCGCAACAGGCCTCCCCTCCTTCTTCACATGATTACCTCCGGCCAATACTTCTGCTATCATTCAGCCAATGGGCGCTCAGCGGCGTGAGTGTGGCCAGACTAGCCTCGGTTTAAAAAAAACTTGCTCAAAGAAAAAAAATTTTTTATCCTTTTTTTCACTTTTCCTTTACATCTTCGAGAAAACCTCACACCCTAGACTCTTTATCTTTTAACCGTATTACCTGGAATTCGTCAATTAGCTTTTCGCAATCACCAAGCGGGTTGTCACCCAGACGTACCTGCACTCCTGGCGCCAACCACAGATCCGATAAAACAGTTTCGCTATTATAGCCGGATTTCATATGGAATTCGTCAACGAGATTTTCGCCAATTATCAAGTGGGTGGCCATCTGGCGAAACAGTCAATTTTTCGTCCCGATAAAATAATTTCGCTATCAAAGCCAGCCTGACGATAAACAGATGCTCCCCTCAATAATTTCTACATATAGACAAAGGCTTAAACTTTCCTTCATGGTGGTCAAGGGACACGTTTGTTTTTGTAATTCTGCGACACAGCTAATTTTTATCTATTTAGAATTCTGTCTCTGAGGTTATTTGGCCAACCTGGAATTTCCACCCGCCCCGTAACCTAAATCAGATTAATTCCAGTATCTTCCTTTTTACCTTCTCGACAATGGGAATAAAAAAATTTTACCACATTTCCTTGTCAGAAAAATAACACCGCTTAGTGTCCTTTTCGTGATGGCTTCTTATCAGCTAAATTTAATTCTCGTCTATCCTATTTGTTTTTCTCTTTTTTAGCAAGCCAAATAGTGTCACACTTAAAATAAGGGTGACGTGCCATTGGTTATAAAATGATCTTTCATGTCGTGACTAAAAGTGTGTATGTGTTTATTTGCAGAGAGCCCCAAAAATGGGGGACCATTTTTTTTTATCAGAGGTTATTATAATAGTAATGACAATATTAGCCTTTTCCTTATCAGGAAATATTCAGCATTCATTAGCTGAGTAGCCAGTGCAACTTTCGGTTAAAATTTATAAAATCTTAATATCTTTTTCATGAAAATAGGTTTCTCAAGCCTAGTAGCTGTTATCGCTCTTCATACTATTGGTGGGATTATATATATATATATATGTATATATATATATGTATATATATATATATATATATGTATATATATATATATATATATATATATATGTATATATATATATATGTATATATATATATATATATATGTATATATATATATATATGTATATATATATATATATATATGTATATATATATATATATGTATATATATATATATATATATGTATATATATATATATTATATATATAATATATGTATATATATATATATATATATATATATATATATATATGTATATATATATATATATATATGTATATATATATATATATATATGTATATATATATATATGTATATATATATATATATGTATATATATATATATATATATGTATATATATATATATATATATATGTATATATATATATGTATATATATATATATGTATATGTATATATATATATATATATATATATATATATATATATATATGTGTGTATATATATATATATATGTGTATATATATATATATATATATATATATGTGTGTATATATATATATATATATATATATGTGTGTTATATATATATATATATATATATATATATATGTGTATATATATATATGTATATATATATATATATATATATATGTGTGTATGTATGTATGTGTATATATATATATATATATATCTCTTTCATTGAATAATATTGTCATATTGTGTATACTTATTTTTATACTGATCCTTTCAAATTCGCTAATTATTTTCTTGATATTAAGATGAAATTCATTAAGGAAGGTACCATAGGATTTGTTTTTTTTTTTTATCGCAGATACAATGTTTTCTTTGTAATTTACCCCTGAAGATTATGTTAGAAAAGGTCGAAAGTACTTGGGTAAGAAAACAAACAAACACAAAAAAGAAAACAAAACACTATATACGGGTGTTCTGATGAGATAGATTGGCCCCCGATTATGACTAATGAGTATTAAAATGTATTACATACACACACAAGTTTCATCAAAGACAACTGATAAGGTAATACAATTAACCTTTTTATGTAAATTTTCTTGTGTTCGCATAATTTTTTTTATGGACAAAAATGTGTAAAAACTGTCCAAAGTCTTCTATATAGCCAAGCAATTTCAGATTATTCGATTAACCGTTATCAAGGTTGTTTCTTTTTATAATGTATATGTAGATTTTTATATATGTGTATCTGTAGTGATGTTAAAATTTTATTTACTTTCTAAACACGGCCAGTACATTTTGGCAATATTCATAGTTGATTTTTAATGTAGGCTTTTTCTATTATTAATGCTTCCATTATATTCAGCATTGTTTTACATGTGGATAAGTGTATTATAATAATGTTTCTGAGTATGTTGCGGACGGAGTTTGGTAGGTTTCCGTATGTCTTTAAAAGTGCCCTAATTGCGCTATGGTCAGAGAGATGTAACGTGAGCCTTCTTGATAGGCGTGTAGTAGTATATCCAATATAATTATTCATGACTTTAATTTGATCAGGAACAGTTCCCTAAGGAACATGTAAATTCACAAATAATATAATTTTATACACAATACTGGTTTTCTGTAATTTATATCTTGCAGGTGAGTTGTTTGCATTATGGGGTTCACCCATTTTTGATATAAGCGGACTCGACCTGCTGCCGTTAAAATACCCTCAGTCAGTCAGAATATAGAGAAGAGGAACGGAGTGGAAAGTACATAGACATTGTGATTGAGTTGGAGGTAGAAGTCACAGTTACAAGCACGCCCGACTCTAAGGAAGTTTACTTCAAGACTGTATATAGAGATCTTTGATTAATACTAACCGGCTTTCCTGGATTTACTAACAGCATTACCTTTTGTATTTTGTGTAAATACATTTAATTTCTTATCTTAAATACTTGCGTTTGTTATTAATTGGAGACCGATTTTTCATCTCGGAATCCACAACAGTTTGAAATAAAGAAATACACAACCCCAGTCGACTAAAACAAGAAAATTCAAATGTTTATTAGGAAGTATTTAAAACAGTTAACCTTATCGACAACAAAAACTCAACTACAAGATGCAAATCGTTGATAATGGTTAAAAGAATAGCCGAAAGCGTTCGGATATATAGAATATATGAACAGTTTTTATAGACCTGCCCAGAAAAGAAAACACTTATACAAAAACTAAGAAAAATACTGAATAAGAAGCTCAATCAAAGTACCTTGTTAGTCTTCTTTGATGAAACTTGTATAAAAGAGAGACTGATGCACAAATAGATACACACACAATAAAAAAAGGTGCAATCAATTGGGCCGATTTTAGTGTGAATTAAGTTTAAGCATCTAAAAATTTTTTCTTTTAGATTTAACAACTTAGATTTTGGCAATTTTAACCAAGGAAAGATTAACAATCAAACAATGGGTTAAAGTTATTGAAGCCTGTTACGAAAATGAACATTCAAACAGGAATGTATTTCGCGCACTTAGCGATTTTTTTGGTCAACATAATTAACCAACCGAGAGTGTAATTGGAAACGATGTAACGTTGTTGTGGAGAGACTCAATTCCTGCGCGCGATGACGAATAGAGATGTCTGGATTTTCGGCCACATTCTCGTGCACTGCAGCAATGTTTTCAGATGAACGGCGCAAACGAATACGCAATGGTGTTTTCGCATCTGCCACCGACCCAGTTTGTTTGAATATACGAACAATTTTTCCAATTGCACTCTTGAAAGTTTAAAAAGTTGTTTGATTGTTAATCTTTCCATGGTTGAAATTGCCAAAGACTTCAGTTGTTAAATCTGAAAGAAAAAGAAAAAAAAATCATTAGACGCTTAAGCTTAATTTACATTTAAAATTTGTCCAAGTTATTGGAACTCTCTCTCTCTCTAAATATATATATATATATATATATATATATATATATATATATATATATATATGATTGATATTGTTTAGCAGCATATCAACACCTCTATGGGTTATTTAATGCCGAAATATAAATATTTTCATGGCTTTATCCAAATATATTTTGAATGTAATTGTATGCCTTCAACATTCAGATAAAAATTGTATTAGTGGTAATTTCTTATATATATATATATATATATATATATATATATATATAATGGATTGCTGGTATTTTTACTATAAAAGTTTTATACTTTCATAATTTGGTTTGTTTGTGGGTTTCATTATTTGTCCATAAATGAGATAGAGATGGGAACAATAACAAATAAGAGGTGATCCCATGCTCCTCAAAACCACCAATCTCCTGATAAGAGGCCTTGCTGCTGGATGTCGTTTATCGTCATACCGAGGATTTTATATATATATATATATATATATATATATATATATATATAGTGTGTGTGTGTCATCCACAGACAGTATCACTGCTCTTTAGTGTGGCTAGACGTCCGATTGCCAAGATCGAAAATACGACCGATTCGGCATCAGTCAGAGATCCTACCTCTAAGCCACACGGCAGAAAGAAAGGGAAATTTTAGCGTTTTCTTTAAGAAATACGCCAGTGGGTAAGAGAATTCAATTCGTACTTGAAGAGTAATGCATTCATACCCACTGTTTTTATTTACCCTTTTCTCTAGAGAGATCTATCGAAGGGACACCGAGAGAGAGAGAGTGTGTGTGTGTGTGTGATTTTATTAAGCAAGTTAGTGTTTTCATTATAAAATTATTATTAACCAACTATGATCGTAAATATTTTCATGATATACATTTATATACTGAGAATTGCTGTTAATAATATCTGTTTTTATCAGAACTAGGAATAACGGGATATATTTAAGATACAATAGAGGCAGGTGCATATCGAGTAACCTACCTAACAAGCTTGTGTAGATTGTATAAGAACTAGTAAGAGGAACACTAAGTAGAAAAACGGTACTAAAAACTACAAGAGACAGGAACATGTGGAGAGTCATGATCACCAACGGCCTGAAGGGATTCGGAACATAGAAATTCTTATTAGGTAGGATGATATTTTATGTAACACGAGTGTTGTTTATCTTATTGCTATATATATATATATATATATATATATATGCTACTGTGATTATTGGTATTTTTTAAAGATTTTAGATACGCAAAGATTGTCATGTGTCGTAAGAAAGATAACTTCAAAAGAAACAAGATATTGGAAAGTGATGAAAACAAGCTTGAAAATCGAGTCAATAAAAGAACAGGCAAAAACATTTGTTGCAAACATTGGAGATATAAGAACAAAAAACATAGTTTTAAGGCTGTCATAAAAAGAGATTCGATAAAATATCAAAAGGATGGTAAGGAAGAAAGTAGATCGAACAGCAGGAGAATATTTGAAATTTAAGTAAACATTGAAAAGAAAATTCTTTGTCAGTTAAAGAAGTGTAGGAATTACCACCACCTTGTTTTCCAAGACACCCGCTAGGTGGCACTGTTCAGAACTTTAAAAAGACGGAGCAATAAACACTTTCATTTCTTTGTTCCGGAATGATGTAGCGAATGTAACAGGACTCCTCTCCACCGGGGGGAGATTTCTTCTTTCTGGTAGTCCTCTTAATTTCGACCAGCCATATGTCACTCACTCAGTACCTAACAATAAACCTACGAGTGTTTTTTCTTCGCTTTTCAGTTGACTTATGGCCATACTACATTGAAACACCGGTTCTCGTTTGATCACCGAAATTAAGCAACGTCGAGTCTAGTCAGTAAGTAGATGGGTGGCTTCTTGGGAATACCCGGTGTTGTAAACTTGGATGTGAGGATTGTGTAACAGAAAATGGTTGGAAATTGGAAATTTGGAAACTGAGTTCCAATTGAGTTCGTTATATTGACTTACTCACAAATTACCATTCAGAATCCACCACTTCTGCCCATATTTATGGGCTAAATAGTAAGACTTGTATCAGTAAATCACTAATATCGCCAAAAAATAATAAAAAAAAATTCTTAAAATATTTTTTGGCTTTAAATAACCTGCAAAAGGTTGATAAGCTGTAAAACACCTCACTTGATCAATTAAGCCTACAGAGATGCTATCCTAAGAGAACTACGAGTCCTACCAGGATTTATTACTGATGCACATAATCTAAGATATGCAAATGTCAGTTTTAAACACAGAAAAAAAACCCCAAAGCAGCAGAAACATAATCAAGGCCAGCGAGAAAAAAAGGATTGACTGATTCGTTTTCTACGGATTATCAACCCTCTTCAGAAAATATTTTAGATTGTAAGAATGTTTAGGGTAGATAATGATTTAGTTATAAAATTTTTGGTAGTTAACCCATAGTTGGTGGAGAAATGGATTCATACCTTTCCCAAGGGTATTTACGCATAAGTAAATGTAATGAACCCAACAGGAATTGGAAAACGGTTTTCCGATTAACAATTTAGAGCCATTATGCATTACACCACCTGAACATTCAAGCTTACAATATCTGCTATTCCCAAGCGGTTACTCATCTAGATACTGACCAGGATGGACACTGCTTATGTGATCGTACGGGAACCGGTGTTTCAATGTGACTAAGGGACTAATCATCAATGATTTGCAAACGATATATGGTCGGTAAGCGGGATAGACCATGTTGCGAGTTAGTAACTGAAAAAAGTACTGGAAATTTAACTACCTGGGAAGTGTTTTAACAGAACGGAAAATGACACAGAAATCCGAAGTCGCATTAGAATAGCGAAACATGTCTCCCAAAAGCTAAAAGTATAAAGAAACAGGAAAATTTCTTTAGAAGCAAAGAAATGATTGCTGAACTGTTCTGTAATATCAGTCTTCCTATATGGCAGTGAATGCTGGACAAACTCTTCACAAATGTAGAGACTTGATTTAACAGAAGGATGCCGAGAAAACCATGAGCTGAACACAAGATAGTTTTAAAAAAATAAATAAAAACAAGGATTCTTAGATTTCGAATTCGAAAGAGAGAGTTGAATGATTTTGGGAAACAATGAGGAAAGACGGCTAGGACTATTTGACACACACGGGACATTGGAGGCATGAAAGGCAGAGGGAGTTAACGAGATTGGTTTTATGGATGGCGGAACAGAAACTGCGAGTGATCGTAAAGAGACGAAAATTACTTAGAGCTACAAAAGTTATCGATAGCTCTGTCTGCCCAAATCCTGAAGAGACACGGCATAATAAGTTGTTAAAAATTAAAGCTAAGTGTCAACTCCATTAAAGAGCGCTATTCACCAAAGTCACCATTATTAGTTTCTTTGTTGATACGTAAAATACGAGACAGATACACGTATTTAGTTTAATGAAGTCGGAATAATCAATGTGTCGTTTCTGATCATGGCCCTCCACAGCTTACTTGCTATCTCTTCTAATTCCTATTCTGTCAACTATGTACACAAGTTATGCAAGTAGTTAATGAGTCCTTTTCTTCGATCCATCTTGCCTTTAATAATATAACAGGTTTTGTGAGGGTCAAATTTTCTAAGCCTACTTTCATCATTATGTATCCTAGAAATTTCAAGTGTCTTTCTGATGCAACGTATCTTTGTTTCCATTTTCTCTGAAACTTCGTTATTTCTCACATGTTCAGTTAATGGGATTCTCAGCACCCTTCTGTAGATCCACATTTCTGTTGCCTTTTTGGCTTTTCATCTGTGACGTGATTGTCTAGCATTCACTGTCATATAATATGTTTGTTTAGCGGAATATCAACTGCTTATGTATCATTTAATACCGAAATTTAATTTTCTTGGAAGCATTTCTTTTATAGAAATGTGTTGCTATTTTTTTTTAAAAATGTATTGTATTGCTGCTAATTTAACAAAAATATATTGCGGCTAATTCCAAACAGAAATATATTGTTGCTAATTTCTAACAAAAATGTATTGTTGCCAATTTTTTTTTTAAACAAATATATTGTATTGGAGTTAAATTTTTTTTTTTTTAACAAAAATGCATTGTATTACTGGAAAATTTTTATTTTACAAAAATGTATTGCTGGCATTTTTACTGTAACATTTTTTCTACTTTCATAGAGTTTTGGCCTCATAGCTGGGACATTAACAGATGCTATTACTCCGTGTCAGTGTGAACCTGGGAAGAGCAGCAATTAAGAGGTGTTCCACGTTCCTCAAATCTTCCAAATCAGTGGCCTTGGTGTCGGATGTAGTTTATCGTCATACCAAGCAAGGATTGACATTACATAACAGTTCAATCATCTTTTGTTTCTAACGAAATTTTCCAGTTTCTTTATAAATTGCTTAGATTTTGGAAGGTTTCTTTCGTTATCCCAATGTGCCTTCGAATTTTGGTGTTCCATTTTCGGTCCTCTGTTAAAACATTTCCTAGGTATTTAAATAAGTTGGAATAATGGCGATAAGGATGATTGTAATAATAATGAAAATAATGATAATAAAACGGAATTGCTAAGGACTTTCTCCAATTAATCGAGCGTCGTTTATAGATTTAGCACATTTTTCGAAGAAATCAGATTTACAAGAGGGCCAACGCTTGAAGAATACCAAAGACTGACATCTCTATTCTAATTCAGATTGACGTCTTTGTGGCAATAATTCGATAATCTTTCCAAGCTGCCAACACAGATTTCGCCAGTTTTAAACGTAACATCTTTATTAGATTTTTATCCCTCGGTCTCTTGGTCGAAACGCATGTCGTTTAGATTGCAGAATGAAAATAAAACTTCAATATAAAATCCGTACATTCCTATTTCGTTTCGAGATAGCTGAACGTTTCGTTAATTAGAAAGAATAAAATATAGCCAAGCAGTCAAACTTTATATGCTTATTTTTGATTCTTGCGAAAATCTACGTTAAATCGTAACTCTTAAATCCACGCATAAATCAGAACTCAGTCGATTGTCTGTAATATCTTTCATAGATATAAAAAATAGTTAGCTGAAAGCATTTCTTGATGCATAAAGAATTATAAAGCTAATTCCTACGCAACATAGCAATATAACTTGAGGTTTGTCCATAATGTACATATTTACCAAATTTCCCAGATTGTTGGGATGCTCGACTCAAACATTTTGTATTTACAGTCAGACTAATATCTTCAGAGGAACGAGAACAATCAACTTCCGTAGATGAAATAAAGAGTTACCGCATTATCCGGTTTACAAGACGCAATGTTTTCCTGAAAAATACGTGTGCGTCTTCCAAGACGAATGTAAGGCAACGCCAAGGATCAAGTAAGCTTGGACGGTCACCTAATTGGCGCGATTGATAGGGACGTGGATTTATATGTCGAGTAATTACACTATAATGTTAGCTATCTAATGTAGCCTTTTATATGATGTAACCGCAGTACTTAGCCGTTATAAATATTTTCAAAACTATAAACCTTCTTGGAGCCGAGTCACAAGCTTAAACTTGCTCCGTTTACTAGCAGCGGTGGGAGCCTTTCTGCTCTTGACTAGTATGTTATTGCCACACAAACAAAATCGGGCAAGTGATTAACATAAACAATATGTGGCCCCGGTGAATGTGTTGTATGAAAAGTACTTTTTTTTTTCTTAGAAATTTATTTCCAATATTAAGGTGCGTCTTCCAAGCCAGAAAATACGGTTATTCGAAATTCCAGGAAGGGTAGCCAGGTGCACAGACACCTAAAGAAGGATAGAGAACACAGCGGCCGAAATGTTGGGATAACAAACATGACAACATTAGCCCGAATGTAAATCAGGCAACTAATAACTCCTAATACCAGAAATTCAGACAGAAATTGTGCACTTATTATTCTCATGGTGTTTTGTGAGATTGTGTCCTATATCAAAAAGATCAATTAAATTCGAGATGGAGACACACAGACACACACACACACACACACACACTATATATGACAGAGAGAGAGAGAGAGAGAGAATTGTATGACAAAGTGGAAAAGGTTTACTTGCGACGCGTTTCGTCCTTTAGGACTTCATCGCGCTAAATTTGTTATGCTGGTATGACTACACATGCGCACAAACGAGAGGTGCTGGTCAATTTAGAATGTTTTAAAATGTAATTAAAGAATTTTTTATTATATATCTAGCCGGAGTCATTTAGAGTCTTTTTTTCCCCGTCACTTTTATTAGTAGATATCCCACACTGGGATAAAATAAGATCTGTTAGGAATGCTGAAATGTAAGAGCCAGGGTGCAAATTTCTTGTAGATGACCCTCCTATCAAGGCAAGTAAAAGACTCCAAATGAAATTCTATAAAAAATCCCAAATTAGACGAATTTATAAGAGTGCTTCTATGATCTTTAAACGTCTTTTACAATGTTTTCAGTATGATAGTGTTATCTACAAAGTTATTTGTTATAGAAACAGCGAGTAGTTTCAAGTGTTTACTTATCGAATTAATGCTGATACCAACTACCGGTTCCCGTACTATCATCGAAGTTACGCAACGTCGAGCCTGGTCAGTACCCAGATGGGTGACCACTTGGAAATACCAAGTGCTATAAGCTTGGATGTAGGGGTGATGTAATAAATAATGGCTCGGAATTTTTAATCGGAGAGCCAAGTTTCAATTCCAGTTGGTTTCATTATATTCAGTTACGCGCAAATACCCTTTGAAAAGGTATGAATTCGCATCTTCTCCCCTTATCTATGGGTTAATTAGTATGACGTATCACTAAAACCATTATCATCCCCCAAAAATAAGATTAAATTGCGTACAAATATAGTTTTCAGTATTAAACAATACGTAGAGGTTGACATACAGTTAAAGAAAAACAAGCATTATCGAAGTAAGATCATTTAACTGGTTTGCCTGTCTCCTAAGTGACGGTTTCGTTTCAGTAATGTACACGTTTTAATTATATTTATTACAATAATCCCCGTCTTGTTGAGCGCCAAGAAATTGATATACTATATTCGGTCAGTTATGTGCCATGCTTGATACACGCTTACGCGATCATGTATCTTTCGATACATGACTGACGAGGCAGATTTTCCCCCGCGGTGGAAATTTGGATTTCATGAATATGTTATTAGTAATTATGTGGTTTACAGTCTTTCTACAGTATCGTGTAAGATTTACAAGCTTGTTAGTTTCGACGGGTGAAATGTCTTGCTTTAGTAGAGGCTGCATGGCGAATTCGCCTTGTTTATCATTATTATGGTTACAGTAAATGATATGTTTTGTGCAATTTAACTTCTTTAGGAACAACCTTATTTGCTTATGGATAATGTAGAGGAGAAAATTACTGTTAAGCAATGTTTGAGTTCACAGGAGGTTCCTCTGGTAGAGCAAGGTTTGAATGACCTATTTAAAGAACGTACATCTCTTGTTGGGACATCTACAAAACTACAGGGTTTTTCGAAAGTTTTATCTCCCCTACTTAATATAATTTTCTGTTTTAGAAGGCTGTCACGAGAAAGGGTGTGTTCATACAGACCTTCGCGATGTGTGATTGCACCAATGAAAGTGAATAAACTGAATCCAGTACACGAGCTTTGTATTACGGCATCGCTTGTTGTTCTCCTTGATTTCTGGTAGGAGGTGACAAGATTTTAAGGCCACCTTATACATCTGTTCACTTCATTTACTTACCCGATACATAAGCAACATTAATTTATAATCCGAAATTATTTCTTAAGTATAAATGTTATTTTTAGTGTATACATGTGTTTGTGTTGACGTACCGGATTTTTTTAAAGTTGAAATTAACAACAAACGGCCTCAAGTTGACTGTATGAAAATCCAAGTGATTGTAAAAAAGACGATATCTTCAGTGAGTGCAGTCAAATATGAAAAGTGGCATTAGCAGACATAAGCCGTGAAACGAAAATAATTTTCCCCCGTAGATTAAGTAAAGATGTAATTTCGAAATCCCCTGTAGTTTACCCGAATCGACATACAAATGGTGAAGACGAAAAGAACAAAGGCGAAAAGAACAAAGACGAAAAAAAAAAAAGACGAAAAAAAAAAAAAAAAACAGACGAAAAAAAAGCAACATTTTTTTGTTTTTTGTTTTTTTCGTCTTTCAAACTTCAATTTCGGTGATTTTAATAAGTATTGCATAACACAAACTTACGAATAGTTAAATGTATCCATCTCATACTAGTCTTGTTAAATATCTTTCCCAGTGACCGCGATGAATCAACGGTCTGTCGACACAAATATGAACCCTCAGGTAGAGAATTCTAAATAGCATCCAAGAAATTGAACGCTTTCGGTAAAGAGAAAACAAAATCAAAGCTACCTTATATTTCCTAAAATTTACATAAAAATACCAAAAAGAATGGCACGACGTTTAATAACTATTCTTATCTACCCTCAAGTGAAACATAATAGATGTTATTGGTCTTTTGTATTTTTGGATATTATGCATCGTGCCCAAATTTTC
The DNA here is from genome assembly GCA_963932145.1 of Acanthosepion lycidas. Classification (NCBI taxonomy): domain Eukaryota; kingdom Metazoa; phylum Mollusca; class Cephalopoda; order Sepiida; family Sepiidae; genus Acanthosepion; species Acanthosepion lycidas. The sequence continues at coordinate 69,385,722 of OZ010581.1, read as the reverse complement.
TTGATAGATATTAAATTCAACACAAGATCTTGGGTTACACTTGATTCTTAACCATTGTATGCTATTAGCAAGATAATTCTTAAAGGTACAGTTAGATAAATAGTGTTAAAAATGTTAGCCAAGATAAAAGAGGGATAAAGCCATAAAACTGGATAATTACATTGCTTTTATATTAAAATAATAAAATTTAAAGTTTAGGAGTGGGAAATACACGTTGGCTGAAATTGCAGAGAACTCTGACGGCATCCAATCTTACAGTCATGGGCGCATTCTTAGTAACGGAGAGAAGATATTTAAGCTTTGAAAGCCTTGGATATACAAAAGAGTGTTGGACTTGTTTTGCTTTTCTGCAAGTAATTATTAAGCAGAGTGAAAACCCGTTGCAGGGTTGAAGCTAAAATAATATTGGCTTACAAAGAAGCTAAAGTTATTATTTGTAGATAAGAAACACTGACTTGAAATGAAACTATTATATCAAAAAGCACGTCTCGCAGAGGACCGGCAACCGAGCCACGGCGCGTCGCGTCGCGCAGAGGACCGGCAACCGAGCCACGGCGAGTCCCTCAGAGCACCGCGTTATGCAGAGACCGTAACCGAAACCGCGATAGCTGTGCATGAGACATCAACGCCACCATTTTGTCCGCATTCTCATTCAATCGTAGACAGAAAACAAAAATATCATTTTTCGCAGGCAAAAACTCACAGACGCCGATTTCAAACATCTGACCAATCAGCGGCCAGCTGTACACACAATGCTTATATGCATGAATATGAAATTGTTTGCATGCCCCGATATTATCTAAATGATTTTCCGGGCTCTTTTGAACTTTGTGATGTGTCCATCCATCACTGCGATCAACCGATTACATTTAATGATAAACACAGCAAAGGGCTAAATCAACTATTAATCAGATTCTTGGCACGTCGTCGTCTTCATCAAATTCATTCGGGTAAAGTATCTGAATAGAACAGTCTTCTACCCCGCCAACAACATGGGCGCCAGAAGGCTGATTTTATTGTTAGCTATTCTTTTTTTTTTTCTGAGATTATTATTTGATCATTTATTAAAACTGCCGGACTTCATCACACCCGGAGAAGCTTCGTTCAGTTTTCATCCCAAAGGAACATTTCAGAAGATAAAATAGAAATTGCATAGCGTGAGTCAACGAGATGTTCTTTGTTCGCCTTAATAACAATTGCTATTCATAGAGGCACGATACACTTGAAAATCTATTATGTAAACAGAAAACCCGGTCACTAGTTTCAATTATCACCAGAAGAAAAAGTGGAAAGGCAGGCGTACATGTGTGAATTAGTAGTTACTAATAAAAACACCGAAATAAAACGTTGCACAGCTTTTTCGATACTAAATATGTTGAATGAAATAAAAGGCGGAAGAATGCGATTAGTATTTTTTTTTTTACTGTAAGTTCGGTTTTATTGTGGTTGACCACGGGTAAAGGTCAATTTTCAGATGAAGTGGGAAAGAAACAAAGAAAACAAGAAAAGAAGGTATGTTCGTTTTGTAATAAAACCAAGTCCGGAAGTTTTATTTTCAATGCTTTTCTTCATAATCAAGTCTAATTGATATTAATGTAATTTTAATACGAGCCGCAAACGAAATATAGAGAAACTGAAACGTTAAACCGCTTATGACATTTCCTCAAAAAGCGAATGAGTAGACCGTGAATGCTCATGGCAATGCTATGCTATTGAAGAACATTTTTTGGTCAGTGTTGCAATCACGCAAAGGCAATTCCAAATAATGTCCGCCAATCACCATTACGCTACCGATTTCCCAAATAAAGAATTACTGAAATGGAAACAAAGTTTTGAAAATCAAATCTGAATAGACTAGACGTCAGAGGAAATCGTATGTATGTAAGTTTTATGTATCTCTTGTAGACTCCTCTGTGGAGTTTAGAGCAACAACTTCCTTATACTAAGCGGTGGTATTGTGGTTTCTGTAACAAATATGTATTTACGGGTTGAGAGGGGGTAATAGAAAACCACGCCCAAACGATTTTGAATTCAGAATTGGCCTTCACAGAAACTGGTTGCCAACCATTGTTATAAATGTTAGTCTGCCCTGCTATTATCACTTAGCTGGGGATTGGGAGAGAAAAGTGATAGTTTTATACTTTTACAAATATATTTACGCGAAAGTGAAAGCAACTGCTACGGGTAGAATTTGAACTCGGCACGCCAGTCCCATTTTATGCGGTCACACAGCTACGAAAACCGAAGAAACTTTAATTCACAGGCGTTAAGTCACTGTTTAGCAAGTTAATATCCCAGACATTTGTCTATTGCAGCGAGTTCGAAACTCACGAGATAGAAAAATGTTGTTGCCTTGAACCAGACAAAGGTAATTATTTATTAAAATTATTAATTTCCTGCTTAAAGACTTTTTTTTATATTTCAGCTCTATATCCATTTGCAGTAGATTGCGAACTCACAATTTTTTTTTTTTTATAAGAATTTCATTCAGCGTGTTTTCAGGACAATGGACACCTGCGAGCGACCATTCTCTTGGGTGATAGTAGTTTTTTTTTTTTTTTTTTTAAATCGACTTACATTCTCTTTAAATATATTGCCAGCCAAATTTAAAAGAGCTTTTATCTGCTTATTATTTGAGGAATTGTTCATTGATGCCAACACAACCATTGACGGTTTCCGAATTGTTTCCTTTACAGAATTTCACGAACAAGGCCCAAGTTCAACGCGTAATATGGGTTTCAGGATCTTTCCAACAGTGTCACACGTTGGAATTGTCTCTAGGAAGATATTAGGTTGCTGCAAAAATAATGTCGTTTTCTCACATGTGTTACTATGTGAGAAAACGACATTTTTGCACCAACCTAATATTATCCGAAAATTACCCCCTTGGCTAGTCGACGGAAGTTATATTCGAATTCAGGTCTTATGGTTCAACGATATCTCTAGCGCCTACACATCTGATAGATTAAAAAAAAAAAAATCTGCAGTTAATTCTTCGAACAAATATAATATCTAAAAAGAATTATGAACTCTAAAAAAACTGTTGCTAACAACCAGAAACATTGTTCAAACTTTTAAGATACATAATCAGGAAGAAAATCTTGGAGAATTTAATACCCTCAGGCGGCATCGAAGGCAAAGAACGCAGTTCGAAACTTGCTTACATTTATTGATTGATTGTACGGCTTAAACCTCAGGCAGCTTATTAAATAGCAGTTAATATTTTTGAATTGCAGGAACTCGGTAGAGATAATGATTTACTGATACAAGTCATACTAATTAACCCATAGATAGAGAAAGACCAGGTGGATTCATACATTTCACAACAGTATTTGCGCGTAAGTGAATATAATGAATCTGACTGGAATTGGATCTCCGATTTCCAGTTCCGACCTGTTATCCATTACACCACCTGGACATCCAAGCTTCACCCATCCAATGTTGCTTAAGTTCGGTGATCGTATGAGAACTTGTGTTTCAACATCATATGACCGTAAGCCATATCCAAGCTTACAGTACCTAGTATTCTCAAGCGGTCACCGATCCAGGTACTGACCAGGCACACCGTTGCTTAACTTCGGTGATCGTACGAGAACCGGTGTTTTAACGTCATATGGCCGTAAGCCTGTTTCAGTTTATGAAAATGAATAACGTAAATATCACATCGTAACACAACAGAAGGAGAAAGTTTTTTCTGAAAGCAGAAAAGGACAGAAAGCTGTGGAGAGCTATGCTCATCATTTTCTTGAAGTGACACAGGCATATATCGAGAGCATATGTGAAGCGATAGTTCTTGGGTATAGAATTCGGTCTTCAGCGGCGGTTTGTTGGCGTCTATACAGATATATCTAATTGGTATAATGACGATGACATTTGAAATTTTATATGAAAACAACATAACTGCTAGAACGTCAGGTTACCAGAACAAAAAATAGTGGCCGTAATTATTAGAATAGTGGTATTCTGTACATTATTCTAGATTTTTTTTTTATTGTAAAGTCCCCTCTGTACAAAGCCCTGGGGGCACTCGTGGTAGAGGGTTACTTTGAAAGGCAGTTTATACGGATAAGAGGGATAGGATAACGTTTAACCGTAGATTCGAACAGGTTAAGATTGTAGTGATCGGAGAAACATCCTCTTGGGAGTCGGTTCCACGGAGCAGTGGTACGCAGATAAAAAAGAAAGCTGTTCGAGTTTGAATCCTCATCAGAATACTACTTCATCAGCGTCGTCTCCGATGGTTCGGGGACGCAGCTCGACGCCCGGAGGGAGAGCTCATCCTGGCTGGCGAAAACGTATCGGTGGGTAGCTGAGGACGTGGGCTAGCACAATCAAAGATGACCTTGCAGTACTATCGGGTCCACAGGTAGTTGGTCTTCGACGATGGAATCGAAATTGGCTCGCCATTTCGTGTGACCTGGCTCAGGATCGGCGAGCGTGGGCAGCGATGGTCCGTGATGCTGTACTTGCTCGGGAGGAAGCCGGTTCAACCCGACCAAGGTGAAAACCGATACAAGGCGAAAAAAAAGAAAAAAAGAATACTACTTGCTTTGTTAATTGATTTTATATGTCAATCCTGATCATTCAGAGTAACTTTGCTAAACATTGCTTAATTTTACATGGAATAAAAATCAGAAATTTAAAAAATCATTTCACTCCAAGCAAGGCAATAAAAACCAACTAGGATGCAAGGGGTTACTGGGAGTGAAAGAAACCAGCAGAGGACAATAAAAGAACAGGTTTAAAGGAGCCAGAAGATGATGACTGACATTCCATTTAAATATTTGAAGATTGTATTTGACAAGAAAACAGGAAACCGGAAGCGGGTTCCACAAGTGCAAGAGAAGAAACTATTAGTATAGAAAGTACGGTTATGACCAGCAATTTCAATAGTGAATATATGAGACCTAACTGCCAATCTAGTACTACGCTTAAATTCATGAAGTATCAGAGGAAAAAAGCTCGTCAAAAGAATTACCGTGAAAGTATTTATAGAAGAAGTAAAAAATGTTACGTTGGGAAAGTGACTGAATCCGAGATGCCAGATGACGACCGATAACGTTGTTGATTTTTTTTTTTTTAGATAGGGTCAAGAAAATACAGACACAAAACAGAAGCGCCAGACCAGATGTGGTAATAATATTCGATAGACGGACAAATGGTAGACTTATAAATGTGCAAGATAGATTCTGGCGAAAAAAAAAATTGTGTGGCACGTCATAGTGAACGGACTTTCCTAGCAGAAAGTCCAGCAATTGATTCAGTATAATCATTACACTTCGTGCCCGTAGGAAATAGAACACGAAAAGGTTGCAGTGACGCATTTAATAGGATAGAACAGCTTGATGAGGAATGTTCACAAATATACGTCACCTAGGGATAAGGAAACTCAATGCAGTAAGCCTGCGAGACTTGCTGACCAATAGTTCAGAGCGAGTTGCCAATAGGCTCACAGAGTTCACAGTTCTCTCATAGAAACCAAAAACTCAAAAAAGGGGGTTACCTCATTCCAGTTGTAATGCTATTTACAAAACTTAGCCTGGTCAGGCACAAAGTCATGTACATGTAATGGAATCTAATAATAATCAAACCCCCTATAATTAATGATAAGTGAAAACAAAACAAGTATAAAAGGCATCAACGGAAGACTGAATTTATTGTTATAAGAAAAAATGAAAGCAAAAGAAAGGCTTATATAGGGTGTCTGTAAAGTTTGGACACAGGAAATCTCAACTATATATTTTTTTTTTACCTACACAGATTAAACATGGTTTTATCGAATGGAAGAATTGACTTCTTTCTCTGGGGTATTCTAAAAGAGAAGGTGTACTTAATGAAGATCATACACACTTGTTTAAACGCATAAAGAGTGAATGTACTAAAATTGATGCCAATATGGAGTTATTGCATAGAGTTCACTTTAATCTTGCAAAGCGCATCAACCTTTGCATCACAAATGCTGGAAATCATATTGAAGATATTATCTGTTGATATTCC
>OZ010581.1:69344725-69374725 GCA_963932145.1 Acanthosepion lycidas | reverse complement strand
AGAGAGAGAGAGAAAAAGAAGGGCGAAGAAGGAGAGAGAGAGAGAAAAAGAAGGGCGAAGAAGGAGAGAGAGAGAGAAAAAGAAGGGCGAAGAAGGAGAGAGAGAGAGAAAAAGAAGGGCGAAGAAGGAGAGAGAGAGAGAAAAAGAAGGGCGAAGAAGGAGAGAGAGAGAGAAAAAGAAGGGCGAAGAAGGAGAGAGAGAGAAAGAAGGGCGAAGAAGGAGAGAGAGAGAAAGAAGGGCGAAGAAGGAGAGAGAGAGAAAGAAGGGCGAAGAAGGAGAGAGAGAGAGAGAGAAGAAGGGCGAAGAAGGAGAGAGAGAGAGAAAGAAGGGCGAAGAAGGAGAGAGAGAGAGAAAGAAGGGCGAAGAAGGAGAGAGAGAGAAAAAGAAGGGCGAAGAAGGAGAGAGAGAGAAAAAGAAGGGCGAAGAAGGAGAGAGAGAGAAAAAGAAGGGCGAAGAAGGAGAGAGAGAGAAAAAGAAGGGCGAAGAAGGAGAGAGAGAGAAAAAGAAGGGCGAAGAAGGAGAGAGAGAGAAAAAGAAGGGCGAAGAAGGAGAGAGAGAGAAAAAGAAGGGCGAAGAAGGAGAGAGAGAGAAAAAGAAGGGCGAAGAAGGAGAGAGAGAGAAAAAGAAGGGCGAAGAAGGAGAGAGAGAGAAAAAGAAGGGCGAAGAAGGAGAGAGAGAGAAAAAGAAGGGCGAAGAAGGAGAGAGAGAGAAAAAGAAGGGCGAAGAAGGAGAGAGAGAGAAAAAGAAGGGCGAAGAAGGAGAGAGAGAGAAAAAGAAGGGCGAAGAAGGAGAGAGAGAGAAAAAGAAGGGCGAAGAAGGAGAGAGAGAGAGAAAAAGAAGGGCGAAGAAGGAGAGAGAGAGAGAAAAAGAAGGGCGAAGAAGGAGAGAGAGAGAGAAAAAGAAGGGCGAAGAAGGAGAGAGAGAGAGAAAAAGAAGGGCGAAGAAGGAGAGAGAGAGAGAAAAAGAAGGGCGAAGAAGGAGAGAGAGAGAGAAAAAGAAGGGCGAAGAAGGAGAGAGAGAGAGAAAAAGAAGGGCGAAGAAGGAGAGAGAGAGAGAAAAAGAAGGGCGAAGAAGGAGAGAGAGAGAGAAAAAGAAGGGCGAAGAAGGAGAGAGAGAGAGAAAAAGAAGGGCGAAGAAGGAGAGAGAGAGAGAAAAAGAAGGGCGAAGAAGGAGAGAGAGAGAGAAAAAGAAGGGCGAAGAAGGAGAGAGAGAGAGAAAAAGAAGGGCGAAGAAGGAGAGAGAGAGAGAAAAAGAAGGGCGAAGAAGGAGAGAGAGAGAGAAAAAGAAGGGCGAAGAAGGAGAGAGAGAGAGAAAAAGAAGGGCGAAGAAGGAGAGAGAGAGAGAAAAAGAAGGGCGAAGAAGGAGAGAGAGAGAGAAAAAGAAGGGCGAAGAAGGAGAGAGAGAGAGAAAAAGAAGGGCGAAGAAGGAGAGAGAGAGAGAAAAAGAAGGGCGAAGAAGGAGAGAGAGAGAGAAAAAGAAGGGCGAAGAAGGAGAGAGAGAGAGAAAAAGAAGGGCGAAGAAGGAGAGAGAGAGAGAAAAAGAAGGGCGAAGAAGGAGAGAGAGAGAGAAAAAGAAGGGCGAAGAAGGAGAGAGAGAGAGAAAAAGAAGGGCGAAGAAGGAGAGAGAGAGAGAAAAAGAAGGGCGAAGAAGGAGAGAGAGAGAGAAAAAGAAGGGCGAAGAAGGAGAGAGAGAGAGAAAAAGAAGGGCGAAGAAGGAGAGAGAGAGAGAAAAAGAAGGGCGAAGAAGGAGAGAGAGAGAGAAAAAGAAGGGCGAAGAAGGAGAGAGAGAGAGAAAAAGAAGGGCGAAGAAGGAGAGAGAGAGAGAAAAAGAAGGGCGAAGAAGGAGAGAGAGAGAGAAAAAGAAGGGCGAAGAAGGAGAGAGAGAGAGAAAAAGAAGGGCGAAGAAGGAGAGAGAGAGAGAAAAAGAAGGGCGAAGAAGGAGAGAGAGAGAGAAAAAGAAGGGCGAAGAAGGAGAGAGAGAGAGAAAAAGAAGGGCGAAGAAGGAGAGAGAGAGAGAAAAAGAAGGGCGAAGAAGGAGAGAGAGAGAGAAAAAGAAGGGCGAAGAAGGAGAGAGAGAGAGAAAAAGAAGGGCGAAGAAGGAGAGAGAGAGAGAAAAAGAAGGGCGAAGAAGGAGAGAGAGAGAGAAAAAGAAGGGCGAAGAAGGAGAGAGAGAGAGAAAAAGAAGGGCGAAGAAGGAGAGAGAGAGAGAAAAAGAAGGGCGAAGAAGGAGAGAGAGAGAGAAAAAGAAGGGCGAAGAAGGAGAGAGAGAGAGAAAAAGAAGGGCGAAGAAGGAGAGAGAGAGAGAAAAAGAAGGGCGAAGAAGGAGAGAGAGAGAGAAAAAGAAGGGCGAAGAAGGAGAGAGAGAGAGAAAAAGAAGGGCGAAGAAGGAGAGAGAGAGAGAAAAAGAAGGGCGAAGAAGGAGAGAGAGAGAGAAAAAGAAGGGCGAAGAAGGAGAGAGAGAGAGAAAAAGAAGGGCGAAGAAGGAGAGAGAGAGAGAAAAAGAAGGGCGAAGAAGGAGAGAGAGAGAGAAAAAGAAGGGCGAAGAAGGAGAGAGAGAGAGAAAAAGAAGGGCGAAGAAGGAGAGAGAGAGAAAAAGAAGGGCGAAGAAGGAGAGAGAGAGAAAAAGAAGGGCGAAGAAGGAGAGAGAGAGAAAAAGAAGGGCGAAGAAGGAGAGAGAGAGAAAAAGAAGGGCGAAGAAGGAGAGAGAGAGAAAAAGAAGGGCGAAGAAGGAGAGAGAGAGAAAAAGAAGGGCGAAGAAGGAGAGAGAGAGAAAAAGAAGGGCGAAGAAGGAGAGAGAGAGAAAAAGAAGGGCGAAGAAGGAGAGAGAGAGAAAAAGAAGGGCGAAGAAGGAGAGAGAGAGAAAAAGAAGGGCGAAGAAGGAGAGAGAGAGAAAAAGAAGGGCGAAGAAGGAGAGAGAGAGAAAAAGAAGGGCGAAGAAGGAGAGAGAGAGAAAAAGAAGGGCGAAGAAGGAGAGAGAGAGAAAAAGAAGGGCGAAGAAGGAGAGAGAGAGAAAAAGAAGGGCGAAGAAGGAGAGAGAGAGAAAAAGAAGGGCGGAGAAGGAGAGAGAGAGAGAGGAGGGCGGAGAAGAAGAGAGAGAGAGAGAGGAGGGCGGAGAAGGAGAGAGAGAGAGAGAGGAGGGCGGAGAAGGAGAGAGAGAGAAGGGCGGAGAAGGAGAGACAGAGAAAGAGGAATCAAGAAGACAGCAATAGACGTTGCATTTAAATTTTTGAAGATCGTAATTGACAGGAAAATTGTTCCCCAACCGAGAAGTGCGAGAAAAGAAACCATTATAAAATTTACGTTTAGAATTAGTAATTTCAACAGTAAAATTAAAAAGTATTGATGTTCAATTTCAGTTGGTTAATAGGATTTTTGTTGAATTCTTAGAGTTTGTTGCCATTCTAGTACTGTGCCTAAAATCGTGAAGTCGACGTAACACAGGGGAAAGTTCATCGGAACAATTACCATGAAAGTAAAAAAAGTCACGAATAATCAACATTGTGGCGGTGGGAACGTGAGTGAAGACGCCAGGTCAGGACCGATAACATTGTCGATTATTATTTGGATTATGTCAAGAATGTCTAGATACATAACAAAAGCACCGGACAAGACGTGGCGTTTTCCTTTCGACGATATGTACTAAATATAACATGACAGTCATTGTGACGAAGGCTATCTACAAGATGAAACTATCTTTGCATTCGGAAAGCGAAAGCATTTATTATAGAATTAAAGAACTTTCTGTAAAAGAACAAAAGTACATTTTAAATTAGTACCAATCAGAAAACTACGACATTTATTTCGCTTTTTTTCAGTCACTTTCCCACCGCCGTAAAGTTGCTTCCATGTGTCTTTTCTATAAATACTTTCATTATAATTGTTCAGATGAGGTCTTCGATATTGTACCTAGACTTTATGAATATAAACGCAGTAGTAGATTGGTAACAAGGTTTGCGTCAATTTACAGTTGATGTAACCGTAAGTTCTATGATAACATTTTTCTCGTACTCTCGCCTCTGGAAGTATTTCTTTTCCAAACTTTCCGGCCAACTTTGATCTTCAAAAATTTAAATGCAATCCTGATTACACTTCTTTTGTTCTCTCTCTCTCTCCTTAGTAATGTTTCCGCTTTTTGATTCTTCCACACCAAATAACTCTTCGAAGCTTTACTGCTTTGCTGGGAGTAAATCCGATTAAATAAATAAATCCGATCATTTCATTTTTGTAAAACAAAATTTTTGCTTTGATTAATAAAAAATAAAACTTTGTTTAAATTGTAGCTACCATTTTCTTATTAATTTTTCATTGAGAAATCTTTTTAAATGCAATGTCAGTTGTTATCTACTGTCTTCCTTCATAATGTTTTGTTCTCTAATTCTTTCATACCCAGTAACTCCTTGTGTCAGTGGCTTTACTGCCTTTCTTAGGGAGAATATGAATAAAAATATTTTTATTGACAGTAACATACGCGGTAATTGGATTAGTTATCAGATGAAAACGTAGCTACTATATTTTTTTTTGCTTTAATTCTTAAAATATATAACTTAGTATTAAAAATATAGTCTATACGATATTTGTCATTTTTTTAAAAAAAAATCTTTTGAATCAATTTATTACAAAGATTTATTTATATTCTTGTTTAGCGCAGAACAGCAGAAGAGGGAAGGATGTCGCGGATTGAATAACGCTAATTTTTGAAAAGGGGAGACGCTTGACTGCTTTCCTTGTCTGGAATGAGGGACAAGAATTCTAAATCTATTTCTTTTGTACTAATTGTTCATCCAATACAAGGCGTAATATCCACTCAAATTATAGGTATACTGAAAGAGGTTGTTGCCTGAACGTAAAAGGAGATACGGTACATAAACATTATAGTTGATTTCATGCCGAATTAGGTAGTATTTTTACGTCAAGTAATTTAAAAAAAAATCCTTTCTATTTTATTCTGTGACTGCTTTGTAGACATATCTTTTTGGATGTGAATACATTGTATTGGTGAACAAATATTTTGAGGATTGTGTGCGTGTACAAGATTTTAAGATCTATTTTCTTCAGGAAGTATGGTAACTGAGAGACGGCCATTAAAAAAAAAATATATATATATATATATATATCTCGAAGTTTGTTACACTATTGTATTTACAGCGTATGTGTATATCCTTTGCATTCTATAATTATATGTTTTATAGTTAATTGGTATCAACAAAGTGTACATCGGGGGTGTTTTCAGCCTTAAAGGGGTGTACATCGGTCAGATGTGTATCCGATTCAAACCCTTGTCAGCACAATCTTTCCTTCATCCAGGCAATGGTTGTGAGGTAAGAAGTAAGGATATAGAGGAAAGCAACATAGTCTTGAAGGTGTTCAGATTGTTGTGACTTTGGAAGCATCCGCTCGGGAGTTTACAAAGTAGCGATCTCTGGGAAGAAGCTGTCCAAGAGGAGACTTCCTTTTTACGAATGGAATTTCAATGTTTATTCCAAGGTTGTTTGAGAAAGAATCCGATCAGATCATAGAATAAGTACGTAAAAATTACCCTTTCTTTCAACCGTGCGTCGATGGCTTAGGGGAAAAATCTCCGACTGTTTCTATCCTGGCTTGAAGCAACCGGACATCTAGCCACACTGATGAACTGTGATACAGCGAAACAGTGTCTGCGGATAACAATATATTATATATATATATATATATATATATTAGACACACACTTCTGAGCAAAATATCTGACATCATCCGTAAAGTCAAGACTACAGACTTATTACCCAAACATAATTTCAAACCAGCTACTTCATATCTGTTATTCGCGTTTTGGAAATGTTAAGCTATTTCCTCCAATTTTGGTTTCAACTTTTATCGTTTTTTTTTTAAATTTTATTTTTTTTTACAGAGATTGTGGGCAATTGCAAACAATTTAAATTAAGAACAAAAAAATTAGTTCCTAAAGCAGTATCGGAAGCGTGAAAATGCCGAGCAGTTGTACACATCATGTCAAGGAGCCTTTAACCCTGCCCCACCTTCAAGCCAGGAAATTTATCGCATAAGAAATAAATTTGAAAGCTCAAGTTTGGTGGTTAATTTACCGAAATCTGGTAGTCCTAAGACTTCTATGAAGGGGGACATTTTGAGCACTTAAGAGATTAAACTGTGCTAAAAAAGTATAAGAGTTAAACAAATGTACATAAACAGTTTTGAACAATATAAATGTAATAAAATGTTTTCAGAAAATGTAAATGCATATCTACTGAGTGTAAGTCCATTTTTGGCCAACTATATATAGAAGATGAAATTTTCTTTCATACATTTCCCCTCAAGCCGTTTACAAATACTGTAGAAATTGTCAGACGCTTAGTAGTTCAGTACTGATAAACTAAGTGATCAACTGACATTGATTCAAATGAATTTGGTGTTCATAATTAAATAAGAATTCTTTTGTAACTGATGTTATGTTAGTTAGTTTGGGTTTTATGGCATATCAACCACTGTGGGTTATTTAATGCCAAATCCAGTTTATATGAATTTTAAATGCCTATTTTGTATGGAATAAAAACGTATAGCTAGCAACATTGTTTCAAAAACGCATAACTGGCAACATTATTGTTCAAAAACATTATCTGAGGCCTTGCTGTTGGATGTAGTTTATCACCATATCCAGGACGCGGATGTAGTTTATCGTCATACCCAGGACGTTTTTGTAACTGAGATTTCGCCCTATTCCAATATGGAGTCTTCAGTGTACGACTTCTGAGATGTATTAAATAATACGCTATATGCCTATGTGTATGTCTTTATCTTGTTTGTGAATGGACTAGAGTTATCGGCTTTGCACAGGAGCGTTACTTTTGTTTCACAGTGTGTATCTCAGCAGCAGACTAATCGAAGATGTCTACTGCTGAAGACAGGTGAAAAGGCCGACGACATTAAAGAGAAGAGTATAATAAATAGGAAAATATATTGGAACAATCTAACGAGAAAACAAACCATTCAGGAATTATCACGCATTGGTAAACTAATTTGCTTAATAAATTATTCCTGGTCATCACGTTACATGTACAGCTAAGATCAGTTGAGAATTTTCATTGATTCATACATGTGCCGGGTTATCTGTTTTATCGGACCAACAGAAATCAAGATAGATAATTCAATAATAAACCTTCGGTCTACAAATTATGCATATTGCTACAGCTTCATCGACTGTTAGAAACTTATATAAAATTATTAAGTAAATTATATGAGAATAAAATGACCGATAGTTGTTTGAAATTCAAATTCGTAATTTTGCCTGGATTAAAAAAAATGTACTGAGTAACCCATGCCGTAAAATCAGTGGTTCACTGCTGTATACAAGACAGGTTTCATGAATCATCGTTAAAACTATTGGATTAGCATTTTCATCGGATGGCTCAAGTAAAAATTCACTAATACTCCTTTTAGACTATATCAACTCATTTGTTTAATATCCTGTCATCTTTTTGCTTTTCATTGCCTTTCTCTACTTAAAATTACACGACTCCGTTTCAATCTTTCTTTCGGTAAAAAAAAACAAAAAACAAAAACAAACCTGCGCCATATCTCTATCTATAAAAGGCAGGATGTGAGTGTGTGTAACGAATGCAAAGTCTCAATTTTCGACGGATTTGCACCAAAATTTACATGCACATGCTCCAAGTTAGCGGGAAGGCCAAAACCGATTTTGCATTTCCCAACTCTCATCGATAGTGGAAATAATCGATTTTTTCATGCTTCTACGGCAATTTTCATGTAGTTTGCGGCCATTTTGTACTGGCCAGAGTGAGAGCCTATAGCTGACTGCCACGAATAGACAGGAAGATTCTATTGGCTAGCGTGAGAGCCAACAGCTGACCGACACAAATGTTAACTAGCATGCAAATAAATCGATAGCTGCATTCGTCTCAAGTGGGAAAAATTTAAATCTGCATGGCACTTTACTCCAATTGGCTCATTCGCTTGCTTAAACTCAACGTTGATTCTGATTCCGCAGAACTAGGTTGGGTGTGAAAAAGTATTTGTTGTTAACATTCTTTTTTCATTCGGTTTTTCCAGTTATGAGTCCTTTTTTAAAGCTGATCGTTTTGTGTTCATTTTGTTTAGTTCTTTTTTCGTAACAGATTTAATGTTTAGTATAGGGCTTAGAAAAAATTCGCGGTGTGAGATAGGCGAGAAGTAAGGCATGTAGCAACATCAGCACGGCTAAGGGCACTCCCTTAAAAGGCAAGGAAGGGCAAAAATATTTAAAGCCAAGAGATAGCGATTGCTCTACGAGTCGTATGATTTTTGAATCAAGCACGGGCAAGGGCGGGCCATGCTGCTAGTGTATGATAAATGACGTAACTGCACATCTTCCATTAACAGTGAATTAACAGAGTGTGACGTCGTCCCCTGGTCGCAGCGCCAACCGTGACGTTCTATCCTAGTCTACCACGGCACCAACTGTGACGTCTCTAAACAGCACCAATTGTGACGTCCTCGCCGCGGCGCCAGCCGTTCGCTCCTCGCTGCTCCGTTCGGGTGTCGCCGCTCCAAATGTGACGTTCTAACCTTTTGGGCGATTCAGGTGGGAATCTGGTTAGATTTGATATCAGCCTCGTCGTTCCCAACTCGCTTCCAACGCCTGGTTACCAAGGTAACTGCACTGATCCCCCAGTCCGCCAACCCACGCTGTGAATTGATCTTAGGCAGACGAGATCAAACAGTGGTTGGGGCCGTACTGCAAACCGAGTTCAACGGGGGTGATACCACACAAATATGCATAAAAGACAATAAAATGAAAAATCAAAAGTTCAAAGTATCAAAGAAAAAGGTAACAAACTTTATGTCTAGTTGTTCGATACATAGGACTGCATCTATCTCCCGACCCGTTCTATGGATTGTGACACGTCGTTTTCCGCTAGGCAAGTTTTAACACTTCAAGTTGTCTGCTCTCTAAGAAAAAAAAAAAAAAAAAACTTATTTCGGTGATCTGGATCTAAGTCGCTCTTCAAAATAATTGTTCTTGGGTTGAAGAGGGGTCCGGAATGTGCGTGAATCTTGGTCAGCTATGTGCGAGGCTTGCTTCAACTGAAGACTGACTCTGGGAACTGCTGGAACTCAACTCAACTCCTTTCTGCTCGTTGTGGCTTCGTTTATATGGGCGCCGACCAAAACCGGGGTGAGCTTGTCGGCGCCGCGGGGGTTTCCTCGATAATTCTAAATACATATCCACCTCTCTGGTTAGGAATTTCCACCTTTTTCCATTTTTGGGAACCCTTCCTCACTCCCACCTTCTCATCACACTTCAGAGGGGCGTGAACTGCCCTCCCCACATCTTCGCAGCAACCTCTCCTACTCATCCCCCAGATGGGCTGCAACAGCCTCCCTCGTGCGTCACGTGATCACCACTCGACCAATGATGTCTTAGTCGGGCGTGGACGAATCCGCGGCTTTGTTTCAGGAAGAAAAAAAATATCTTAACTAAAAAAAAAAAAAAAAAAAAATTATCTCTTCTCTTTCCCTTTTCTTCCTCTTAATCGCCGTTATCATTTCTCTGGTCGCGAACGGGACAATATGACAATGGCGGTCATAACTCTTGTTCTACACGTGGTTTACGTCAGGTATTTTATCGCTAATTATCAGAATGGGTGGTCTTCCTAACACGGTCTCAAAAAGAAACATCTCCAAAGTTTCAGTCAGTCTGTCGCCTCGAAGAAAGAAAACAAACACTTCTAGGTTCCCATTCATTTTCCTTCGGTACATATTTCTGATAACATAATTTTATTATCGCAGGCCAAGGATGTTCCGTCGAAGGAAAATCGGTCAACGGACACTCGTAGGTGGTTTTTAATTTTTCATATCTGTCCAAAGTCCTTTTAGTTGCCGGTTTTTCGTCACTTATCGAAATAACATTTTCATTTGAATTTTTTTTTTCTTTGGCCAGCCGGTCTGTAGTTGATAATAAGATGTCTTCTCGTACCAATAGTTTGTTTTCATATCCTTAGATAACACAGCCGATGCCAAAACATATCTGATTCTTTCTTTCTTTCCCTTTCTTTTTACTCAGAATTTCCCTGTCATTGTAATGACACTCTTTCGCCATTTGTTACTTATCAAAATATCCTTTTATCCATTGTCTCTTAACCGTGTGTGTGTGTTCTTGCTTATCACCCACGATTCGGTCCTTAGCCTCTCCTTTTCCTCTTTTCCCTTTCTGCCTCGTTAAATGGTGCCACAATGTCAATGATAACATGAAAGAGAAATTGTTAGCAATAATATTTGCTCATATCGTCCTGGTGGGCGTTTGATATTAATTAATAATAGCTCGAGCTCCAGGAGGCGGTGCCCATCTAGAGAAAGCTAGGGTCATTATATAACACCCGAGGCGTTCTCAAAACGTAAAATGCAGAAGGCGTTTGAGTAAATTTTTAACGGCTGCCGAAATCCCACAAACACGATCTCTTGTCAACCTTTTGTTCGACGTTGTTGTACGAATAAATAGCAACTGGCGTCAGTTTAAATTAATACCTTTTTCCCCCACATATAGTGTGACTGGTTTGCTTAAAGTCCGTATTTCGAAGGAAACTTGGACATTTCAGTAAAAATTTCTATCGAAAATTATAATTGTAGCTTCATATGAAAAAAAAATGTGTAAGTACATCAGTATGGTTGATGCTGAACTCTAGGAGAGTGACTTGCTGTGCTTTTTCCGGCTAACGTACTCGGCTGATATGAACTGGAAAGACTATATTGAATCTATTGATCGGTCAGCATATCTATCTACCATTCGTCCATGCGTATATTATTGCTGCTACATATGGTCCGATGCGCCTGCTATCTATCAAGAGCTCCTTGATAAAATCCAAAGAACATTCAGTAATATTATTGACCCAGATCTGTCGTTTTGGCTTCAGTTACTTTCCCCCCGCCGTAAAATTGCTTCCTTTTGACTTTTCTATAAACACTTTCATGGCAATTATTCTATTGAGGTCTTCGCTATAGTGACTAGATTCTTCAAATTTAAGCACAGGACTACACTAGTGACGACATCTCATCAATTTACAGCTGAGCTGGCTGGATTTAATTTCTCGCTTGTGGAACTCCCGGCTCCATGCTTTCCAGCCAAAATTTAAATGCAATGTCAATTGCTATCTACTGTCCCCCTGTTACTTTTCATTTGTCCTGGGTCCTCAGTACCTTAGTAAGGTTTCTGTTTCTAACTTTTCCACACCCAGTAACTCCTATGTCTGTGGCTTTACTGCCTTGATTGGGATGAACTCAAAAAGAAAGAAAAAGAGTGAAAGAAAAAGAGAGTGAGAGAGAAAGAAAAAGAGAGAGAGAGAGAGAAAGAAAAAGAGAGAGAGAGAGAGAGAAAGAAAAAGAGAGAGAGAGAGAGAGAGAGAAAGAAAAAGAGAGAGAGAGAGAGAGAGAGAAAGAAAAAGAGAGAGAGAGAGAGAGAGAGAAAGAAAAAGAGAGAGAGAGAGAGAGAGAAAGAAAAAGAGAGAGAGAAAGAAAAAGAGAGAGAGAAAGAAAAAGAGAGAGAGAGAAAGAAAAAGAGAGAGAGAGAGAAAGAAAAAGAGAGAGAGAGAAAGAAAAAGAGAGAGAGAGAGAAAGAAAAAGAGAGAGAGAGAAAGAAAAAGAGAGAGAGAGAAAGAAAAAGAGAGAGAGAGAAAGAAAAAGAGAGAGAGAGAAAGAAAAAGAGAGAGAGAGAAAGAAAAAGAGAGAGAGAGAGAGAGAAAAAGAGAGAGAGAGAAAGAAAAAGAGAGAGAGAGAGAGAAAGAAAAAGAGAGAGAGAGAGAGAGAAAAAGAGAGAGAGAGAGAGAAAGAAAAAGAGAGAGAGAGAGAGAGAAAAAGAGAGAGAGAGAGAGAAAAAGAGAGAGAGAGAGAGAGAGAAAAAGAGAGAGAGAGAGAGAGAGAAAAAGAGAGAGAGAGAGAAAAGAAAGAGAGAGAGAAAAGAAAGAGAGAGAGAAAAGAAAGAGAGAGAGAAAAGAAAGAGAGAGAGAAAAGAAAGAGAGAGAGAAAAAGAAAGAGAGAGAGAAAAAGAAAGAGAGAGAGAAAAAGAAAGAGAGAGAGAAAAAGAAAGAGAGAGAGAGAAAAAGAAAGAGAAAGAAAGAGAAAGAGAAAGAAAGAGAAAGAAAAAAAAAAAAAAAGGAAGTTTAAACCAACGTCTGGAGATTATGACAAAAAGAAAAAAAAATGAGTGTTTAAAGAAGTGGAAGACGAACAATGTGCTAGACACAACCTTGATGGATTCACAATGCTGTGCTTGATTCATGTGCACCACCATGGACCTCTTCAGCCCGGAGCTGGTTTTGCATACCTTGTTACACAGCGTGCAGGCTGTGACACGCTGTGTCTGATTTTTTTTTTATTTGTGACTTCACCGGATTCACCCAACCAGCCTTTGAAAGAATTATGCTTGACAGAAATCACATGTCCATCTCTCGATAAACCCTTATTGAGCCCATGGTTCATTTAAAATGCCGAATAAAATTAAATCACATACTTAGGATTTACTTATTCTCACAAAAGTGTAATTGTTTTAAGTCTCTAATATTTTATCAATTTGTAACTTATTTTTCGGCTGATAAAAATACGACGAGGCCAGCGTATACATTTCTTAATTTAATACTCGCAATTATAACTTTTATAATGATAGCATCGTTAAATGAACAACGATTATCTTGAAAATTTTCAGTTAAGATTTGAAAATATAAAAAGATAATTTTTTCAGTTTCGACCGATTACTGCCGCAAGATGTCTGAAGATTATAACAGGTTTTTAATTAACAGTTTATAAGCATCCACCCACGTTTTAGCGACAACAATCATTTTTTCAAGCTGTGTCGTAAAGCTAATGACATTCCGAACAGGATCGAAAATAACGTACATGTTACATTAAAAAGATTGAGACCATAATGAAGTGGAGACGTTTCATTTCTATGAATATAAAGTCAACCTTGATTATTAATTACTTAAGTATCTACTTTTACAGAGATGTTCAATATATTCGGTTGTTCGGAAAATAATGTTCGGTTTTAGAATAATTGATTTTTAATATATTCTTATAATTGCCCATATATATATATATATATATATATATATATATATATATATATATATATATATATATATATATATATATATGCGTGTGTGTGTCCTATTCGTTAATTTTATATCAAAATCCCTTTAAGAATTTAACTTAAAAGATTATATATTCCGCATCTTGAAAAAAAAAAAAAAAAAAAAGAGAAGCATGTTGATATTTTTTGGGCCAAAAGACATTCTGTTCTAAAAGAAACTGCATTCAAAAATTTCTTGGGATCCAAAACTTGTAATTCGATACAGGATCGACGTGTACTAACCCCGTGTAGGGGATCAAGCCTGAACACAAGAGATGTGGTTACCTTTTTAAGTCAAAAGACATTTCGTTGCAAAGATGAAGCCGAGACTGCATTCAAAGATTTCTTTGCGTCCAAACCTTTAGTGTTTTATTGTAAAGGCATAAATAACTCGATAGTAAAAATGTACTGATATTCAGGATTCCTATTTTGACTGATTTAAACACTGTTTTAAATTCAGTAATAAAAGATGGTACTAAAATCGGACATTATTTTCCGAACAACCAAATATTTATCAGAATATACATATTACGGAAGGAGCGTAGATTATCTTGCTAGATCAACTACTACTTCGTAGTGATTTCGATCCCCACTGAGATTTCAGATTAGTTGTGTCGTAAAGCTAATGACATTCCGAAAAGGATCGAAAATAAATTACAAGTTACATTCAAAAGATTTAGAACATAATGGCGGCGAGGTTTCAGTTTTATGAATATAAAGCCACCTGTGATTATTCATTCTTCATGTATCGGTTGCTATCTGCTTTTGCAAAGACATTCATTATTCATTCCTAATGATTAAAGTGTCCTCTTTGTTAATTACATATAAATCTTTTAGAATTAACTTAAAACATTATATACCTCTCATTTTGAACATAAAAAAAGAGATGCGTTTACTATATATATATATATTTACATCTTGACAATTGTTTTTAGGTCAAAAGACTTGCATTCAACTGATATCTTGGTGCCCATATCTTAAGAGTTTTATTGTAAAGGCATAAAAAAACGTAACTTAATGGCAGAAATGTGCAGATGTTTAGGATTCCTGTTTGGACAGATTTAAACATTGAATATTAGGTTGGTGCAAAAACAATGACATTTTTTGACGTATATTTAACGTCAAAAAACGTCATTATTTTTGCACCAACCTAATACATTAATTCAGAAATAAAAGTCGATATTAAAATCGGACATTATTTTCCGAACAATTTAATATTTATCCGTATATACGCATTAAGGATGGGATACCTCGACATGGTGTAATAGCAAACTTGTCTTACTGGATCAATTACGAGTGAATATTGAGTTCGATCATCACTGGGCGCCCATAATTTCGACCTTTGTGCCACATCTATGCTACCATATCACCATAATATATGCAGATGAGACAGTGTTTAAGGAGGGTATACCTCGACATGGTGTAAAATAGTTAGCAAACTTGTCTTGCTAACGACTGAGTAGCGAGTTCGATCTTCACTGGGTGCTCCGTACTTTCGGCCTTGTGCCACAATTAACCTACCCTTACTAAATTGCTACACACATTTCGGAGCCACGGTAGAGTAATGGATAGTGGCTCGGATTGAGAAATCAGAGAACAGGGTTCGAATTCATTACATTCACTTACGGGACATTCACCCTTGGGAAAAGTATGAATCTATCTCTTCTCCGCCCCCAATCATGGTCATATAGCCTTGGGTAGCAGTCTAGGAGAAGGACAAAATTAATTCAAAACAAGGCTAGAGAAGGTTGGGCTTCGTCAGGCTACCTTACCCAGGAAAAGCTCCATCTACTATAGCGGCTGTACATGGCGTAACCCAACGTCCCTAATAGGGCTATGGGTTTCGTAGTCGTGACATATTTAAATGTATAATCTACAATTTTAAGCATTAAATTTGGGTGCAGAGACAAATACATTGTATGATTGTTAAAACAAATAAAAAAATTAAAACTATTGACTTCAAAAAGACCGTTCTCTTTAATCCCTGGATAGCAATAGGAGGATTTAGTTTCAGGTTTTATTTAAAGTAATTTTCTTTGCATCAAAACATCTTCCATAATCGCATTCCAAAAAATATCAAATTTATATATATTTGATTCTACGGCTGTTACGAAAAATAGCGTGCCAATAATTCTTTTTAGCCATTCTTAAAGTAATTATGAATATAGTAAATACCCCTTTTTTTCTAAATAGCTGACGTCATCATATTTTTGCTGACTGGAAGTTTTCCTTATTTTAGAAAATAGTCTTATTCAAATATTGCAAAATACATTCAGCGTGAATTCTTTTCATTGTAAATGAAGCTAATGCATTGAAGTATTAGGTTTAATTAATTTTCAAACACGTCTAATGACGTTACTTATTCCGATGAAAGAAAAATAAATAAATAAATCAAAATACAAAAATGTTGAAAGGTAAAAGAATAAGACATTATATGGAGATTTATGTCATTTTAAGGCGACGGGCAAAATGCTTCTTCTTTTAAAGGTAAAAAATAACCTGTCTGGAATAGGGTTAATAGAAAAAAAAGTTTATTTCTACTCTTCTATATAATAAATACTAATGTCAGTGCATCACACTTTTTCCTATTAAAGGGACACAACTCTAACTTTCAATAGCTCCTTTCAAATGAAAAAAAAATCCGTGGCCCAATATATCATACCTTTTCGGAATCAGGTGTACTCCGTGAGGAAATTAAAAACATTCGGATGCGGATCCGTGATACTTAAATTTGGGATTCCCAAGTTCTTACTGCGATTGTTTTTGGCGAATTTTTACGTAATTTTCTGCGACGAATTTTTTGTGCGGTAACAATTTTTATAACTTGGAAATAAATTTGGGAATAATCGAAATTATGAAATACAGCGACAGTCACCCATGAAATAAAAATAGTTGTTAGTACGGAAAGTAAGGACCTACGTGCACCAAATTATTCTTTAAATCAAGTGGCGACAGAAGAATTATCATTCAACTTTTAAAAGGCAAGATTAAATATTAAGACAATACTTAAATTCACCGTCCAATTTTGAATTATTCTATAGTTTCATGTTGCCTATTGCATCTAGTTCTTCCTACCTATTGAGATGAAGGCCTAATCAAGTTCCCCCCCCATCCCGCAAGAGCTAGCTTAAATGGTGCCCGATAGGGCGATTTTAAGCTAGTATATAAGTTTAAATCTCTTATTCACCCATACTATGCATATATGAGAAAATAGCTTTCAAGACTACTAAATTCTTTCAATATTGTAAAGAAAACAGTCTATCATAAATGCGAGGAGGTGTTGAAAATTTCTCGATCCGACAAATATCTCTTCCAAGAAAACTAGCTAAAAATAGCTTGAAGTGTCAATCGCTAAACTGCGTATTGAAAGTTTATTTTAAAATTATACATTTCATGTGGCACAAAGCCACAAGGGAAATGGCGAAAGGCTGGTCTTCACTGACTATCGTACACCTATGTAATCTGATTTAAAACTCGTTCATTTTTTTCGATTGAATCCTTCACCACAAAAAACACACCTCTCCACATCTTATACGACATTTACCAAAAACACCATGACAAAAATATATATTCTAAAATGAAAAATATATATTCTAAAACGAAATGGGAGGCGATGAACCCAATAGGAAAAATCAAGAACAACAAAACATTTAAATTATAATAAAATATGTTGGTAATATCCACCCACTATGTATTGCAAGTGAGAAAAAAGGCTGGTTAGTGGTCATAAATCAGAAAAAAAAACTTACTGGAATAGGGAATAGGCGACCTGACGATTGCGTCTAGCATGAAACAGCCTGCCGCCTCTGAGTGTTGACTTAATGTTCACTTCTATATTTACATACGCTCTATCTCTAATATTCAGCACTTCATCCCATAAATATAGCACACCTTAAGAGTATATTTCTTCATATATAGTAAAATAAAAAGATTTTAAAGAGTTCTTCCAATAAGATCTTCAGTTTGCAAAACCATTTTGGCGAAACAATCCTGTTTGTTTGTTGTGGGAATTTTCTTAAAAGATATTCCGAAACTTATTTTCTCCATAGTATTTTATATATATATATATATATATATATTTCTTTAAGATGTTTAGTTTCTAACTGAATTTTTACTGAAATGCTGGAAAATTGCATTATTTAAAATTCTATTTACAATCACTTTTCAGGACGTATGCGATCATAGCTCTTCACTACTTCCTGTTCTTAGTATCTATCTTACTAATGTTTGTCTTTTTGTATCTCTCCTAATCTTTATTCTGTTAGCCATTTACACAATCTCGTTAGGCAAGTTATTCGCTGCTTCCCTTTGAATCTTGCCTTCAATATGTCTTGAGTGTCAAATTCTCCAAGCCCTCTTTCCTCATTATGCTACCTAAAAAATTCGGTTGGCCTTTTCTGATTCTAAGTATAAGCTTGCTTGGATTTAATTTTTCTTAAAATTTCGTCGTTATTCAAATGTTCAGTTCATAATATTCATACCATCTTTCCGTAGAACTATTGCTCTTGAGTCTCAATTTTCTTCTTCATCTGTGAGGATATTGCCATATAAGAGGATTGATATTACATAACAGTTCAGAATTTTTGTTTCTAACGAAATATTTGTTGTTTTAATACTTCTAATAGTTGGAAGGCATCTTTCGTTTTTCAATACACCTTCAGATTTCACGGTTGCATTTTCCGTCCTGCGTTAAACAATACATACATTAATATATATATATATATATATATATATATATATATATTAAAGGCATTTTTTATGTTTAACGTTCTTTTTATAGATACAAGTATTTAAGTAAATGCTCTGTTTATAATAAACAGTATTAAATAACATTTACCGGCCTGAATGTCAGAGAAATTTTCATAGAAAATATTCGTCCTTTGACAGGATTTGAACCTGCATCCTATACGGAACCGCCATTTAGCCGGGCGTGCCTAACCGATTCGGCCACAAAGGAGCGTTCGGTTGGCGGTTTCTCGGACATTCAGGCCGGTAAATGTTATTTAATACTGTTTATTATAAACAGAGCATTTACTTAAATACTTGTATCTATAAAAAGAACGTTAAACATAAAAAATGTCTTTAATAAATTGTCGGACTTTGTCCATTTCTTAATATATATATATATATATATATATATATATATATATTGGCGTGATTTTAGTTTCTCCAATTTGTAGTTCGCATCTTGGGATATTCCTTCTTACAATTGATGTTTAGTCCTTTCTTCCCGCTTTCCTTAATTAGCTTCTACAGGAGTTCTTGTAGTTTCCTTTCTATGTCTGCTATCAACACTGTGTCATCTGCACATCTTATGTTGTTAAGACCATGCCCATCAACAATGAAACCTATATAGGTTAAAGAAGGCACATACTTGTTTTACCTTACTTTCTATATCTGAATAATTACTGAATTCATTTTCTATCCGTATGCAGACGGTTTCTTGCCAGTATAGATGCTGGATTATTCTAATATTCTTCCTAAATATTTCTCGGCATCCTTCGGTTAACTCAAGTCTCTTCATCTGTAAAGAGATTGTCCAGCATCTACTGCTATATAGGAAGACTGATATTACAGAAGAGTTCAGCAATCTTTTCTTTCTTCCTAATGAAATTTTTCTATTTTTTAATACATTGCTTAGATTTTGAAAGCTATCTTTCTCTATTCCAATGTGCCCTTGGATCTCACTGTCACGCTTTCTGTCGTCTGTTAAAAGCACTTCCCAGATACTTAAATGTTTGTACTTGCTAGATTTGAATATCTTCAATTTGCAATTTGAATATTGGACTGTTCCTTTTGCTAATAAACATGCATTCTTCCTTCTAACAATTGATGCTTAGTCCTTTCTTCTAACTTTACTACCCTTTGTAGGAATTAATGTAGTTTCCTTTCTATATCTGCTATCGACAATGTGTCATCTGCATATCTTATGCTGTTGAAATTGTAGCTGTCAATTATGAATCTTGATAGGACCTCAAATTAATTTTGGTTCCTCCAATTCATAATTCGTACCTTGGGCTAGTCTTTTTGTTAGTCCACCTTCTTACATTTGATGTTTAGTCCTTTCTTCCAAGTTTCCTTTTACTACGTTTAAGAAAACTTTGATCGTTAATATTGTCGACATGCTGAAATATTTTTTAATTAATCTCTAACAATCTTCTTTGCATAGACAAAAAGTCTTTTACTCTGTTTAATTGTGGGAGGTGGGACTTATTTTAACTCGCCAGCCTCTTTTTCACAGATGCAAAGTTGCTATTCTATCACCATTTCTCTGCTTAAATCTTAAGATGGACTCCATTATTTAGTTCTACCAGTTCAGCCCTTTACAGCTAGAGAACACCATGCCTCTTCCACGGAAACGAATCAGCCTCGTTTCGTCAGCGTTCAAAATTTAAGAGGAAAGTCAAACTTAGACAGCCACCTCAACAAAAAACTGCTACTTTGTGGAAAGTAATCTTACTCGGACGCTTCTCTGAACAACACAATCTTTGCCTTTTGAAGTCAAATCTCAATCGGCATCTAATTATTCTTTTAATTTTCCCTATCACTCACCACATTCATTATAACCCTTTTAACAGTAACCCTCTACCTTTAGGCCATCTCGTGTCTTGTATTAGATAAAGTTTATAAGAAAGTTGCATACGCGTCTATTTCTCAGATCTTCAGAAATGATAAAATGTTTTTTTTAAACGTTCACAGACGATTTTTCAAATTACAAAATGCCTTAAAACAGCACTTCGGAGTAAAAACAAAAGATAAAACATGTCTCTGTTTTGTACAGACAAAACATATTTGGAAAGTGTTTGTTTCGACATGAAAAGAAGATACATAATGATAGATTTAACAACAGCGAGTTTGGTTTCTATATTTTTGAATGATGATCAACTGTTTATGGAACTCGTCTGGCAGCAAACCATCTGAATACAGACAGGAAATTAGTTCAATAAATACATAAAAATAGAAAAGAATTTAAGACAAGGATGTGTCTTGGTGGTGGGTCTTGTTTAGCGGCATATCAACCTATATGGGTTATTTAATACTGAAATCTAACTATTTTGAGCACAATTTTATGGTTTCTATATATTTTGAACGTAATTGTAGGCCTTCAACTACAGACAAAATGTATTGTTGGTAATTTTCAAATAAAAATCTATTGCTGGTATCTTTACTAAAAAGATTTTTTATACTTTCATAGTATTTTCCTATAGCTGGAAGCCTAACAGTTACTACCAATCTGAAAGTATCAGCAATTAAGAAGAGGTTTCACGCTGCTGGATGTAGTTTATTGTCACACCCAGGACTACTGACGTGTCTTCTCACCGGACTTATTCGATCTATACAGTAAGGCAATTCTGAAAGAATTAGAAGTCCTATCAGGATTTATTCTTGGTGTCCACAAACTTTAATATAAGATATGCAGATGCGGCACTTCGATGTGGTGTAATGGTTAGAAAGCTCGTTTCGCAAGATCAATTACGACTGAATAGGGAGTTCGATCCTCACTGGGCGCCTCATAATTTTGACCTTTTTGCCACATCTAAGTTACGCTTAGAAAATCACTATAATATATGCAGATGAGACAGTGTTGATAGCAGACATAGAAAGGAAACAAGAACTTCTATAGATGCTAATGAAGGAAATCGGGAAGAAATGACTACACATCAATTGTAAAGAGGAGGAATAGCAAAATGAATAGCCCTAGAGGCAAACTACGAATTGGAGAAATCAAAATTAATTAGAAGTCCTAGCAAGATTCAGCCACAATTTCAACAACATAAGATATGCAGATGACATATTGTTGATAGCAGACATAGAAAGGAAACTACAAGAACTCCTGCAGAAGCTAATGAAGGAAATCGGGAAGAAAGGACTAAACATCGAGGAGGAATAGCAAAAGGAACATCCGAAGATGCGAACCACAAATTGGAGAAACCAAAATTAAGCACAAGAAATGTGACAGTGAAATCCGATGGGGATCTGAAATTGCCTAACATTTGCAAGGCATCTTTCACTAAGTATTACGAAACAGGATAATTTCATCAGAAACAAAGAAAAGTGTACTGGACATTTATGTAACATCCATCCTCGTATGTAGCAATGAATACGGGACAAAGAAGCGACATTCAGCAACAGAAATGTGGTTCTACAGAAGGCTGCTGAGGATACCTATGGACCGAACGTGCGAGCAACGACGAAGTCTTAGGGAAAAGGAAACAAAAAGACACTTATACTTAACATCAGGAAGAGACAGTTGAAAGAGGGCTTGGAAAAGTGTGTAAATGTAGTATTGAATGGTGATGGATGAATTCTCGTGGTGAATAAGCAAATTGTAATGAATGAATGGGTTGTGAATCTGATTAACTAGGTCAAGGATAGAAAGTGTTGATCAGCCTTACCCACTTCCCCTTTGGTCTTGAACCGCAGCTGTTTCAATTGATGCAGTAAATGCATAAGCCATCTCTACTAAACCCTGTTCTGTCAACCATTTTAATTGTTCGGTTAGGTAGGTTATGAGCTTTTAACCTCTTTCCCTTTGCCTTCAACATGCCTTGTGAATATCAAATTTTCCAGTTCCTCTTTCCTCATATGCACTACAAATTTCCATTGTTTCTTTCCAATGTTAAGTATAAGTGTGCTTTTTGTCTCCATTATCTCTAAAACTTCGTTCTTCAATGGTTAGTTCCATGGCATTCTCAGCATCCTTCATTAGAACCACATTTCTGTTGCTTTAAGTATTTTTATCAGTGAAGACATTGTCCAGCATCCGCTGGCATATAGGAGGACTGATATTACGTAAGAGTTCAGTACATTGTTTTCACTGAAATTTTCCTGTTTCTTAATACTTCGCTTAGTTTTTGGAATGCAACATTCGCTATACCAATTCGCCTTCGAAAATAAGTATCGCACTTTCCGTCCTGTTAAAACTCTTCCCGGATGTTTAAATTGTACTTGTTTGATTTGGCATCTCCAATTTGTAATTTGCATTTTGGGTTGACCCTTTTGCTAACAACCATTGATTCTGTCTGATATTTAGTCATTTCTTCTCGCTTTTTTTTCACTATCTTCTGTAAGAGTTATTGTATTTTTCTGTGTCGTCTATCAACACTGTATCATTTGCAATTCTTATGCTGCTAAGATTGTGGCCGCCAATAATAAATCCTGGCAGGACATGCAATTCTCTCAGTGTAGGTTGATCTTACCTTACATTCATTTATTAGGTTGAAATTAGGCAAAAAATAATGTCGTTTTCTCACATAGTAACATATGTGAGAGAACGACATTATTTTTGCACCAACCTATTTACTGAATTCATTTTCTATCTATATGCAGGCGTTTTGCTGCCAGTACAGGTTCTAGATTATTCTGATATCCTTCCTAAACATTTCAAGGTTAGCGAGCAGTTTATGACAAAGGGTGGCGGAGAGCACTTAGTAAGGATTGACTTTACTAGTTATTTATTAAACAGAGCTGGTACAAGGCCGTAAATATGGGGCATTTCAAAAACATTTTTCAGCTGGCTTACAGATTTTATCAAATGGGGAAAATATTTTTTTGTCCTGGTCACGTGTGAAACAGCAAGAACAAGGGAAGGATAAGAGGTAAAAAAAAAATATCCTCTATCCTTTTGTCCTCATACAGACGCTTCTGACTAATTCTTTGCAACCATTATTACGATTCAGATTTTATCCTTTCTGGTTTCCAATGTCGTCCACGAGTTCTTCGATAATGATCTTCGTTGATCTTTTACCATGATTTGGATCCCATAGTATATTATTAATTTTACGTTGTTGGTTCGGGCCAATTTCTCCCCTCCCCCGCGGAATTTTGGCTACACAGCCTCGGTTGTTTCTTGCGCGTGAAGTGCCGGAGAAGGATTAGGTATTTTTACGAAAGAGACTTTCAGAGCAAACAGTGTTCTTTCGGCTGGTTGAAAGACAAGCACCGGACTAGATCAGCCACGTAAATTCTAGTTTTATTTGGAGTTAAAAAAAAAAAAAAAAAAATGAAATAACCAAGACATCAGTATAATTGCTTTTTATCACAGTTCATTTTGGTATCTTTAATTATCTATGGACGTGTCTGGCCGTGATAAAATTCTTACTCATTAAAGAAACTATAACAAAAATAGCTCAAACCCCAATAAAAGCAAGGGTCGTTGTTGGTACAACTAATAACAGGTCATACAATTAGTCTTAATAATTTCCGTGTTTTAGTCAGAAATAAACTGATTTTCTCGATTCTTTGTCCTTTGTAAGATTTCTTCAAAAAGGAGATTTCCGAAAATAAATCCCTTGATGGATTGTGACGAGAGACGGCGACAGAGAGAGAGAGAGAGAGAGACGGACGGAAAGAGAAAGATAGAGACGGAAAGAGAGAGACGGACGGAAAGAGAGAGAGAGAGAGAGACGGAAAGAGAGAGAGAGAGAGAGACGGAAAGAGAGAGAGAGAGAGAGACGGAAAGAGAGAGAGAGAGAGAGACGGAAAGAGAGAGAGAGAGAGAGACGGAAAGAGAGAGAGAGAGAGAGACGGAAAGAGAGAGAGAGAGAGACGGAAAGAGAGAGAGAGAGAGAGACGGAAAGAGAGAGAGAGAGAGAGACGGAAAGAGAGAGAGAGAGAGAGACGGAAAGAGAGAGAGAGAGAGACGGAAAGAGAGAGAGAGAGAGACGGAAAGAGAGAGAGAGAGAGAGACGGAAAGAGAGAGAGAGAGAGACGGAAAGAGAGAGAGAGAGACGGAAAGAGAGAGAGAGAGACGGAAAGAGAGAGAGAGAGAGACGGAAAATATATCTTAATTTGCTTATACTTCAAAAGCAATACAGAAAAGAAAATTTTAGCATGGCAATTGTTTCGGTTAATTATTTTGGTGATTTTTAAAGAATGTTTATTTCATGTTATTTTTCTTGAGTTTTTTTAATGCTGTTCCCAGGTAATCAATTCCATAATTTTTGTAAAATTTGTGATCTAGAAATATATTTCCAGCGAGATTCGAACTCCCTTCTCACGTCTTAGAGTTCGTATTCCGGAGCAGTTGCCTTATCGATTAAACTAAGATGGCTGATCGGTTACAATAATTTAAAGTTAGGCATAGAGATAATTTTTTATTTTGCCTGAACGACAGTTGAAATGCTGCCTTGTACTACTTAAAATAGGCGTCATGTTCGAAATTTGTTAGATAAAGCTTTGAAACTTTATTTTTGATGAGGCTTTTTTTGGCGACAGATGGATTTGAATTAAACAGTAAATTTATGAGTTGACTTTTGCAACCTGTACTTTTTTTTTCTTAATGAGAAAATGTTTATAAGCATCTTTACTTAAATTTGACTAAATCTTAAGCAACTCCACTACAGATGTCAGTATGGCGGCTACCATGGCTTTCCACAACCTCTTATCCATTGTAACACTTAGTAGCGTTCACCAAGTCTCCCAGTCAGCCAGCCAGCCATTTACATAAGCTCGTCAGATAGTTGACCACAGATCTCTTGCCCTCGATGTGCCCTGTTAGGTTTAAGTACTCCAATCCTTCCTCATATGTGTCCTAAGGATTACGGTCATATAGCGTTGAAACACCGGTTCCCGTACCGTTATCGAAGTTAAGCAGCAACGAGACCGATCAGTACTTTAATGGGTGAGCGTTTGGTTTGCCAGAATATCAACCCTCATAGATCATTTAAGTGACTGTTTTGACATACCAGGTACTCTTATCTTGGATGCGCGAGTGGTGTAATTGATCATGGCTCAATTTTTCGCCGGAGAGCCGAGTTCCAATTTCAGCTGAATCCGTTAAATTCACTTACGCGCAAATATCCTTGCGAAAGTCTTGAATCCACCGCTTCTTCCTCCAGCTATGGGTTAATTAGTAAGACTTGTATTCCTAAAACATTATCCCCCAAATAAATTGTTCCAATCTAAAAATAGCTTTTGGCTATAAATTACCTGCGAAGGATCGATAAGCAGTACAAAACGAATCAATCATATGTCCAAGAAATTTCAGCTGTCTTTCTCATTCTGTGTGTAAGTGTTACTATTTTCATTAATATTTTCTCGTCAGAATTCTCATTATCCTCCTGTAGAACCATATTTACTTTGCCTCCAGTCTTCTCTTTACCTATGGAGAGATCGTTCAAAGTTGATATCACAAAACAATTCAGCATTTTTCCTTGTCTCTAACGAAACTTTCATGTTTCTTAGTATTTATCTTAGCTTTTGAAATGCACGTTCGAAATTCTGTGTTGCATTTTCAATACCATTTTAAATTTCCGATAACTTTAAACTTCTGTACTTACTTGATGCTGACATCTCAAATTTGTAGTTTGCATCTTAGGTATTATTTCTCTCTAGTTCACAATCATACATTCTGTTTGTTTTTTTCAACTTCATAGTCCATTTCTTTTGCTTTCCGTTACTATCCTGCCTCGGAGAGCCTGTAGTTTTCATTTGGTGACTGCCATCAACGTTTCGTTTATTTTTAAGACTACAACCATCAACAATCCTAATATTTTTCTAGCTCTCGAGTGAACAAAATGTTACTTAAAAAAAGGACAAATAATACAAAAAGTAATTACTAAATACATTCTTTTATAGCTCATTGACAGATTTCTACCAATTCTATGAGTTTAGTTACATTGTAATTCTAATAGACGTTTAAGCCAGCCGAATAGTAATTCTTGTGCAAAAATTGATCAACGCAAATACTGATCAAAATACAAAGTATATATATATATATGTGTATTTGTGTGTGCGTGTCATTCGCAGACTACTGTTTCGCTGTATCACAGAACCTCGGTGCGATTAGATATCCGAATGCTTCAACCGATTTGGTGTCAGAGTTTCTACCACTGAGCTAACTTCATTCGACAGAATGAACTAGCTAAATCTAGCGTATTGTTTTTACGAATGTAAAGCGGACTCGATTCATTTTACTGAAGAGCTTTACATTAGCGCAGGTGGCCGTTGTTTATAGAATTAGCTTGTCATTCAACAGTGCTCAATTGAAGTATATTTTCAATATATATATATATATATATATATGAATAATTAGGAAAAAACTTAAAAATCCATAGTCAGTAATAAATTTATTTCGATGAATATTAGCATATTTATTTCATCAGACCGACTACATTTTAAGAAATGGAATCAAACATCCGAGACATACAGATATACAAAGATTAAAAAACAGGAAAAAAAAATACAAGATAAAACAATAGCAAAAATAAATTGACCTACGAAAGTTTTCTTGTGTGTGTGTGTGTGGGGGGGGGTGGCTTATATTATGAAGAGAGAGTAAAAAAAAAAAAAAAAGTTAATATAATGGGTTAGAAAAGGTAAAGAGAAATGAAGTTTAAATTTAAAACAGCGTTACCACAATGTGTTACAGGGTGGACCGAAATTCTTGTCACCCCCAGCTCTTTCCCAAACTGGAGAAGATCGCGTCAGCCATCTAAAATAGAAAATTATGTCACGTAGGGATGAGAAGACATCGCCAAAAGGCAGGCCCTAAAAGAAAAGGACGCGAGTTCGAATCTCGGAGGTTTTTTTTTTTTATTATTATTTATTTATTTCCGACCTACGCTATTTACAAACGATCATTGAATGACGATCTCGGAGTTGCAATAAGCGTCAATGAAAAATACAGCTTAAAAATTAACAATTGGCAACGAGTTATTTAAGGAACTTCGAAAGATATTAGTTAATAATACGAGTTGAAAACAATGTTTAATTCGAAGTAATTTGAATTTCAGTGTTATATTAACACATGTACGATAAGTTAATATAAGAGCCGTACGTGCGCACACAATGACACAGAAATCTTTTTGGTATCTCTTTAAATGTTGGTTAAACGCTCTAGTAATTTTAAAAGTTATTTTTTTTTTCAAAGTAAAACGCTAAAAACTTTCAGGAAAAATCCTATATATATATATATATATATATATATAAAATTATTTATTTGAAAATTATAAGAAATATGTTATAAAATCACTACAAAAACAGCCATTTTGTTTCAACACTTCTGGTGTCTTATCAAGTGATGGTGTTGATCCATTACTTTATATATATTATTTTATATATTAGTAATGGAGTTTTTATATATCATTCCGAAAGATTTTAGGACTTTAAACGTTATTTTAGTGGAGTCTCATATTTGAACAGTATATTTATTTTTAGTATATATCTCCGAGATGAGGTATTATGATTATTCACATTATTCGACATGTTATCCTCATTTTCATTCCCATATTCACAACGTTTCGGCCGTTGTACACCCCGGCCTTCTTCAGGTCACGTGGAACTAGAACGATCTACCTCAGTGGACGAAATAAAGGGTTCGTGTCGAAATTCCAATCACCTGAAGAAGACCGGGGCGTACAATGGTCGAAACGTTGTGAATATGGCAATGGAGATAACAGTCCAAATAATGCAGATATTTATTTTCGTCTACCGACCTGGATATTCTAAAAATCGTTTTAAAGAAAAAGATATGCGCTCCCTGGTAGGATTCGAACAGACGTTACTAAGCAGTGAGAACAAAGGAAGAGTAATCAGGAGGAGAATATATAATACTTGACATTTCATTTAAAGTTTTGAAGATCAAAGTTAATTGGAGAGCATGGAGCCGGAAGAGAGATCCACAAGCCGGAACAGCGAAAGAAAGAAACTGTTAGCAATAGAAATTTAACGGTCGAATACATTTGAAAGGGCATTAGCGAAGTGAATGTCACTGATAACAAGCAGAGCGCAGAAGAGAAATGCCAATCTATAAGTTTAATAACGCTGGGAACTATGCTAGTCTATATAAATATTAACAATATATTTAAACAATTATTTCGGTAATCTGCAAGAATATTAATTATATTTATAGTGACACAGTAACTTCGAAAAGAAATAAGCAGATGTTAATATCGGGTTGGAATAAATGTTTTCAGCATTTTATAAGTAAAATTCAAATACAATATTTAGATATTTGTATTGGAAAGGAATGAAATACGCCAGATTAAAACTCCTAAAGACACGCCACATGAGCACGCCAAGCAATAATTCGTGGTAACCCAGGCTCTGTAGAGGAATGGTGGACAGCTCAGAAAGTTGGCGCTCTAACGACTCCTTCTGGGGTTAAGAGCGAACGAAAACATTTTTTCAACCACATATATGCTATTTTGTTCTATTCTCCTTCGTCAACTTTTAGCCAGTCAGAATTTTCTCTTCACTGAACTTGGCTAAGTATTCGTTTTTCTTTACAACCTTCCAGAGAATTAAAGTTTTTCCTCCAGTTAAGAGAATTTTGTAGGAGCTGAAATAAGTGGAGATCTGAATTTGCAAAGTCAGGTGTGTACGGTGGGTGTAGAAACGCATCACGGCCAAGCAGTTAAAAAAATCTGCCGAGTCATCAAAGACGTAAGGTCATGCGTTTCTCTGATGGAAGACTACGCCGTTCTTATTGGTCAATTCCAGACACTTTGCAAATTTTGCCATAAAAAGGTACATATCTGAACACAACGCCTTATTTTAGTGAATATAAATAGCTTCATATTTCAACCTTGTTTCCTCACCTGTGAGCATGCCTTTCTAAAATGGGGCATCTTTGTTGTATTTGAACAGAGATTCGCAGATTTAAAAAAAGCGGCCCATAAATTTTTTCAGTTAAATCTCGAGGCACGTCAACATTGTAGTGATCTACGCATTCAAGTGTTTTCAAATTCTTCACAACACTTATAGGAGTTATGTGGAGTACTTCCCCGACGACCAGTGTCGTGTGATCTGGGTTATTTTTAATCGGAGTTTCGATTTGGTCACCAAGAGCGACTGCAGGCTAACTGGAACGTTTTGCCTTTCAGATCGAAATTTCCGTTTCAGAACATAGCGAGCCGGAGTATTCTCATCTATAGCACCATCTTCATAAATGGCACATATTTTTATAGTTTGGAAAAAAATTTTTTCTTGTGGAAAGGAAAAAGTAAAAGAAAAAAAAGAAAGAAAAGTAAAAGAAAAAAAAGAAAGAAAAGTAAAAGAAAAAAAAGAAAGAAAAGTAAAAGAAAAAAAAGAAAGAAAAGTAAAAGAAAAAAAAGAAAGAAAAGTAAAAGAAAAAAAAGAAAGAAAAGTAAAAGAAAAAAAAGAAAGAAAAGTAAAAGAAAAAAAAGAAAGAAAAGTAAAAGAAAAAAAAGAAAGAAAAGTAAAAGAAAAAAAAGAAAGAAAAGTAAAAGAAAAAAAAGAAAGAAAAGTAAAAGAAAAAAAAGAAAGAAAAGTAAAAGAAAAAAAAGAAAGAAAAGTAAAAGAAAAAAAAGAAAGAAAAGTAAAAGAAAAAAAAGAAAGAAAAGTAAAAGAAAAAAAAGAAAGAAAAGTAAAAGAAAAAAAAGAAAGAAAAGTAAAAGAAAAAAAAGAAAGAAAAGTAAAAGAAAAAAAAGAAAGTA
This sequence comes from Acanthosepion lycidas, assembly GCA_963932145.1. Classification (NCBI taxonomy): domain Eukaryota; kingdom Metazoa; phylum Mollusca; class Cephalopoda; order Sepiida; family Sepiidae; genus Acanthosepion; species Acanthosepion lycidas. Next base: position 69,345,218 of record OZ010581.1, on the reverse strand, counting down.
AAAGAAAAAAAAGAAAGAAAAGTAAAAGAAAAAAAAGAAAGAAAAGTAAAAGAAAAAAAAGAAAGAAAAGTAAAAGAAAAAAAAGAAAGAAAAGTAAAAGAAAAAAAAGAAAGAAAAGTAAAAGAAAAAAAAGAAAGAAAAGTAAAAGAAAAAAAAGAAAGAAAAGTAAAAGAAAAAAAAGAAAGAAAAGTAAAAGAAAAAAAAGAAAGAAAAGTAAAAGAAAAAAAAGAAAGAAAAGTAAAAGAAAAAAAAGAAAGAAAAGTAAAAGAAAAAAAAGAAAGAAAAGTAAAAGAAAAAAAAGAAAGAAAAGTAAAAGAAAAAAAAGAAAGAAAAGTAAAAGAAAAAAAGAAAGAAAAGTAAAAGAAAAAAAAGAAAGAAAAGTAAAAGAAAGAAAAGAAAGAAAAGTAAAAGAAAGAAAAGTAAAAGAAAAAAAAGAAAGAAAAGTAAAAGAAAAAAAAGAAAGAAAAGTAAAAGAAAAAAAAGAAAGAAAAGT
>OZ010581.1:69247147-69322147 GCA_963932145.1 Acanthosepion lycidas | reverse complement strand
AAAGACTTTAAACAAAATATTTATAACATTAGAAATTAAATTTTCTAAAATATCACAATGACGCTAATATAGGGTATTATAAAGAAAAGCTTGACTTAAGCTGGTTATAATTGTACACATGGTAGAAAGAGTGTAGAGCACATAATCAGGTCACATTATTTATGTATAACTATGATTACGGAGTTCTAATCATGAAAATATATACAAAGAAAGATGAGTACAGTGTAACCCGGATATAAGAGTTTTCGGGACCGGAGAAGTAGTCTCCTATATCCGGGTTTCTCTTATATCCGGGTTTGGTCTATTTTGTTTAGGTAAGTATGACTAATTTGGGACCAGAGAAATTCTCTCTTATATCCGGGTTACACTGTAGTTCGTAATTGTGGTCAGCTTCGGCGATCAGGCGACGGATCAGTAAGTAATAAAAGAGAAAATTTGCTGTAGCCTTTCCATGCAGTTAAATAGAGGAAAAACTTATTCCTGTTGCAATTCTGTTCTCAAGTAATATTTCCAACAAAGCGAAAACTAAATTTATTATACATTCTACCACTAGACGAAGATGATCACTGATTGATCTGTCAAGTCAAAATTTATTCAATTATAGTTTCAAAAAATTAAAAAAAGCAATAAAGAATTTCATTTAAATTCAACATTGGTAAGAGTTTTACCCAACTTGAAGTCTTCAATTTGTAGTTGGTTACGGAAGAGTTTAATTGGTAGCGTTTATTTGAATTTAAAGCAAAAACAGGAAAAAAAAATCTTTAATTTTCCGTCTGATAGATTAGAAAAAATGATAAACAGAAGAGAAATGATATTTAATAACTGTGATTTTGTAATTAGATTAACTGTTCACAGAAATGATTTATTTCTTAAAAAGGCGAATATGTGATAATGAACACAGTTCCATAAGCACTGGTTATAAGATATTGAATGACTTGCGACTAAGTGTATATAAAAGACATTTATTTGGAAACTGAAATGATTTATGCCAATACAGTATACTTGAGCTAAGACGATAAAATTTCACCATGTTACTTAGATGTTGGTAACAATTAAGAAGAATTAAGAACACGTATACAAAAAAAAAAAAAAAAAAATCTATAAAAAAACTCGAAGTACTAAAAACAACAACAAAATATACAAAAACAAAAAATTAAAAAAACAAAACACAAAGTAAATAACAAAAATAACTAAAGGAACAAAGAAAGGAACTAAAAAAACAAATATAACTAAAATACTATAAAATAAAAAAAAGAATTAAACTTTAAAAACATTAAAAAAAGAACTTAAAAATTAAAATGCAGCAAAAAGAACTAAAAAACCACAAAGAACTAAAAAAATGAAAAAAAAAACCCCAAAAGAACTAAGAAAATAAACACCAAAAACTAAACAAAAACACTAAAAAATAAAAAAAGAAAGAAAGAAAATCCCCATATATATATATATATATGTTAATCGAAATTAAATTTCATTGTACGATGTTTGGCTTTTGGAAGCCATATTTTACAATTCCTGTCTGTTCTTCGGATTTCCCTGTCGCGTCTTCAGTCGTCTGTTTTAACCTTTTCTATTTAAATCTATGTATATCAAATTATATTAATATAAATTTGTAACTAACGGTATATCTACTAATAATCTCAGCATAAAGATTTTCGAAGACAAGGGGACAAAATTACTTGCTATTATATATAGAGAAAAAAAAAGCAACTCTTATTTTACTGCCCCCAAGACGCACCGTAAACGTAACCAGCTAAATGTTCAGGAACAAGTATTAAAACAACTTAAGATTCGTCCTAACACAAAAGTAAGAGATTTTATGTTTAATATATCAGAAAGAATAGTTTCGGTATTTTTATAATGAATAATTCCAGTCGCGACACGTACTTTCCGTTCTTTTACTTCTTGGGAACAACAGCGATTTGCAAAAGAAGAAAGAAGAATCCGGTTCTATACATCGGGGAGTGTGAACGACGGTTAAGGCAGCGTCAACATTCGAACTAGTTACTTCTTTCTCTGTGTCTGCTCCAACTATAATCTTTTCAACTTGGATGATATATTCGGAGTTGAACCGCAAGTCAATTTTAAGATGAGCCTAGAATTAGCAAAATAAACAAAATCAATTAAGTTCGATACATCAAAATTTGAAGTAGCGTCTAAGATTAAAGTTAAAAAGAAATCCAATTCAACAGATACGATAGTAATCAATAAATAAATTTTTTTTTTTAATCAAATCACCCCATACAAAGCAGTAAAGCCATTAGGCTATAAGGGGTTACTGAATCTAGAAGAACAAGTAAAGGAAAAAAAAAAAAAAAGAATTTCCCCCGTGTTCCAAATGTAGGGAAACAGTTCCAATCAAACAGCTTTTTATAAGAAGCTTCACTTTGAATAGGCTTCCGTGTGGTTACTTTCCTGAACACTAAAATCTTAATGTCTTCCAGTCAAGAGTCAATCTTTTTCATCCTGGTTATCTTCGTAATCTTTACTTCCTATCAAACTATTAACTAACTCTTTACCTTGAGTAGATATCGAGGCTTGTACTGGATAAATTCGAATCTAAAGAAAATCAATGTTAACACGGTTGGGCTATAGAAATCAAATTTTTCAGAAAAAAAAAAGTGGGCACATTTCGGTCTGGCTCAAAAAGTTGGCCCATTTCCTTGTATTTGGACACAAATGAGTGGAATAAAACACTCAACCACTTTTTTTTTTAAAATTTGGTCTCTATAGCCCATCCGTAATATTAAGTCAATTTTGATAATTCACAGGTTCCTTTATCATTCTGTTCGTTAATTTTGAACTGAAAACTTTGTAATGAGCAGTTGTTGTTCTACAAGTATCATTGGTACTTTAAGCAATAAGTCTATATTTCGAAAATCCTCTGAGAGACCATTTTTCTTCGATAGCTTGTGAGACAAACACGGCAAATAGTAAGCTGATTTAATTAAAATAAAAATTCAATTTACTCACTTAAAATTCGCCAAAAGCAGCCGGTAAGTTTGATGTCAAGTCATTTCCGATATACAGAATTTTAATTAATAAAAATAAAATAAAAAATCGAGACGAAAACTAATTAAATTTTCTACGTAATATTTCTTTGGCAAAAAAAGTTTTTATTTCACAGAGCAATTCGCAATTTTCATTTATCCTTTCAATATAAGACACTTTTCCAGATTTATTTAAACAAAAATCTGAAATCGAGATGAGCACGAAGGGAAAAAAGTTATTCAGTTGCAAATTGAACTGGAAATTTTATCTTCAAACAGAAAAAGGCTTATGTCTAGATCACGTTGAAAACGTGTTCTCGTATGATCACGGACGTTAAGCAATGTCGAGTGCTGTAGGTTAGGATGTGAGGTGGTGTAATGGATAATGGCTCAAAATTGTTAATGCTAATAATGTTAAGAGTAGAGTTTCAATTCCCGTTGGGTTCGTTATATTCACTTACGCGAAAATATAATTGGGAAAGGGCCTGAAATACAACGCTTCTTCCTCCAGCTATGGGTTAATTAGTAAGTCTTATCAGTGAACCATTATTATATATAAAAAAATCTTACAATCTAAAAATATTTTCTGGCCTTAAATAACCTGCTGCGGATATCAGTAGAAAACTAATCTAACATGAAATTACTGTTACTATGCGCTATCAAAATCAAGCTATGATGTTCCGTTTTTGTTGCCGTATGGTAACAGACAAGAGTTTGTAAATCTGTTAACGCCTTTGTAATGATCAGAAAAATCGGATCATTATGAAAAAAAAGCATTGATGATGAAAAATGTCAGAAAACCGGCTAAGAATGTCTGATAGTCAACTTTTTGAGAGCAACTCCCTGCGTCTGTTCGGTCTCACGTTGACTGCTGACCTGAGATGGAACAAATACATTGAGTCAATTGCTTCTTCCATCGCGAGGAAAGTTGGCTCTGTGCCGCGCCAGGAAATTTTTCTCCTCGGAATCGATACTTCAAATATACAAAACAACCATTCGCCCTTGCATTGAGTATTGCTGCCATATATGGTCTGGGGGCACCTTCTGTTTACCTGGGAGTTCTTGACAAGATCCAGAGACGGATATGTAATGTAATTGGCCCTGATCTGGCGTCTCGTCTGCAGTCACTATCTCACAGATGCGCCGTTGCTTCTCTCTGTCTTTTCTACAAATACTTTCATGGTAATTGGTCCGCTGAGCTGCTTTCACTGGTTCCCAGACTTCATGAATTCAAGCGCCCTACGAGGCTGGCATCCCGCTCCCACCCTTACACTGTAGAAACTTTTAAATGTAGCCGTCTCTTCTACTCCAATAGATTCATACTTCGCACCTCTTGCCTGTGGAACACTCTCCCCAATTACTGTTTCCCTGAAAGCTATAATCTCTAACTATTTAAAAGTAATGTCGATCGACACCTCCAGTTACCTTGATCTACCCACTATTCTTCTCCTCATCCTTTCTTTTATCACTCCTATCTGCTCTCGATCCAAATCTTCTGCAACCCCCTGCCTCCTAGTGGCTTCACGCCTTGCTCGGGGCGTAATGCTTAAAAAAATTCTAGGATCAAGGAATGTCTTTATTAAAAAAGGGGACAGGAAAGAAAAGAGTAATAAATTTAGGAAAGACAAAATTGTTCAGTATCCATGATGGTTACACCATTTACTCCTTCCTGGAATATATGGGGAAGTGCATGCAACTAGATCTTAACTTTTTCACAATAGCAAATCAAATCTGTACTTGCGTCCTGGGTATGACGATAAACTACATCCAACAACAAGGCCTCAGATAATGTTTTCGAAAAATAATGTTGCCAGTTATATGTTTAACAGTACTGTATACTTATATATATATATATATATATATATATATATATATATATATATATATATATATATATATATACACACCTTAATTTGGCATTAAATGACCCACAGTGGTTGATATGCCATAAAACCCAACCAAAACTGTACTTTGAACAAGGGTAGAGTTTTATCTTTTGTTTCTTATTTAGGATTGGATTTCAAGTTACTTCTGAAGTCTTCTCGTTTTCTTTCACCGCCACTAACCCCTTTCGTCTTAATAGCATTATCACCTTACCTGGGGAGAAAAAAAACCTTGATACGTCTAATTTCCCGAAGAATTGTTTTAAGAAAACTATTGTAATGACAAAAGTACTCAGATGCAGGCTTTAAGAAAGCTTTATTCAACTGAGAATTCAATATTCGCGGATAGTGTCCTTTTACAGTCCCAGTAAACAGAAATAGCTCTCTCAAAGAATAGATTAACAAAATAAAGGGGGAACACTCATGATTATTCATAAGGATTTTATAGATTTCAACCGATAGTAGCACCGTTCGTTTAACGAATGCTGAATGATTTCTGTATGGGAACGCCTAATTTTACTTTTAAAAGGTAAAACAATTTCAGTTGTATTTCTAAGGCAATCAAGGAAAATTTCAAACAGCACTAGTACAAATCAAACAGCGGCGAGTATTGTAGAAAAGTCCATTCAGGCGTAAATCACCAGAACAAAAGACAGCAGACACAAAAACCAGGCGTTGGTCGTAAACAACGTTTATGTTCTCAGACATATTCCTCACATTTGCCAGGAAATTCAAATTGTTCGCTAATCGTAATTTCAATTTTATTGAAAACTTTTGTAAGATGCATGCATTTGTTAAACTGAGAAATATCGAAAGACTCCAGGATTAGTCGGTTTTTACGATAAAAGTGCGAGATAAAAAAAATAGTTGAAAAAGAATTCTTTTGGGATATTCTGCATATCAATATTTTACCAACACTCTTCAATACAACTAAAGCTCTTAGATATAAGAATAAATATAAGCTTTTATCATAAAACATTATCGAGAATAAAAACGAGTGTTTTTTGTATGTGGAAAGCATTTTTATGCATGCGTTATATTTTATCTCTAACACACCACACACATTATATATATATATATATATATATATATATATATATATATATATATATATATATAGAGAGAGAGAGAGAGAGAGAGAGAGAGAGATACAGGTTTCATTAAATAATATAGACAAGTGTTGTCTATTTATTTTATGTAAATTCTTTTCATAACGTCTGATAAGCTTAATAACATTATCATTAAACGAAGAAAGAAAATCACAAAATTGATACATATTTTTTAATCCAATCTAAGCTTTCCGCTTACATAAGCCATTATCAAAGATGACAATTACAGTACAATATATTAAGCAATACACGGACAAGAATGTGATGATAGTCTGTTTTTGTTTACATGGGTGATTTTCCAAGCAACGATAAACACGTGCATATAAAATTGGATTAAAAACATATCAATATTGTGATTTTCTTTCTTCGTTTAATGATAATGTTATTAAGCTTATCAGACGTTATGAAAAGAATTTGCATAAAATAAATAGACAACACTTTTCTATATTATTTAATGAAACATGTATGAATGAAAAAATTCTGCCTAAGTACACACAATATATATATATATATATATATATAGATATATATATATGAGCGTGGACACAAAAGGTCAACACCGAGTGGCGAAAGTATTTAATGTTTGAATGAATCATTGTATTCAAGCTGTGAAAAAAAAATATAAAAAAACTTCAAAATGTAGGTGATTGATCTTGAGTTATTTTTTTAAAAACTTTTTCTTAAATCTTACAATCTCGTATAAAATAGTCTACTAACGATATTAAAGAAACTAATCAAGCATATTTGTCAACAGTTTAATTCTTTAACAATGTTGAAAAAAGAATAAAATAAAAATACAGCTAAGATTAAAAGAAAACGTTAAAATTTAGAATTTAAATGGTCACTGAATATAAATCGCAAAAAGCAGACAGTCCAAAGGGTTGTCAATTGTAAATTTTCAAGTGGATTTTTTTATTGGTCTATTACTGACCAATCAACGAAGTTCTTATAAATATTCTCGACCTGCAAAAGAAATTAACTTAAAGAGTCTTTTTTATAATTTAAATAAACATAGTTCTAGCCCCTCGAGAGAAATACCTAGATTCAGCAACTTTTATTCATTAGACAAAAGCCTACTTGGCCTAACACTCACAGAATGGTTCGTTTTCTAAGATTTATCAACTCTTTTTCGGGTCATTTAAAGCCAGGAAATATTTTCATATTGTAAGAATTTTTTTGCAGACAATAATGATATAATACAAATTAAGAAGTAGACGTTTAAATTCATAACTTCCTGTTTATATATATATATATATATATATATATATATATATATATATATATATATATATATATATATATAGTGGACTCTCCCGTTGTATTCGACATGATGTCAGAAACCGACAGTCAGACACCAGCACATACGATATGATTATGGTGGTGAAGGCTTTGTGCAGAACCAACCACATTTTTTGAAAGGCTGAATACTACATGTCACAAAGTCCCCAAACAACCTTCCACAAGTTTTGAATTCAGAGTTGCCATCCAATGCTATAGAACCCAGTGTGCTTTTCTAATTACATGCTCATACCCTTTCCCAAGGGTATTAACACGTAAGTGATTGTAATGGATTCGACTACTCCACCGTGCCATATATATATATATATAGATATATTAGTTTTGTGCTGAACAAATCCTGTTTGTCAATATTTTGCAGCTAGATCTTAATGCATCAAATATTCTATCAGAATTAGTTTTGACACTTAAATTTAAAGTTAATATAGAGGCAATGTTGGTAACACTGTTTATGGCAAAAATAAAAACGTTCATAATTTGATAAGTTGCTTTATCTTTTTTTATTAGAATTTATTCCAATTTGGAATTAAATATTAATAAAATTGTGTGTTCGCTGATTTGCAAAACGCATTTTAAAACTATTTATTGTCTTTCACTCTTGAATCATTTATTGGTATCGGTTAGAGAAGGATTATTTATCGAGAAAATTCAAATTCAACCAGGGCTTGAATATAGCTTACGGGCACATCACATTCAGACACAGGTTTCCGTACGATCAACGAAGTTAAGCAATGTTTAGCTTTGGTCGGATATCTTCTTTTTTTCGTTTTCTTTAAAGTATTAACCTATCCCAACTTTCATTATTTCCTCGTTGTAACATCTGTAAAGTCCTGCTATCGAAATTAGTAATTGAAAATTAGCTAAAAATACACAATCATTAACGTTTTAACTTCACTTTAGCTCGTTATTCGCTCGAACTGTTGGTAGCTTGACAAAAGGCATGAGACTTCCTTATCGGATTCATACCAAAGCAATGATTCTTCGTGACATAGGCGATCTTAGCTCTCCTCAACGTCTTTTGTAACCTTTAATAAGTTTTTATTTTTACTACTCCCCCCACCCTATCTGACTTACGGTTACATTAAGTTGAAACACCGGTTCCTTACGATCATCCAAGTTGAGCACTGTTGAGGCTGGTCAGTACTTAGATGGGTGACCGCTTGGGAATAACAGGTGCTTAAAGCTTGTATGTGCGGGCAGTGTATTGAATAATGGCTTGGAATTATTAATGATAATGTTAAGAGCCGAGTTTCAATCCTAGTTGTGTTTCTTATATTCACATACGCGCCAATACTCTTGGGAAAAGGCATGCATCCACATCTTCCTCAGCTATGGGTTAAATATTCAGACTTGTATCACTAAACCATTATTATCTAATTAAAAAAAACCTTACAATGTAAAAATATTTTTCTGGCTTTAAATAACCTGCCTAGGGAAGGATATGAATTCATTTCTTCTCACCCGGCTATGGGTTAATTACTAAGACTTGTATCACTAAACCATTATTAAAACGATTCTTATAATATAAAACTATTTTATGGCTTTAAATAAGCCGACAATTGGTTGATAAACCGCAGACAACGATTCTATTCACTAAAAAATAACTTTTGAATAGTTTGAAAATATTTTAATGAACTTTTATAAAGCTACATTTAAGCAACCAAACAGTAAAGCCTTCCAAAATACTCTGAAGATGAAAAATACAAGTGAAAATTTAAGTGTAATCTTTTTAAATTCCTAATTACAAGTCATTTAATAATTCCTTTGCAAAATTTGTTGGTTTTGTTTAGCGGCATATCAACCTATATGGGTTATTTAAGGTCGTAATCTAAATATTTTAATCGCAATTATATGCCTTAAACTACAGATAACAGGTGCTGTTGGTCATAGAAAAATGTATTGCTGATATTTTTTATACATTCATAGTGTTTTGCTTTTGTGTGAGGGTTCACTGTTTGCACATAGCTGAGACCCTAACAGGTGTTATCACACAGTGCCAAGGTGGACCTGGAAACAGCAATAAAGAGTTGATTCCACGCTCTTCAAAACCTCTAGTCTCCAAAACAGAGGCCTTACTGTCGGATGTAGTTTTATCGTTATACCCAATACTACCTTCGCAAACAACAGGATTTCTTCGTCAAGGTTTTCTACTAGAGTTTGAATTTTTTACGGCTTATTAAACCGTTGCCAGTTATTTAAACATGAAACATATTTTGTATTGTATTAATTCTTTGTTTTTTTTTTGTTTTTTGCGAGAGAATATTTCATTAACAATTTCTGTTGTGAATAACAGGTTTTTTCCAGATACAAATAGTACTATTTAACCTATAGCTGGGGGACAGGATATGAATTCCTACATTTCCCAAGGGCGCTAGGCCATAAGTCATTTTTCATTCTGAGTTGCTCTTCATTATATCATTTTCGAGCAGAGAAGGCGAAACTATTTGTTCCCAGCGTTGGGATTTAAACATCCATTTAAAATACAAGTGGAAATCGTTCATTCGATTTAACACTAAAGATACTGGAAAAATAGTCATTTCCCTGTAGCTCTCCTTTATGTATCAGGTCATCCCATAAGTTCTGTCCGAATTTTAACTTTTTGTTAAAATGAACGAAATTTAAAGAGTATTTTATAATGTCTAATGGAGCTGAACATTATTTTTATGTTCAGATGCATTTAAACTGATCAAATTTTATTTCAGAGAACAATAAAATTAAATTTTGTTTGATTAAAATCCTGCTAACATGGAAGTACCCAAGAATCATTTGAGGCACATAATGCTTTATGAGTTCAAGAAAGGAAACTCAGCAGCCGAAGCGGCTAGAAACATTCACTCAGTTTATGGAGAGGAATGTGTGAATGAAAGAACATGCAGAAGATGGTTTGCAAAATTCAGAGGTGGAGATTTCATCCTTGAAGATGAAGATCGAACCGGACGTCCAGTTGAGTTTGATGAAAAGCTTCTTGAAGAAGCCCTTGAAGAAAATCCTGCTTTATCATTTGAGGAATTGGCAGTGGTTCTCAGTTCAAACCATACAACTGTTCATCGCCATCTTCAACAACTTGGAAAAGTTCCTAAACTTGGAAAATGGGTGCCTCATGAATTGTCTGGAAACAACCTCAAATCCCGAGTTTGACATCTGCTCTTCTCTCCATTCTCGCCAACTTGTTTCACTTTTTTTTGATAGACTTGTGACTGGCGACGAAAAATGGATCTTTTATTGAAATGTTAAGCGTCGTAGACAGTGGCTTGGTAAAGGGGGAAGGACCCCAGCCACAGCCGAGAAGGGAACTTCATGGGCAAAAGGTTCTTCTTTCAATCTGGTGGAATCGCCAAGGAATAATCCACTTTGAATTCTTACCACCTAATGCAACAATGCTCAAATATACTGTCAGCAATTAGAGCGTTTGAACCAAGCTTTGAGGAAAAAAAAGACCTGCTCTAGTGAAAATGCGCGACCCCCACACAGCAAGAAGAACTTGGTTGGGAGAAAATTCCTCATCCACCTTATTCTCCCGATCTTGCTCCTTCAGACTACCATTTGTTTCGTAGCTTACAGAATCATTCGGAAAAAACAGCTTTTGTAACACAGGAAGAGGTTAAAACTGCCATTTGTGAGTTCTTCGAATCAAAGCCAAAAGAATTTTAAAGTAATGGAATTAGTAAGATTGTTAATAGATGGAAGGAAGTCATAGATAATCAGGGAATATACATTGTTGATTGAATCTGTAATTAAATGTAACATTTGGTCACTTGTTTTCTTTATTCAAAATTCGGACATAACTTATGGGATGACCTGATACTTGACTCCTTGAACTCTACAAGAGCCAGATCAGGCCGCAAATGGAATACTGCTGCCGTATAAGCAGATGTCTAGTCTGGACTCCACCCAATCGAGACCAAAAGCATCTTCGCGTCCTCGTGGGTGATACATTATTTTCCGCCCTGCAACCATTTTTCTACGGAAGAAAGGTCGCCAGCCTCTCGCTGCTCTATGGCTATTTTCATGGAAAGTGTTGAACTACATTCCTTAGCTGTTTTAAGAGCCGGGTCTTAGCCATGAAAGTTAGACCTGGTGGACTTAACGTTCACGGCTCAAATCCACCATGCCACGCACATTGTAACGAATCACCCGCATTCCCTTCGTATTCCATTGGTGTGATGTAAATCCCACTGGAACAGCAGCTTTTACGAATTGCCGCTTTGCGTAACCGACTCCCAAGAGGATACTTCCCCGATCACTACAATCCAGCCTGTAAATTACCTCAAGTAGCTCTTAGGCCTTGTACAGAGTAAACATTAGAAAAAAAATTAAATAAAGCTTGTATCTGTGCGTTGGCAGACAATACTATTTTTTACCTGCTTGTGATGGCGATATAAAAACATATCTGCCTACATAAAGAACTGCACAATGTCCATAATATTCGCAGGTGGGAAACTCGGAATTCAGTTGAGTAAAGGGAATTATTCTGTCATAAGTTATTCCAAAGTCAAAATGAATTCCTTAACTCGTCTACACAGACAACGCCAACATTAGTTTACCGACCCTCACATTTTGGCACTAAAAGCAAACTAATCAGAAAAGCCGTCCAGCTTTAGACGCAGAATTGACGTGTGGCCGATTCGGCAATAGTCGCGTTATTGAGCTTGATGCTTTAACTTAAAAAGGAAGACCCCCCCCTACTATTTACCTACTCCATAACAACAGATTCTCACTGCCTGCCCGTCTTTGACTTAATGCTCAGGCAAAAATGTTTATAGCTTTTGGCCCTAATATTAAATGCTAGCAAGATAAACTGGTTTTGTTCATTTCACTACGAGCCGGCTTATTGCACATAAATGGACAATGCAAGTCGGTCACATAAAATAGAACGTCTACTATAATTTCTTGGTTTAATTTCACGGAAGATTTGTCGAGTATTTAAGATTATGGAAAAGAAAGCATGATAGTTTATAATATCGCCGGAAAGAAATACAAGTTTATTCGGTATCTAAATAGTGTTATTCATAATTTAATAACCGCCTTTAATCGGATTGAATGCATTAATCTGTACAATAATTTAATACATTTAGTCAAGTACAGCGATACACGTGCAGTTTACCCGGGGAGGATAGAACTCATTACCTGTAACTATCTACTAGACTAGCACGCTAACAAGGCGATTATAGGGCCAGGACCTTACCATATTAAGTGATGCTGTCGTGGTTTAGAGAGCAACTAGTGTGAGTGAGCTTTGGTAGAATTAAATTGAGTGCTCGATGTAAAATAAAAATGTATAATAAGAGTATATACAGGATTCGATGGGTAAATCGTCGCCATTTTATATTTTTAATTTTAAGACTGCGTGTGTTTTTTTTTAAATTTATTTTGTCGACTGCAGAGTATAGTCGGGTCAGTTGGGCACCGTTTGTGAGAAAAAGAGCACCAACATTAAATTCACTCCGCCACAAATTTGGAAACGCATGCTATACTGTTTAGCATTCGCGCTGGAAGCCCCAATACAAACATTTCCGAATGTTTGGGTGTCAATCTGAAGACAGTTCAGAGGAAAGAACTCATGGTGATTACGAAGGTGTTTGGAGTGGTCTCTAGTGATAGCGACGTTATGCCTCCATTCATCTTCCCACAGGAACTCAGTGTAAACACGAAGGTCTACCTCAAGTGCCTTGAGGAGATACTGCTTCCTTGGGTCAAGAGAGTGGCTGTTGGAAGACCCTATGTCTGGCAACAGGACTCTGCACCACAACACACAAACAGGAGTACCCAATCATAGATGTCAGACAATTTTTGTGATCATATCACTTCTTACATCTGGTCAACTAACTCCACAGACTGAAGTCCCTTGATTATTATGTGTGGGGTGCAGTTGAGCGAGAGACCAACAAAGATGAACTGAAGCAAAAACTATGGCACCATTCACCAAATTAAACAAAGAGACCGTCCAGAAGAGTTGCAGGAGATTTCGAAGTCGTCTGGAGGGCGTGGTTGATGCCAATAGCGATTTTATCAAATAAATTGACTCTTTAGTATTTCAAAATGTTTTTGTGTAATTTTGGTAAATATATCTGATAAAATGAGATATCAATGCTATTGTTATTTTTGCGTAATTTAGACGACAGTTTATCCATCGTTCTCTCTCTCATATATAATCTTTCTCGATTCCTAGCAATCTTCCTCTCCCTAGAAAGGACTAAAATCCACATGCATGGACTGGGAGTTTATATCCTCCATAATCTCCTGCTGGTCTGGGAACTCTCTTCGGAATCTCCAGACCATTCGTATGTGTATCTCCATCTATTCCACTGCAATTCAGTAAGCTATCTCTTCTTCCTCTACCGTTCACCTTCCTCTCAAGACTGTTGTGTACTGGATAGCATTTCCAATAATATAGACAAAGTTATTTCTCTACATATGTTTTCAAACATATGTAGAGAGATTTGCAAACATATTCGTGTTAGGTGACTTTATTGCCTACCATACAATGTGGCCTAAACACTGTAACTGACATCGCTGGTATCTAATCCCTAAACTTTTTAATCACTCAATCTCTCACGCAAATGATTGACTTTCCTACGTGTTTCTCCAGTAACGCTTCCAATCTCGATCTGTTTTACCGCTATCCCTGATTCTTGTCGCGATACACAGCTCTGCCCTCTTGGCAACTCTGATCACGCGGTAGTGTCTGTTAACATCATCTTCCACTCCTCCGCCATCTATGAACCTCATGCTAACAGAATATCTTTCTGCTATCAACGCACAGACGGGGACTCGTTTCGTGATTTCCTTCGTGACGTCCCTTGGAATGGGGTTTTTAATCATCCCGTAAAAAATGCGCGTCCAAGGTCTCCTCCTAAGTAAAAGCCGGCACGAGGCCTTCATCCCAGCAAGAAAATACCAAGTTAATCGCGCTCATCTTCTTGGTTCTCACTTGCTTGTTGTGGCGTGATAGCACATAGGAATCACTTCTTCCGTCAGTACCGGAGCGACACGTCTGATTGCAACAGACGTCTTTTTGACTGCTCGTAATGAGTGCAAGCGTATCTTCAATGAAGCAAAGTTACTGTCTGCTGATAGGATGAAACAACGTATTGCATCTCGTAAGTTTGGTTTTAAAGATTATTGGCAGCTCTGCAAGAGTGTGCCGAACTATAGTAAATCCTCAATCCTTCCTCTATTCAATTAATTCGAAGTCCTAAAGTCCTCATCTGATAAAGCTGAACGCTTTGCTCGGAAATTCTCGTTCAACTCAATACTCGACTTATCCGGAGTACCCACATCTGATTCACCCCTAGAACTGAGGCTATATTGAGTGAGATATGTATTAGGTTGGTGCAAAAATAATTTCGTTTTCTCACATAGTAACATATGTTAGAAAACGAAATTATTTTTGCACCAACCTAATATAACCCAGTCAATGATATTAGACATAATCTTTAAATTTTTCTGTCTCAAAGCAAGTGGTGGTGACGGGATACTAACCGTTGTCATAAAGAAAAGTGCCCCTGACATGTTTCCAGTTCTGTCCAAACTATACATCTATTCTCTCACCGATTCTTGCTTCCCAGCCTGTTGGAAGTCCTCTTTCGAGGCTTTAATCAATGCCGAAGTAGTTAATCACCTCACCTCCCACGACCTGCTCTGACAAACAATATGGTTTCCGCTTTGTCCGTTCTACCGCTGATGTGCTTACAGCCATAAATGAATATGTATACCAAGCTCTTGATAATAACGGGAAAACTCGACCTGTTGCTCTACATATATCGAAGGCGTTTGACAGGGTGGCCTTTTGTTAGGTTGATGCAAAAATAATGTCGTTTTCTCACATAGTAACATATGTTAGAAAACGACATTATTTTTGCACCAACCTAATACGCACGCTTCAGGGATACGGTATTACAGGACGATTATTTGATTTAATCCAATCATTGCTGTCTAACCGTGAAATGAAGGTTGTCCTGAACGGGTTCTCTTCCAGTTCCATTCATACGAGTGCTGGTGTTCCTCAAGGCTCTATCTTTGGTCCTACGCAGTTTCTGATCTCCAAGAATGATCTTTCTGACGTCATCAGTTCTCAAATACGCAGATGATACTACCATTTACTCCTGTCTCAATAGTTAACCTGGCCGTTGTTCTCGAAAACAACTTTCAATCTGTGGTAGAATGAGGCAGAAGGTGGCTTGTAAATTTTAATGCATCCAAAACGATAACTGCTGTCATTTACTCACCATAGTGAAACTTCCCTACCTTCTATCTGCATGGTTGATGTTCAACTCCAAGAGAGCGCCTCACTTCACATTCTTGGCCTCTCGTTTTCCACTGACCTGAGGTGGAACAACTGCATTGAATCAATAGCTGCATCTAGCGCAAGGAAAGTTGGTTCTCTGTGTCGTGTCAGAAGGTTCTTCTCGTCTGAGTCCATACTTCACATCAACAAATCTACCATTCATTAAATACTGTTGCCTTATATGGTCTGGTGTCCCCGCTGCACATCTCTAGGTTCCCGACAAAATCCAAAGATGGATATACAATGTGATCGGTCCTGACTTGGGATCTAGTCTACAGTCAGTTTCTCACCGACGTAATGTAGCTTCCCTGTGTTTTTTTTATAAATATTTTCATTGCATTATCTCTGACGAGGTATTTTCATAGGTACTTTGACCGCATAAATTTAAGATTGCTACTAGATTGGCATCTCGGTCTCAACATTTCGCTGTCGAAACAGTTAAATGTAACCGTTTTTCTACTCCAACAGCTTCTTCTCTCGCACTTCCCGACAGTGGAACTCCCTCTTACTTGCTTCCCTGATAACTATAATCTTCAAAAATGTAATGTCAATCGACATCTTCTGATGTCTTGATCCCCGCTCTTCTTTATATCCTTTTTCAACACCCCCCCCATACCCACTCTTTTCCCTTATAGCCCCTTGCGTACTAGTGGTACTCCCGCCTTGCTTGGGGAAAAATATAGTTTTGGTTTCTTGAACGACATCATCACTTCATACCTACCTACCAATTACAGCATCACATCCACCCACGAAGTCCTGCAAATTTTAAAAACTACAAAAAAACAAAAACAACAAAAAAGAAGGTATAATAGCGTCACTTGACGTCGAAAACTTATTTACAAACGTCCCCGTCGACCAAACTATTGACATTATCCTCAATTCCGTATATACTAATAATTCCATCCCTCCGCCATCCATCAAACCATCCATACTAAAACAATTACTACACGCATGCACAACCAAAGTCCCATTCTATGATCATAATGGCAATATTTACACCCAAACTAATGATGTTAGCATGGGAAATCCACTCGGTCCATGCTTTTCTAATTACTACATGCCCCACGTTGAAAATACGATATTTACACAGGTTCGTAAACCGAAAACATATGTTCGCTACGTGGTTGATATTTTTTATTTTAGCTAATAACATTAAAGAAATAGAGACACTTTAGGCCACATTTGAGAAAAACTCCGTCCTTAACTTTACCTATGAACTTAGTAAAAAAACAAAACAAAAAACAAAACAAAAAAAAAAACTTGCATTATAGAAATATTCTGATCTTCAATTTTCAAATTTTACGAGGAAATTAGGTAGCATTCTCTATTCATTATTCTCTGTAATAGAAAATGACATTTTTTAAGCAATTCGACCCCAAGCAAGAGGTTACAGAGGATTGAGAACAAGAATAAAGAGGCGTGTATGAGAAAAGGAACGAGGAACAAGATCAAAGTATCAGAAGATGTCGATTGACATTACACTTGAATATTTGAAGATTATAGCTACCAGGGAAGCAAGCAAGTGGAAGATAATTCCACAGACGATAAGTGCGAGAGAAGAAGCTAGTTGAGTAGAAGAGACGGTTACATTTAACATTTCGACAGTGAAAGGGTGGGACCGAAATGCCAGCCTAGTAGCTCATTTAAATTCATGCAGTCTAGGATCCAGCAAAAGTAGCTCGTCGGAACATTATATATATATATATATATATAAACGTTACCCAAAACGTACATTGAATAATTTTTACTAGTGCGACCCACTCTACGATGAGCCATATCTCAGGGGGCCAATAGGTCAAAAAAGGTTTAAGAGCTACAAAGGACAACAAATTGTGGAGAGCCATGATCGCCTACGCCCTGAACAGACATGATACATAGAAGAATCCTGACAGAATTCATCTCTACAGAATCATTATACTAAAATGTTTAGTAAAATATACAAGTGTGATTCCTGGAAATGATAGTTTGTAAATAGTTTGGCGTCCTCAAATTAGTGATCGAATGTGTGTGCCCTTTTGCCAGACTAGAATGAAGAGGTACATACGTTTATTTTATTGTAGGTTATCAAAACCCCTGCGCGCGTCTGCGTTAGCCTGGATCGTTGTGTTTGAATGCAAGAATCCATTACGCTGATGCTGGCGCCAATAGTCGCTTACTCTGTTTGCCTATATTCAGTAGTGGTAGAAATTGTAGAATCTGGAGCAGCGCCTTTCATTCTCCTGCACGAAGACTTAGCATTATTTATCCAAATATAGATTTCTGTAAACAATTCATAATACTTTCTCACTGCTGATTTCACCGAGAGCATCTCTGTTCTATGTCGAATTATGTTGTTGCGGGAGTTGTCATTGTTAAAAACTCGTTATTGGTAGCTGGGAATTATATTGAGCCGAAAATTGATTAGAAAAGAGCGTAAATGTATAAAGATAAGCAAACCTTTATTAATGCATATTTTACTAAAAACCGGTTTAAAATATTTGAAAGATATTAAAATAAATCAATACTCAACATAAAATTCAGTATCAAAAGGTTTAGAAAAAACGCATATATATATATATATTTCATTGAATAAAATAGACCTATTGTGTATTTTTTTTAATGCCGACTCTTTCCAGTTGTTTAATTAGATTCTTGATGAGATGAAATTCATCAAGGAAGGCGCCTTAGTTTTTGTTAACCAGAGTACTTTCGATTTTTTCCAAGATCATCTTCAGGAGTAAATTACAAAGACAAACTTACTGTAACTGCGACAAAATCTGTATTCCGTTGCGATGGTGATTTTCAAAAATACGCGCGAACGAGCTCGGAGATTATTTTAAAATTTTAAATTTATCTGTTGTAGCTATGGATTTTTTTTTTGCAAAACAAGCGTTTCAATATAAAAGAACTGATCAAAAATTGGTAGAAATGTAAAATGGTATTAATGCTATATGCATTTTAATGTTGTTGCTATATTCGTAATAAATTGTGTTGATTGTTGGTTGATTTTTATATAGAGGACTTCGAGAATTTGAATTTTTTGTTTATTTTCGAGTTGTATTATATTGGTGTTGTCAACAAGCATTTTCTTGTATTGTAGAGTCGGATAGAAATGTGTTTTTAGATATTATGCAATAGAAATTGTATTCAACAAAAAGTGTAAGACGTCTTGATAATGTTATCTGTGCGGAATGGAGATTTTATCGCAGTTACAATAAATTTGAAGATCTTGGAATAATATCAGCTTAAGAACTACGGCTTCTCATGAATTTCATCTCAATATCAAAAAACTGATTAGACAACTGGAAAGGATCAGAATAAAAATATGTAGGCACAATATATCTATTATTCTATGAATATTTTAGGACTTCATCGGAGTAAAATTGTTTTTACACTGATGACATTACATATGTTAATGAAGGAGAGAGGGGAGGCATAGAATTTAATTTCTGATGTGTCTTGGGTATCTAGTCTAGACGATTTAATTTCGTTTTTATTTTGTTCGTGTTTCCACTTTTGTTATTAAATATCCCACATTGTGATAATAGATCTACCGAGAAAGGTGTAATATAAGAACCTGGACGTAAATTTACTGTAGATTATTTACGATTAGGTCACTTTCTAAACATTTTAGTCTCCGTAAATTGCATTCTCATTTAATTAGAATAGCCTTTGTTTAAAAAAAAAAAAAAAAAAAAAAAAAAAAAAAAATCAAAATTATAGTCAAACAAATTACTGCATTTAGTGTGTTCTTTTGTAAAAGATCTCTTATGTTCATATAATCTTTTGTTTAAGTACGTTGAGGTTTTTCCTATGTATTCGTTGTGAAAATTTATACAGGGTGACCCCCCCAAAAAAACGGGAATTTTTGAAGTGCGTATTGCCAGACATGAGCAAGTGGCAACACTGCGAGACAGTGACCTTGAGCAAGTAAACATTTCACCATTTAGAATTCAAGATGAAATTTACAGTATCCCAGCTGAGATGTTGCAGCAGTCAATGAGGAATCTCAACAGCAGATTTCACGAATGCATTCGTACAGGAGGACGCCATCTATAGGACGTAATTTAAAAAAAATGAAAATTCCATCATTGTTTCTTAAATGGCATGTTTTAAGGTTTCAATTACTATGAATAAAATATTTTTCTTCCATCACTCTTGGTTTTACTGGATTGTTAAAAAGTTCCCGTTTTTTTTTGGTCAACATTATATATTATAGACATTTTTTTTATGTTTAACGTTCTTTTTATAGATACAAGTATTTAAGTAAATGCTCTGTTTATAATAAACAGTATTAAATAACATTTACCGGCCTGAATGTCCGAGAAATGTTCATAGAAAATATTCGTCCTTGGACAGGATTCGAACCTGCATCCTATATGGATAAATGACATTTCCGTATAGGATGCAGGTTCGAATCCTGTCAAAGAACGAATATTTTCTATGAAAATTTCTCGGACATTCAGGCCGGTAAATGTTATTTAATACTGTTTATTATAAACAGAGCATTTACTTAAAAACTTGTATCTATAAAAAGAACGTTAAACATAAAAAATGTCTTTAATAAATAAAATTGTCGGACTTTGTCCATTTCTTAATGTGTGTATGTGTGTGTGTGTGTGTGTATATATATATATATATATATATATATATATATATATATATATATATATATATATATTAGATGGATTGATGCGAGTTTGTGACCCTGGGTTTCATGCTATTTGCGATCGGCAGACAAACTGATTAATTTTTAAATTTTGCATTTATTTATGGTTGCGTATATCGGTGTTTTATGATAGTGGGAGGAAAAAATTGTCGTCGTAACGCCACTGATACGTGCGCAGCATACATACATGCACGTTCACACATTATAGCTCGCACAAACATATGAACAGTGTGGGACTGGGCATATATGCGTTTCCATGTGTCGTTGCGTGCATACGTACACACTTGGTCGCTGTATTCAATGTTGGATACTTTTTTTTTTGGCGAACTTTTTTCGCAAGTCGCAGTATCAACGTACGGAGCGTTCGCTTGCCAATAAGTACGGCGCATATATACAAGTCCCGTATTGTATTAGATTCATTAAAACAAGATTCGATTTGTACTAGCTTTAATAAAAAAATCCGAGGTTTATACAAAAAAAATTCAGTATTTCATTATAAACTTTAAAAAAGTATTTTATTATAGATCTATTAAGAAAATAATCCTATATTAACTATACGTGATTATATGGCGCCTGTCTTCAGAAAATTATGAAGGATTGTCCTTAGAACATAAAATATTCCTGTGTTGAAGACATTTTTAATGATCCAAGAAGCAATATCAAGCTGCGTGTAATGTTAAAGTCGAAGCAGTTTTTTAATTCTACTATTCATCAACACTTTTAACAAAACTATCAATAATATAAAACGATAAGCAAGAGTTTTAGAGGAAGATGGATCGATTCCTTTTCTACTTTTTTTTTTTTTACTAATTAACACATAGCTTATGGGGAAGAGGCGGGTTCATACATTTCCCAAGGTTATTGTTTACAAGGGAATATAGCGAACCCAACGATATTCAAAGCGATTATCTATTACGTACGTACCTCCACGAGAGCGCTAAAAAAGAGCATAGCATGATGAAAAAGATGCCAAACTTGACGAAAACAAAATTTTATCGTCTAAATGTTCATATTATTAAGAATAAAGATCAAAGTATTTTGGGGGTATTTTTTTTTACATTGTTTAATCGTTCCGAATACGTCCGAAATTTTCATTAAAAATCTTGTTTTTTTTTGAGTCAGCAAAATTGACAGATAATCAATCATCGCATTCATTTTTTCCATTTTATAAAAAAAAAAAAAAAAAAAAAAAAAAAAAATGAAAATCTCTATTTTTTCAAAACTTATTTTAAGAAAATCAGAAATTATATTTACTTAAAATATTTTGAACCAAGGTTACTTAGCTTGTGCGCCGAAAAGATGTAATTTGAAAATAAAACAAAGCAGGTCATAACATTTCGCGTCACTTGACAGGGGTGTTGAATGACGTATTGACGGATTACGTGAACATAATTTGTTCTACGGAAGGCGAAAAGTGAAGTTATTTAGATTTAAGTGAAAAAAATTATTTACCTCGTTATTTTTAAAGGAAAGTTTTCACCTTTACGTTTAAGATGCTTTATGGAAAATACATTATAAAGAAATTACAATAAGACTTAAGAGTGAGATTAAATTTCATAAGGAAGATATCTAATTAATTTATAGGTACCTTATCAAATTTTATCAGAAGTGTACATAAAATACGATAATTTTATGTACATTTATTACATTTTACTGTGTTATTCGTATTTCCATTCATTTTATTATTAATTTTGATATTTTATTATGGAAAAATGTACTCTTCTCAGTTGAAACTGAAAACTCAAATTAACTTTTCCACACGTTTTTCGCAAAAGTAAAGGCCTTAACAGTAGAGTACAATGCTTGAATCAAATAACGCAACTTAATTGTATTCTGGTTGGTCTTCCGTACTTTATAATTACAGCCCGTTTATAAAAAGAAAATTAGATTTCTTAATTACTGCAGGTCTTCTGATTAGTCACAATTTACAACGCGCTAAAAAAAGAATTATCTCATAAGGACACTTAGGAATGCTGATGCGGCTTTTAACTAATTTTATAATATTTTAACAACTTAAATGTAAACTATTATAATTAAAGAAATAACAAATAATTGTATTAAAAATTCATTTTTCATCGAAAATTTTTTTTGCTTTCAGAAAATATTGTCCATATTTATAAAAACAAATAAAAGGAAATAAAAGCATTTGAAATTAAATAATATCTTTGTTTTATTGAGTTTTGTATGTTACAGATCAGAGCTGATTTTCAGGTAGGGGGGTCTAATTAAAAACGAATAAAAAACATGATTTGCATTCCTCAAAGCCTTGCGCTTTTAACTATTGTAATCACTAAACTAGACTCGATCGAATTTCTAGCGTTTTCATAAAATTAGTTATGCGGGGGGGGGGTAATAAATATAAAAAATATTTCTGCCATGACTTTAATAAAAAAAAAACATTTATAATAATTGTTATCATCTGTGAATAGTTTCTGAAAGTTTCATCAACATACGACAATTATTTTTATTTTTGCAAGATTTTCCAAATTGTGTCATACAAAAAAAAAAAAAGAAAAAAAGAAGAAAAAAAAAAGAAGAAAAAAAAGAAGAAAAAAAAAAGAAAAAAAAAAAGAAAAAAAAAAAAAGAAGAAAAAAAAAAGAAAAAAAAAAGAAGAAAAAAAAAGAAGAAAAAAAAAAGAAGAAAAAAAAAAGAAGAAAAAAAAAAGAAGAAAAAAAAAAGAAGAAAAAAGAAAAAAAAAAAGAGAAAAAAAAGAAGAAAAAAAAAAGAAAAAAAAAGAAGAAAAAAAAGAAGAAAAAAAAAGAAGAAAAAAAAGAAGAAAAAAAAAAAGAAAAAAAAAAGAAGAAAAAAAAAAGAAGAAAAAAAAAAGAAGAAAAAAAAAAGAAGAAAAAAAAAAGAAGAAAAAAAAAAGAAGAAAAAAAAAAGAAGAAAAAAAAAGAAGAAAAAAAAAGAAGAAAAAAAAAGAAGAAAAAAAAAAGAAGAAAAAAAAAAGAAGAAAAAAAAAAGAAAAAAAAAGTGCTAAAAATTGTATATGCTATTTTACTAGTTCCGGTGATACAAAGAGAAACAAGGTTTTTAAATCAAAATTTACAATGTTCTAAAAAGGAAATTTTTTTTAAAATAATTAAAAAAACTTTAGTCTTTTCTCTTAATAATAACAAGCATTTAGACGCTAAAATTTTGTTTTCGTCAAGTTTGGCGTGTTTTTCATCATGCTATCCTCTTCATGGAGGTACCTATCTATTACACCACCCATTGTTCACTTAGCGAAACTCTAGTGGAAGTGGAGAAATGAGGAGATTTAACTGTAATCTTGAGAAGAAAATATAATGAAAAATATTTCGTCTTCACAGAAAATTTATTGAAATGAGTTCCAGTCGATTCCATTTGATTGAAGGTGAGTCAAAATTTGCCTGTGTTCAAAGAGATATTGAAAATGCTAAAATATTTAGATAAACTGTAGCTGTACTATTTTTTTCTACCTTCGTTACGACCTTGCTCTCTCTCTCACTAAGCTGACTGGACGTGTTACCGAAAGTGTCAATAAGAATCCTAACTATTTTCTATAGTTACTTCTACAAGGAGAATTACAAGCAACATATGTTTTTGCTGCAATTTGACACAAACAATTGCCAGCGCGCGATTACGCCAATTACAAGTAAGAATTCGTTATTTCTTTCTTTCTGTACAGAGTTTCGCTTTAAATGCTAATAGTTGCCATTATAGTTGTTCTACCTTCCCCTTTTCCAAACAGTTGGACTTGAAATCCCAACACCATCTAAGTACTGGCCAGCTTCGGCGTTGCTTAAATTCGGTGATCGTACGGGAACCAATGTTGTCAACGCGATGTGTCCGTAAGTCCTTTAATTGTTGTTGCAAGGGAAAGATCCAGGTCAAACGCGAAAAACGAGGAGGAATAAGAAACTGAAGATGAGAAAGAAAGACAAAAGGGAGAAATTTATTCGTATTCTCAACTTGAAGTTGAAACCAGCTACAATGCTAATATTGAATTGATTATTCTGGCAATGTTGTCAACTCTGCAGATATCGGTAAGCTGCACTTCCAGTCTATAGGCAGATGATGAGGATAAGTATTGTGTGGCGGTCGGAGAAGATAACAGATCAAATACATTACAAGAGATGAAATTTCTTATTCTGCCCCCCAAAATAGAGAATTGCATGACAAAATAAAACAGATCAAATCATTCGACCATTTAGTTGGTAATTAGGTATCGAGATTCCGGAACAGATTTAAGTCGGATGGACTTGAAGTAAGATATGAATATAGGAAAAGCTTAATAAGAAATACCATGTTTGGCAAGAGTCTCCGGTCAGAAATAGAATTTTTATCCGTTCATTTACGTTACAGCCTTCGCCATTTTGGCCTGATGTCGAGACGAGATTGCTTGGCAACGTTTTAATGCTCGAGCGACTCTAAAAGATCGTCATCCAGGCACGTGCGAAAAGAAAAACGTGGAAAGCAATTGACAGATAAACAAAAGTTTCGTTGAATATAGCAATCGATTAAAAAGAAGAGAAATGCTCACCATACGGTAAACAAAGCCCTAAAAGCATGACATCATGAGGAAGGATTACGTTGAATCAGTTGCTAGGCCTGCAGTTAGGAAAGTTTGTTCACTGTAACGTGTTAGTATATTTAGCTACCCCGCACACGAGGGTTGCATGTGGCACAAGGCCGGTTTAACATGGGTTCTCCGAGCCCGTAGGCTCGGCCAAAAATATTCCCTTTTGAACCCGTATAAACAGGTTCAGGGGCAGTCTACCTCCCCGAACGAGAGACTGCCCTTCGGCGGGCCCTCGTCCGGGTTCCTCTCTGCCCGAAGGCAGAGAGTTCGACTGTCTAGCTGGAAGAGATCCCAGTTAGTATCTGTTAGACAATAAGTGTACCATTCATTCTGGCTTTGAATATTGCTACCATGTATTGTCTGGTGGTCTTTTATGTATTTATTTCTTGATAAAATCAAAAGAAATATCTGCAATGTTATAGATACCGACCTGGCATCCCAGTTCCAATCACTTTCCTCACAGTCGTGACGAAGCTTCCCGGTAACTCTTTTTATAAATTGATTTTCTAAGCGTAGCTTAGATGTGGCACAAAGTCGAAAATATGGGGCACCCAGTGAGGATTGAACTCGGTACTCAGTCGTAAATATTCTAGAGCAACAAGCTTGCTAACCATTACACCGCCTCGAGGTGGCCCAAATTTTCTATTAGGCTGGTGCAAAAATAATGTCGTTTTATCACATAGTAACACATGTGAGAAGACGACATTATTTTTGCACCAACCTAAATACTTTCAGGGTAATTATTCTGATGAACTTTCCTGATATTTTGTTTATTTTTCCCCTATAAATTGTAACCATTGTAAATATTAATTGGGTTTCATTTTTAAATGTTATTTAAAAAAATGTTATTTTTATCCCCGCCTCCCAGACAAATTGTAGGTGTGGAAACTACTTAGGACTTCATAGAGACTTTGGTGTATTATGGTGGCTGTAGTAAGAACGGTAAGGATGTGTTTTGGTGGAAGGAATACTGTTGTACGTTTCAGTCAGTAATTGTGGCTAGCTAAGTTTAAGATAAGACAGATTGAAGACCAACCATCCCCAATCCCTCTTCTGGCCTTGTGCCACATATTTTGCATTTGCTAAATTAATATTACATTCCTTTAGATCGCCTGATGAAATCAAGCGCAGTACGAGATTTGCGGCAAGGTCACATTTTAACGATGGAATTGGCAACACGTAACTATAAGTGGAACTCTCTTCCGTCTTCTTGCTTCCCAGTCGATTTTGACCTTCATAAATTTAAATGAATTGTCGATCTTAATTATTGCTCTTTTATTGATCTGTCTCCTTAACCGCCCTTTTCTTTTTCCTCATATTCACTCACACTCCGTAACCATTTGTGTTTTAGTGGTTGTCTTGTTTGCGGTAAAAGGATTATAAAAAAAAAATTCAAATGTTAGTTGCTTTCTATCGCTAAAGAAAAAAAAGTGTCCATTGCTTGATAACTCGGGAAATCCCGCTTAAATTTACGAACATGTCATAAGACACTGTCGATGTGAACATGGCATTGGGAAGTATGATTCTACATACCTAAAATTTGTTATACAATTAGATAAATTTTTTGCACGAAAATATTAAAACAACATTTCGCAATTTAAGAAAATTGTTTAACAATATTTCCACAGTATTGATAGGATATTTTAAAAAATTACACCCAAGTATTAAAAATATGAAAAAAAATACACCCTCCTGAAACCAAGTAGCGTCGGATATGACTTTCTACGCGATAAAAAGGGATAGTTTATTATTAGGTACCGGTAGGGCGTAACGGTCGTGCTAGGAGAGGGACAAGTGGAATTATAATAATACAACTTAAAATAAATAATATTTAATCTAAAAAGGGTTCATTAAAAATGTTAATTAAACATTATTTTTTAATCCAACTACAGTTACTGGCCTGAAAATTAGATAATCTTGTCAGAAAAATATCCGTCCCTCGGCGGGTATTCGTGAATCCGCGGAGAGTGTGTGTTCAAAAGCAGTATTCGGGATTTGTTTGGCCATAACTCCAACGTGGCCGAGCGGTTAGACACGTCAGATCCAATGACGGTTCCCCATAAGGGATGAAGTTTCGAATACAAAAACAAAAACAGGGCTTCTACTCGAATATGAGTATCCATCAAAAATAACGTTTAAACAAAATAAATTAAAAATAACAAAAAATTAATATGTATATTTCGTAAAATACGTCTCTTCGATAAACAGGAGGGAGTCGTCAGCGATGTGATTTTCCTGCGGTTCCACGAAAATTTCAGGTCTCTCAGCATCGTATTCTCTCTCCCAAGCGACCCAATCAGAGCTGATCAGACGCTGATTCCCTCCCCAGGAACATGCTTTAAAAAACCTCGCCTCCATTTTGATGTTGGCATATTTGACCGTTGGGTGGTACCGTATTTTTATACGTTTGGTCACGTTACATCCAGCCAATGGTGTGAGTTCTGCTTGACAGCTATCATTATATTAGTCTTCTATGCTCTAGCCAGAGTTTGGCGCCAGTTCCATTACCAGGACAACAATGCACGGTCTGTGGTATGTTTGCTTTTCTTCCCGGTTCAAGAAAGGGAAATTTATGGACTATTCTTTTCTTGGTAAACCCTGTCTGCACTTATATCGCGCGCGAAGGAAACAATTACAACAATGAATAAAAATATTCCTAATGGTTACGAACAAACGGCTGGTTCGTATGAAATAACTATATACAAATCATTTATCCACAAACCATCAGCTAGTACAAATGAAACGACGACTCCTCTACAAGTTAGTTTAATAAAGCTTGAGTTTAACGTCTCTTTAAATCGAAACTATTATCACTATGTATACAACTGGGAGTGTAGGTGGAGGGAAACAATATATATATATATATATATGACACAGTGGATAAAGGCATTAGTTAGATCCAATGGCAGGGTACAAAGAGTTGTGAGTTCAATGCCTGGTTAAGGTGGTGGAGAACTTGGAGAGGGGAATTAACAGGAGATAACTTAACTGACATCCATTAGACATGGCACGTGGAACTAGAACAGTACCCCAACGAGCGAAATAAAGGGTTCAATTCAACATTCCAACCACCTGAAGAAGGCCGGAGCGTACAACGGCCGAAACGTGATAAATATGGCAACAAAGATGAGAACGATAGCCCGAAAAATGTA
The DNA here is from genome assembly GCA_963932145.1 of Acanthosepion lycidas. Lineage (NCBI taxonomy): Eukaryota > Metazoa > Mollusca > Cephalopoda > Sepiida > Sepiidae > Acanthosepion > Acanthosepion lycidas. Next base: position 69,294,241 of record OZ010581.1, on the reverse strand, counting down.
AATAGTGTACATAATACCTCATCTCAGAAATATAGAGAGATAATGAATATAGTTATATTAATTATAGTGAATAGAAACGTTTTGTCATTATGTGAGCTAAACATTTCAATAGTCCCTTCTTTATAAGTATATATATTATAAGTATATTTTGTTTTCATTTTCTCTAAAAATGTCCTTGTTCCTTTTCAGTACATGTTATTCTCAGCATCCTTCGGTAGAATCACATGTTTGTTGCTTCAAGTCTCTTCTTAATCTGCGAGGTGATTGTCGAGCATTCACCACCATATAGGAGGACAGACATCTCGTAACAGTTCAGTACTCTTTTCATGGATTCTAACTTAATACTTATATTGGTCGTTTCTCTTTTCGTCGTGGCGATATTTCAACTACATTTCTTTTGTTGAACGTACAGTCATTCAAAGTTGTTGTTCACACCGACGTAAACTTGAATTGTTTGGTGAAGGTGTCGAGTTCGTGAAACATTGACCGAAGGTCGCGGTTGTATGTTCCCAAGAGGCAACCAGAATAATCAAATGAACTCATTTGATAGTCCCCTTGCCCAATCCGAAACAGTTGTATATCGTTCGTTAGCCAAAACAAGACAATAGCGATTAAGTGAAAAACGAGATGTACTAAAAGCAGCTGTCAACCTAGCTTATTCGCAGAGCTATCGACATTGGTATTCATCACTTCTCGCGTCACTTCACGTTTCTTTTTCTTCTTGGCGAGAAGAAACTTTCAAAAATAACAACATACACCTGGGAGCTCGCATAACACCTCAGCGTACCGTTGTAGGAAGTTACGTGTGATCACACCTGAGTAAGAGACCCGGAAACGCGAAGACATCAGACGTGCCAATTTTACATGTCTTTAAAAGCGATTACTGTTAGCAAAACATGCTTTTCTCGGAGAGGCGTGTTTGTTTATTCTTGTAAGCCCCTCTCTCCCCACCCCAAAGCTGTAAGGGTGCTGGCAATTGGGTTGAGAAAATCGGAGTAACTAAATTTTGAAAGTGAACATTTCGATTTCTTATTTTTTAAACTTCAACTCTGGCTGCCTCAAAAATATCCAAACTTGACATTTGTCCTACTTTACAGCAGCGAATGCTGGACGATTTTCTCAAAGATGAAGAGACTAGAGGCGACAGAGATGTGGTTCTACAGAAGGATGCTAAGGATATCATTGACCAAGCGTGTGAAGAAGGATAAGGTCTTAGAGACGTTGGGAACAAGTAGGAGGCTTATACTTAATATCAGGAAGAGGCAGCTGAAGTTTCTTGGACACATAATGAGGAAGGAGGGCCTCGAGAATCTGATACTCACGGGTCGAATAGAGGGAAAGAGAAACAAGGGAAAACAACGCGTGACATACCTGGCAGACTTAAGCAAGTGGATGATAGAACGTGGTCTGGGGGAGGAAGCAGAGGGAAGGAACTTGTTGAGAGCTGAAAGGGATAGAGGGAGGTGGAGAGCTGAAAGGGACAGAGGGAGGTGGAGAGCTGAAAGGGACAGAGGGAGGTGGAGAGCTGAAAGGGACAGAGGGAGGTGGAGAGCTGAAAGGGATAGAGGGAGGTGGAGAGCTGAAAGGGATAGAGGGAGGTGGAGAGCTGAAAGGGATAGAGGGAGGTGGAGAGCTGAAAGGGATAGAGGGAGGTGGAGAGCTGAAAGGGATAGAGGGAGGTGGAGAGCCATGATCGACTACGCCCTGAAAGGACATGGCACATAAAATGAATGAATGGCCTTGTGTATAACGTTAAAGTTCTTTCATGGATATTTTAGTAAAATATACAGTGATGGCGTGCAGTATATGCATAACTTTTACACTGTTAAATGGGAGATTTGAATTAGCTATTAGAAATTGTTATATAAAACTTTTATGACTAGTCTCCTTTCAGGATATAGACGATCATAGTTCTATTTCCTATTCATTTGTAAACATTATTAAAATTAACCAGATTTGTTAGCACTTTTTGTTGCTGGTGGAGGAAGCTAATTCTCTCAAGTATGGAAACATTGAAATTTTCGCGCTTAATTTAACAATGTCTGGATTTATTTGTTTTTTTTTTCTTTTTTGACAGTTTAACCTTTTTCTGTTTATTGAAACGCCAGAAAATATCTTTAAATTTTTATATTGTAAGAATATTTATGGAAATAATTATTTACTGATACAAATTCTAATTAATCCATAACTATTCGGATTAACATTTCCTTAAGGGCATTTGAACGTAAGTAAAATATATCGAACTCTACTAGAATTGGAACTCCACCCTCCGATTTCACATTACACCACCCGTACATTCACGCCTGGTATTACCAAGCGGTCACCCACTAGATAGTGACCAGGCTCGACGTTACTTAGCTTTAAATTTCTGTAAAGTGTCTGGCGGATCTTGAACCATTTTTTCTTTTAAAGAAAAAAAAAATGTTTATATGATAAATATGTCCGAATAATTTTTTAGGAGCGAAAGTACTGTTATGTAATATCAATCCTCTACTTTCACAGATGTAGAGACGTAAAGCAACAGATATGTTTCTACAGAAGGATGCTGAGAATACCATTGACTGAACTGAGTAACCATGAAAATTTAAGGAAAATGTAAACAAAAAGAACGCTTCATATTTAGAATCAGATATAGACAGTTGAAATTTCCCAGATACATAAAGAGGAAAGTGGGCTTGGAAAATTTGACACTCATAGGATATACTGAAGACAAGTATGAGAGGAAAGCAGCGAATAACCTACATAATGAGATTATATAAATGGATGGGAAAAAAGTGAAGATGAAAAGACAAACGTTACCAAGAGCTAAAAACGAGAGGAAGTTGTGGTGAGCCATGCTCGTCAACGGCACATAAAAGAGAATGAAAGGAAAATAGAGAATAACCAGAAAGAAGAGAAGAAGTGATATAGGAAAATGTTTGAAGTAAAATCTTCCTTGGATAACTGCGTATTTCATCACTAGCTTTAATGCCTAGGGTTCGGGCCCAACTAAAGGAATTTCGAAAGCTAATTTTCAAAGTAAGCGAACACTCCAAGTGTCCTACAAAGCTTAGTGTATAGCACCTTTAAATCTCTGAAGGTAGGATATTGTTTATCAGCACATCAATCTTATGGGTCATTTCTTGCCGAATTATGTCAAGTGATTTGTAATCCTTTTTTTTTTGCGATGCTAAGTCAAAAATTATCCCCACTTTTGCAATAACTCATATTTATTTCTCACAGTGCCTTCTGCTCATGCGAGCTTATAGTTGGTACTATTGTGGTCATGTGATCAAAGTTTTAGCTGGATCGCGCCAGTTTTCATCCTGCTGTTACAGTGTAAACATGGCCGCCCCGCTAGCAGTGTTCACAAAATCTCCCTAAAAACACCGAGCATAACACTTATGATATCTAGGATTCCGATAGCGAATTAAAGTAAATGATAAAAATTGAAGAAAAACAGTTTCGCGTAATTTGTATTGAAATTTACGAAGTAGACATAACGTCCAGTGCCTTTGAATTATAAACAGAATCGAGCATACATTTTTAGATATTGGGTGAGTAACAAAGAAAATAGGAAAATAAAATTTGAAATCAGAAAGAACTGAAATTTCTGGAAAACGAGGAAAGAAGGCCTAGAGAAATTAAGACATATGACATATTAAAGGTAGAAGTGTGAGGAAACATCGAGCAACCTACTTAACGAGTTTTATGTGAATAAAGTACATGGATAAAAGAGTGATCGGTCTTTTGTTACTGAGATCAAAAGACTCGTAGCTGTAGAGAGCCATGATCGGCAATGTCCTGAAAGAATACAGCACTTGATAAAAATATTACTGACAAATAAAAGACATACCTGTACATTCCTTAACACAGATACCAGCGTGACGTTATAATGATCATGTAAATAGCAAGGTTCAAGATTTTGGTATACATGACAACTGAGCATGCGCCAGAGAACCTTGTAGACAGAACGTGGCCCGTGTTCTTTCACAGATTCTTGCCAAGAGAGAGCAGCTTGTACCCGACCGTTTGGAATTTGCTGAATGGTAGTTGACACTCGAGACGAAGGACTAGTCCACAGGAATTCGGTGATACGGAATAAACCTTTATCCAATGCGGTGTTGTGTCTAAAATATTCTGGAAAGACAGATTGTTGCCTTATAATTAATTAGGAAAAATAGCTTTTCGAAATGCTGAAATAAAGCAAAAAAAAAAAAAAAAAAAAAATCAAACAAAGTTATTCTCGGAGGAAATTAACTTGTAGAACAATCCATTTCAAAACAAACAATTTTAATAACCGAATAGACAAAAAAAGAAAAAAATTAATAGAAGCTATAGACTCCCTTCGCTAGAATAATTACAAAATACGGTATAGAGCAGTGGTTCTCAACCACCTTGCTGCGGCAAACCAGTGTGCCGCGAAATATTGTCGTGTGTGTGTGTGTGCGAGTAGTAATGGTATAGCGTTAGTATTTGAATAAGTATTAAATTTTTTTTCAAAATAATTCTTTTCACTATTTTTCCATTATGCTATTTTAAATATTTTGTTTATAATATTCATTTTAAAAAAATATTTTAACTTTTTAAAATTTTCCTTTATTTGAATAAATGAATATTAACCTTTTTCCTATAATTATATTCAACATTGTTAATTTCGAAATTTTTACAAAGTTATATTGAATTAATATTTCCGATATGCAACATTGGGCATTTGATTTAATAATTTTCTAAATTTTTTTAAAAGCATATTACTATGCAATTTGTATAAAATCATGACGACATTAATTGTACTGAAATTTTTTTTTTTTTTTTTTTTCATAGTAATATTTTATCGAACTTTCACGCACCAGTAATTTGAAATGGAGCTAAGTGTGCGCCTAGCTGTGCCGTTGCTTAAAGAAGTTTGAGACACAATGGTATAGGATCTAAGAGTTGCTAAAGTTGTTACCTTTCAGGATCGTTTCCGTAATTAATATTGTGCTTGTTAGGTTTTTTTTTTTTTTTTTTTGAAAAGGAATTTAGTGAAGGGTGCAACAGGTGTATTGCATGGTTTATGGGGAGTTTAAAGTCGATGAATGCAAGATCAAATGGAATGCCTGAACAGTCTGCCAATTGTTGTTGGAACCAGTTTAGTACCATTCACACACAACTGGTTTTGAGTGCGTCAACATTCTGGAATTAACCCTCACAGGGAAACCTACGCGGGTAGTGTAACGGATATCAGCGCTGAAAGTGTTCTCTTTCAGTCTAGGCGTGTTCACTTTCGCAAAAAAACCATCTGAGAAAGTCATGAATCCGTCTCTTCTCCAAGCTATGGGTTAAATAGTAACCAATCTAGGAGAAGGGCATCAATGAATTTAAAACAAGTCTGCAGTGGAATGGGCTTTGTCTGGCTATTTTGCTGCAGACACCCCCGACTGCTGTTACACGAGGCGCACCTAAGGCCCTTCGAGTTACGCGACTCGTGATAAGAAAACACAGCGAGAATAAAGGCAGGTGCAAATAATCTGTTAATATATATATATATATATATCATTGTCAGCTTGCACAACACCGACTTAGCAAGTTCGGTTCATCGCTATATATTGTCTCCTTCACACAAAATCTGTATCAGTTTCATGACTATTGTAGATACACTGCCACTTTCATTAATTTGTACAGGTTGTATTGGGCTAAACCTTCCAGTACACTGCTGGGTCTAATTTATTGGAATTTCCGTTTGTGTATGCGAAATAAATTTAATTTTATTCCATAAATTACGAGAAGCTGCTGCAAAATTCCCGGCACGACCAAATTTGAGTGAAATAAAGTATTCCGATGTTTTATCATTAAAATTATAATTTCAGGAAATGTGTCAAACTGAAGACTTTTCACGTTCCCAACTAGTCATTAATATTCACTTCGATCGTAATATGCCGGCTAGGTGAAGCGATAATCTTGTCTAGCAGGCAATTTCAAATTAATTGTTGAAAAACAAAACAAAAAATGCCCCCCCACCAAATCAAACCCAAAACAACAAGCAATGTGCAAACGAAACAAAAAATAAAAAAAAATAAAAAATAAATGCAGAGGTCAGAAAACCGCATTGTATTGTGGCATATGAACCTCAATTTCCCTTTTTCAAAAATATATTATTCCTAATATTCTTATTTTCAAAATTGTTTTGCTGGTAATGTATTTTTGATCATAATGATATTTATTTTTTAAAAAGTTTATTGCTAGTATTTTTACACTTTCATAGTGTTTTGATCCCAGTTTTGGGTAAACTATTCACCCATAGATAGAACCCTAACAGGTGCTACCACCCCGGGTCAGGGTGGACCTGGGAACACCAGCAATTAAGAGGTGGTTCCACGCTCCTCAAAACCTCCTGATCAGAGGCTTTGCTGTTGGACGTAGTTTATCGTCTTACCCAGGATGAGAACGCATTTGGTTCGGACTCATGCCCCCACCTCTCAAAGCAAGATTAGACAGTTCACAACTCAGCAAGGGGGAAGTTGGATAGTAAACAGTTGAGTCGGTGTGAAACGATCCTAAAACAGTCTTAAAATTAATCCGAAGCAACCTATATACAATAATTTTTGTTTAACGTTTATTTAATGCGGAGTGACCGAGAAAAGGTTTCCTCAACATGCAAGACAACAGATTGAATTCATTCGTACAGACAGAAATATATTTTAACCTATAATTTCAGGACAAACTTGACTATTTGGCAGACTTCAGTAATTCTTATTTTCTTTCAATGTTCACTATCTTAAAATAGTTGGTAAATAGAATCTGTTTACAGGTCGCGATAACTATTAGACGTTATTAAATATACTTTAATGTTTAAAAAATAATTCAATATTATTATTGTTTAGGTAATAAGCATTATAACATAGCACAAATAGAATAGGAATTTTCGAAAACTTACGTATTTATGGTTATTTTTTTAAACTTTTATAAAAAAACGAGATTCCTGTACATGTAGTCATGGATATTATACATTAATTACTAATTTTTTTTTTTAATAACTATTTGTGCTCAGTTGATAACATTAATAGCCACCTGCTGATATGTTAAAATTTTGGAATAATGCAATAATAATTTAAATTTCATCTCTGATAGAGACCTGTTAAATCTGACTTTCCACTTTAATATGGGATGCGATTCTGAAAGGTCCCAATTTGGTTAAAGACAACTAAGAAATCCTTTTTTTTTTTAATCATTTTTCCCCCCCAAAAGACAAAACCACTAAGAGTTACTGAGTATTAGAGAATAAGAAAAATAAACGATTAAGGAGCGAAGACAATAAAAGAACTAGAATTAAGACGCAAGATAACAAATGATATTGATCTTCAAAAATTTAAATTCAAAATTGAAAGGGAACCAAGAAGTCGAGGGAAGTGTGATTGAAGAAACTGTTAGCATAGGACCTACGTTTACCTTTAGCCATTTCAACTATAAGATGAGATCTTGCAGCCAATCTAGTATTGCACTTAAATAGATAACGTCTAGGTATCCAAGAGGAAAGTTTATCAGAACAATTATCATAAAAGTATTTACAGAAACGGCAGAAGGAAGCTACATTATGGCGGTGGGAAGTCACTGAAGATGCCAGGTCAGAACCAATAACATTGCAGATTATTTGGATTTTTTTTCAAGGGTCTAATTATATAGAGAGATCACCAGACCAGATATTGCAGCAATACTCAAAGCAAGAACGAATGGCAAATTTATATGTAAAAGATTCTGACGAGAAATATCTATATCGACACAGTGAAAAAAACTTTTCTCACTGCAGACTGCAGCAATTGATTCTTTCCACTTCATGCCAGTAGAAAACGTTACTCCGAGAAGTTGCAACGAGTTAATTCCATAGAGGCTAGCATCAGCCATGCTAATGGAAATTAAAAAGGATTCTCTCTTCTTAAAAGGGGAGAAAAATTTCATTTTGGAGGCGTTAAAATTGACAAGCCACTCCTTGCCTGATTTAACAACAGATTGTGGGTTATCTTTGAAGTCAGTGGCCAATTTGATCTTATCGAACCGATCAGATTATTAAGAGACTAGTAAATAGTCGCGTTGTCAGCATAGATACCGAGCCGAATACAAAATGTCACATATCGAAAAGAATAAGTGATCTGATAATTATGAAACTAGTGGACAACAGCTGGTGTATATTCGAGTACAGCTTTTCTATTTTTGCGTACAGGGTGGTAAGAAAGTCTTGTTACCCCTACATAATATAATTTTCTATTTCAGAAAAAAAAAAAAAAAAAATAGACCAGATCCTGCGATAATACTCTGTAGGATATTATCAAGGAGAGAGTTTCACATGAACGATACCAGAATACTCATCAGTTGAAGGACGCCATTCGGAGAGCCTTTGCAACAATGAACAAAGCATAGCTTCGGAAAATATCACACAGGACATGGCGCCGCATCATTTAGTGACATGAAAATGAAGGTGTTCATACAGACTTTCTCGATATGTGACAGTCAATAAAAGTGAATAAACTGAATCCAGTACATGTGCTATGTATTACTTGTTCTTCTATTGTCCTCATTTTTCACTAGTGGGAGACAAGACTTTCGGATCGTCTTGTTCATTGACAGGGATTTGGTTTGGTTTGGTTTTACGGCATATCAACCTCAATGGGTTATTTAATGCCGACAATTTTTATTGTTGGTAGTATTTTTTTAAAAATCTATTTCTGGTAAAGTTTTTCCTTCAAAAAATCTATTTCTGTTAAAAATTTTCTTTCAAATGTGTATCATTTCTACATCCATGAAGATCTACAGTGTGGTCCGAATGTCTTATCACCCCCTACATAATATAATTTTCTTTTGCAACGCTCTGTTGGGGTATTATCAAGGAGAGAGTTTCACATGAACGATACCAGAATACCCATCAATTGAAGGACGTCGTTCAGAGAGCCTTTGCAACAATGCACCGCTTCGTAAAATATTAGGTTGGTGCAAAAATAATATCGCTTTTTGACGTTCAAACATGTATGAGAAAACGACATTATTTTTGCACCAACCTAATATCATTCAGGACATGGTGCTACATCATTTTGTGCCACGAAAAATGGTGGTGCTCATACAGACATTCTCGATGTGTGACAGTGTCATTGAAAATGAATAAACTGAATCCAGTATTTTGTATTACTTGTTCTTTTGTTCTCATTAATTTTTGCTAGAGGGCTAACAAAACCTTCGGACCGCAATACTTTGTTCATTTTGCTCCTAGTATAAATTCTGGATTGAATCAAGTTTGATTCTTTACTCACAGAAGTTATACATACCAATTTTTGCAAGAATTCTGTAGCTTCAATTTCCTTTTGTATTCATAACGTTTTTCATTTATTATTAGACATTTATTCATATCTGAGTAAAACCATTCTGTACGTCGTATGCATATCCTGGTGGTTCAAATAATGTTAAATGCATCGTTCTCTTCTATGCAGGAACAGATAAATGGGGTTGTTTTACGGCAGAATTGAAGGAAAGCACATCAATTTGGTTTAGCTTTAAAGTGAGAGTTTTTCGAGGTGGGAATTATTGTATTTGCTATTGAGAAAAAAAAAAAAAAAAGAAAAAGAAAATAGAGGCGCCCTCAATTTGGCCAGCATAGCTTTTCCTCAAAATAGCTCTGCCAGAAACTCAAGTCAAAATAATGGAAAAAAAAAAACAAAAAAAAAACCTAACTTCAAATAAGCTTTTCGATTTACAAGATTCTATGATTCTCATGCTGCGCAGAAAATTAAAAGGGAGTTTTTACAAAGTCAATGCCAGGCCGATTTTGTGAAAAGTTTTTAAAGAATCTAAAGCTACGATTTGCATGTCAATAGAAGAAAAAAATATTTTTCTTATTCTGATTTAGACACGTACAAAGCGTGGCGGAGGGTAGAAAAACATTTGGAGGCGATCCAAATGCAATTCAAATAATTGATTGTAGAAGAAAAAAAAACTCCCCTTCTAAACAACAAAATACTTTTTGTTATATGAATGACAAAGAAAAAGTTTAAATATATTAAGAAACAGATCACTAGAGGACATTACTTTGAATTCTCCACAATCGATAGAATAGGCGATTCACTACAGAAGGTAATCGAAAGTTAAAAATATAGCTGTTTTACTGTTACAAATGCTTTCAACAAAATAAACCGATGAGAAAAAAAAAACATAACACCAATATATCTACTATATAAAAGTTTATTTACGTCAAATTAATTGCAGGAGTTACTTTCGCAATTGTTAATATACCAATCTAGTGTTTTTTGTTTCAAAAATTGTTTCCACATAATAAAACCGACAAAACAAGACAGAAAACAAAAAAGAAAACAAAAAAGCTAAACAGAAAACAAAACTAAAAACTAAAAACAAAACTAAAAACAAAAACAAAACTAAAAACTAAAAACAAAACTAAAAACAAAACTAAAAACTAAAAACAAAACTAAAAACAAAAACAAAACTAAAAACAAAACTAAAAACAAAAACAAAACTAAAAACAAAAACAAAACTAAAAACAAAAACAAAAAAAAACTGAAAAAAAACTGAACCCCCCCCCCAAAAAAAAAACCCCAAAAAAACTGGAAAAAAAAAAACAAAAACCCAGAAAAAAGCAGAAAAGAAAAAAAAAGCAGAAAAGGAAAAAAAAGGAGAAAAGGAAAAAAAAGGAGAAAAGGAAAAAAAAGGAGAAAAGGAAAAAAAAGGAGAAAAGGAAAAAAAAGAAAAGAAAAAAAAAAAAAAAAGCAGAAAAGAAAAACAGAAAACAAAAACAACAAAATTGCCCCCCCCCCATAAAACGTCAATAAAACGACAGTTTATTTACGTCAGAAAATAATTGCAAAAGTTACTTCGGCAAATCTATTATAATTGTATCTGTTACTTCCTCCGCTTTCTTTGGTAGTTCACACTACCGTTACGCTCTGCCACTATATCAGAAATAATGGACTATTCCATTTTGTTCGCGCGGAGAGACAAAATATTTATGAGTGAGGCTACTTGGTTTAAATGAAAAAATAGTTGTTTAAAGCCAGAAAATATTTTTTGATTGTAAGAATTTTTTTTGGAGAATGTTTTAGTGATAAATATCTTATAATTAACCTATACCAGTGGGGAGAGGCAGATTCATACCTTTGCTATGGGTATTTGCGTGTAAGTTAGTGTAACGAACATAACGATTATTCGATCCAGTCTCTCCGATTAGCAATTCGAAGCTATTATTCATTACACCAACCGCACATACAGGCTTACAGCACTTGGTATTCCCAAGCAGTCACCAGCTTCGACGTTGCTCAACTTTGGTGATCGTACGGGAACCGATGTTTCAACGTGATGTAAGCGTAAGCCAGATAGGGTTGGAGGAGAAGTAAAGAGAAAAAATGTTAAATTGTTACAAAGGACTTTGTGGAGAGCCATGATCGCCTATGTCCCGAATAATCACTGCTGTGGTATGAATCCCATAAGGAAATCTCTTGCTTCTTGAAAAGCTAACAACATAGTTCAAGCGAATAACGAGCTAAAGTGAAGTTAAAACGTTAATGATTGTGTATTTTTAGCTAATTTTCAATTACTAATTTCGATAGCAGGACTTCACAGATGTTATAACAAGGAAATGATGACAGGATAGAATAATACTTTAAAGAAAACGAAAAAAAAAAAAAAAAAAAAACAAAAACAAAAAAAAAACAAACAAGAAAGAAAGAAGTTATCTGGCCAACGCAATTCGATTTAATCATAATGGATTACAACAAAGTTATCACGTAATTATTTTAGGATGAAAGTAAAACTTAGAGAACCAATGACAGAGGAAATGGAATAACTTGATGATATCACTACAATGAAGTATGGTATAGTAGTGGTGCTATTTCTAAAATATTGATCGTAGTCAGACAGTGAAACATTCACAAAGGTCTCGTGTGATTGTTAGCTTGCACAGAGACTGATAACTTCTCAAATACGGGAGGTTAGTTTTGGGTGACAAACATCTGTCCTTGGAATAAACAATATATAATATCACTGACATACGTGTACGATCAATAAGAAAAAAAATGCCGAACTGATAAATCGATAAGCATAATAGGTTTGTGCATAGCAAATACGAAAAACAGCTTTTTTTTCGCATTTTTGTTCCGGTATCCCATTGTTGTGTTGAAACATATATATATATATATATATATATATATATATATATATATAAATAAAAAAAAAAAAACTACCAAAATTACGGTTGACTATTAAAAGGACATTCGCAGAGATATGGAAATAAACAGAAGATAAGCAGTGAGGCGTTTGCGTGATGAACCATGTTTGATATTCGATACAAAATTAATGACTGTAACGCATGCAATTTAGGTAAAGTAATTATGTTCCATTAGGTATATTCACCACTCACTGGGAGAGGTTTCAACACACACAAAAAACAACGGCATAAACACATTCAAAAGACCCCACAAGAAGAAAAATAACTAGAAAAGAAAAATTAAATCCTTAATTAAAAACTAAATTAAGTCAAAATAATAATTACTTTATCAGTATTTTTACTAAATGTTTCCCTGATAGTTTATAGCAAAATTGAAGAATTTCGATAAAAAGATTTTCTTTCGTTATGCATGAATAACGTCACGTTTCCCGAAAGCTGAAATAAGGATTTTGATATCTTCTATGTTTAGAATGTTAACTACAAAAAAGGATAAAAAAGACGAATCAATGATTTCATTGTACGTCTGCCTCTAATATTTGAAGTCATCTTCGTCAAGCTTTTTAAAAGGAAAAAGAATTTATTTACTATTGAATCGTCTCATTCCCGACTAGTATTTTATGCTCTTTAAGTACTCAACTGGCCAATGAAGTTTAGACGGAATAGATCATGAGCATTTAGTTAATAAGGGAAAATGGTACAATCAATCAATCAATCTCTCTCTCTATAAATTGACTTCCGTTAGTCCATCACACCCTTTTATTTGCATTACTCTATTTAAAACAGGAAAGTTTTATTCACGGTTTGAAATTACACAAAAGTTCTACATCAACGTTTGTTAAATTCAAAGCATAAGCTACCAAAAATAGATTGCAATACAATAAAATCTTGGATTCAGATCGTTTTTAGATATATATTTTTTTGCAAAGAATCTTTACGATTTGACGTATATAATATTTGCCTGAATATAGTTTAAATAAAAAAAAAGACCACGCTATTGAGTCAAATAATTTCCGTTTAGAGAGCCAATTGCGATGACGAATACATCGTCCCAAATATTAATCATACGCGGCAGTTAAGAATAAATTTGTAATATATTAATATACCTTATTCTTGCACAGATGTGGCAAGAGTGAACCAGTTGATCGATTGAAACCAAAATTTTTGGGAGAAGTGCAAGCAGTTAAAGGGGATACAAAGTACAGTTGGTTTTTACTTTGTACAAAAAATCCTCATTAATTTAAAAAAAAAAAAAAAATAATCCCACTATCTTAAAACCTATTAGATGATCAAAATAAATACTTAATTAATAAAACTGTAATAGTTTTTTTGCATATCTTTTAAGTTTTAATCATACAAGAATCTAGTTACCCTGCGTTTGCGAGAACTATAAACAAATCACAAAGCCAAACGCTTACAAAAGTTGGTATTTGGCTCCAGAAAAATATCTAGGCATGCCCAGTTGTATGTTGGTTGCTCAAGAGTAAGAAATTTCAAGAATTTATTATTCGCTGTTAAAAAGGAAAAAATATAAATTTTCTTAAAAATATTGTTTATCATGAAGTCCTATAAAATTAAAAATAATTATTAAACCATGAAATAGAGTTTTTGTCAAAGTATTTTTCCAAACAAATCAGTTTATTTAAATTTCATCGATTCGTTTGCGAAATTGAACGAAACGTAGAGTTTTTAAATTTTGATGAAAATGTTAATAACTTCAATAATACTAAAATATTGTAGGGATTTCAACGTGTCATTGTGTTGTAAAATTCTAGTAATAAAATAATTACCTAAAGATATAGACTATAAAGCCTATTTAAACGTTCTCAATGGTCAAGATTACAGCCTATTTATTTAGTGTAGCAGCAAAATTAGTAAATGCTAACTGTAAATTTGATTATTGACTGTACCATAATAATTATAATAGTTGGACTGATCTAAATTGATCACCGTGGCTTCACTGTTGACTTGTTTTATCATCAAACGTACCAGATGAAGGTTGACCAGTCCGACCTTTCACAGCGCAAGTCTGCTCGGGGCCAATCAGATTAGGCAGGACAGTCTGCAAAAAGTTGGCTAAGACCATGGCTAAAATTTTTAACTCTGTATTAAACAGTTAAGGGCCGGAAATTATTAAACCTATCCCCTTCGTGTTTATTCTTGCGAAGTAACTTGATCCCACTTCTGGTGAAGCGTTCGGGAATACTCCTATTCTCCATGCATTGGTTAAAGACCAGTGTCGGTAGGAGGGACAAACACGTACCGTCTGTCTCAAGTTTCTTGTCTCGACCGACCATGCTTCATTCACAGATTTCCTCCGCCGTTATCGGACACTCACCTCAATGAGCAGAAATGTCTCAACTTTTTGGATTTCTCGCTTTCCCAGACTGCCAATGGGTGGGGTGGGGGTGTAATGTCAACGCTCTTAACAGCTTCTTCAACCATCCCCCAATGCCGGGAATCCAAACCAGTTCTGATGACAGTAAGGACCCGCTCAGCGTCTGGAAATTTCCGCTAGTCTTCTATACTCTTTTCTTCAAGCTTCTCAAGGGACAGCAAGTGTTTCAATACATGAATCCAATAGGCCCTTTCCATTTGGCTTGGAGTAACCCGGCATACTCTTTCTCCGGTGTTGTACGGCAATTTTGCTTTTCTTTTTTTTTTCTTTGGATTCATCAGATGGGTTTCGATGCCTCTTTTGTAGGTTTGTCGGTAGAGGAGATTGGGCAGGAGGGAAGGATTGTGATGCACTGGGTGTGGGCACCTTTTTAAGTGAGGGGTGCATATGCGTAAGGGTTGGGGTCAGTGACAGTCAATACGGGAGAGTTTTTGTGAGATGGTGAAGTTGGGGTGGAGGCTGATGGCGAGATACCCCACTGGTCTTTGCTCTTTTCCACCAGGAGATATTGGCACATTTCTAAGAGGGGGTCAGTTTTGTAGGGACTAGAGTCAATGACCTAGACATAGGAGGAGGGGCTAACCTTTTCTTTGGGGAAGATGGTATGGCGCTCAGGAATGAGTAGTTTCAGCTCGAGAGGGATCAGACTCGAGCAGGACTCCTGAGGCCTTCTTTTCTGCCACACTTCCAACAAGCTGGTTTCCTCCCCGTCACGATGATGGAGTAATTCTTCCCGAATATCAAGCTGTTGGAAATGGCCGTAAAGGCTTCTCCGTCGATCATTAATTTAAATCGCCACTAACCCTTCTTATATTCTGGAGTGACCCTCACCAATTGGCCATAATTCATAATTTATGCCTCTAAGTGCTCTCCAAGAATATAACCAGGAAACTCATATATCGTCACCTTGGTCCTACGTCGTCCTCGGCACTGTGCGGGTGATAGTCATTTGGTGTGGGGAACAGTATGTTCCACATAAAATAACCTAGACCTTTTATAATTTGTTGAAGTTTAACCACCCAAGGAATTTAGTACTTTCATCACTGTGCCTTTAGTGCAGCGACAAATTTTGCGCTTTATCTTGTCGAGCACAAAGACTGACACTGTTTTTATTTGTGTTTTTTTTTTTTTTGCAATGCGATCTTGTGCATCGATGCCTACCAGCGTGCTGTTTGGATCTCTCACTGAACATTGACTATGCATTTCGGGAATTCTCCATCCGCTACACCGTTGACTTCTACCACCGCACTGCTAGTGCTCGCGTCTTTTCCGGTTTCCATTTTCTTTTGTTGTTTTTTGTGTGGGGTGAGAGAAACAGAATTCTTTTCTTTGTCAGGAGGATCTACCTTAGTGGCACATCCAAATAAATTATGGTCAGCTATCGGCTATCGTGAGACTTTTAACTAAAAAAAAAAAAAAAAAAAAAAACACAAACGAAAATAAAATGCAAAACAAAATACAAAATTAGAAAAAAAATAAAACTGTCAGAAACAATGTCAGTTACCAGTTATCTCCTGTTAATTCCCCTCTCCAAGTTCACCACTGCCTTAACCAGGTATTGAACACACAACTCTCTAGATCCAGTGACAGGACCCAAAGAGTGCGAGTTCAATACCCGGTTAAGGCAGTGGAGAACTTGGAGAGGGAATTAACAGGAGATAACTGATATTCATAACACATGGCACCTGGAACTAGAACAGTCTACCCCAGTGAGCGAAATAAATGGTTCAGTTCAACATTCCAACCACCTGAAGAAGGCCGGAGCGTACAACGGCCTAAATGGCGACAAAGATGAGGACAATAGTCCGAATAATGTAAATTCGGTATCATTTTACATCCCACTAACACACATACTGAAAAATGTAAGATATTTTAATTAAAATATCTGCGAAACGTCTGAAACGTTAACATCAGCTGAATAGCCTCTTCCAGATTAAAATGTTGCCGAACGATTTTTTTTTTATAGACGTGTTATATTGACTGAAGAAACAACAGTCATTTTTAAATAACAATCTGTTAGATACGCTGTAATGTTAGATAGCGTGGTTGACTGCATACTATAGTAAAGGAGTTATACCGCATCTGTCTATATATCAACCACATGAAGGCCGGAGCGTACAACGGCCGAAACGTTGTGATAAACATTGTGACAAAGATGAGGACAATAGTCCAAATAATGTAAATAGTATGAGGTAGACCGCATACTATAGTAGCATCGACGAATCTTCATTTAAGACTGCACTCGTATCTACTTTTTTTTTTCATTTACGATACTCCACCTGCATCCTTGCATCCGTTCAAAAAGTGGCCACCTTCCAGATGGATAATTGTAGAATAGAGTATAGAGGACATATGTGAACTTATCTATTAATTCATCCCGATTTTCATCTTAGAAAACATTTGACAAATCTATCGATGATCAGTTTCGTTATAGATCGCATTAAATGTAAGTAATCTCTATAAAAGGCAGGATATGTGTGTGTGTGTAACGAATGCACGGCCGCAATTTTCGACGGATTTGCGCCAAAATTTACATGCATATGCTCCAAGTTAGCGGGAAGGCCAAGACCGACCTTGCGTTTTCCAACTCCCATCGATAGTGGAAATAATCGATTTTTTTCATGCTTCTACGGCAGTTTTCATGTAGTTTGTGGCCATTTTTGACTGGCCAGAGTGAGAGACAATAGCTGGCTGCCACGAATAGGCAGGAAGATTCTATTGGCCAGCATGAGAGCCAACAGCTGACTGACACGAATGTTAACTAGCATGCAAAAAATCGATAGCTGCATTCGTCACAAGTGGGAAAAATTGAAATCTGCATGGCACTTTACTCCAATTGGCTCATTCGTTTGCTTAAACTCAACGTTGATTCTGATTCCGCAGAACTGGGTTGGGTGTGGAAAAGTATTTGTTAACATTCTTTTTTCATTCGGTTTTTCTAGTTACGAGTCCTTTTTTTTAAAACTGATCGTTTGTGTTCATTTTGTTTAGTTCTTTTTTCGTAACAGATTTAGTGTTCAGTATAGAGCTTAGAAAAAATTCGCAGTGTGAGATAGGCAAGAAGTAAGGCATGTAGCAACATCAGCACGGCAAAGGGCACTCCTTTAAAGCCAAGGAAGGGCAAAAATATTTTAAGTCAAGTGACAGAGATTGCTGTATATTTGAGGACATGTCAGTTAGCTTGCTTCGTTTCTGAAAACATACTCGAATAAGCAAAATCAAATCAACAAAGACAGTGAACCAAAACGAAGAACAACCCTAAGCATATTCATGACTACAATATAAACCCAGGAAAAGAAGGTATAGAGTTCAATTATCGCTATCCTTTCGCCAGAAAGCGGGATAGTTTAGTTCACTCCACGGAACACCAAAGACGTAATCAGGACGACCGTCTAATACAAAGAAGTTTCGCTGTATTTCTCCCATTGTTTCAACCTACCGTAAGCTAAGAACTGTGTATCACAAGAAGGGGACAAGTTTGTATCATGTATGAAGGAAAAGGGTTGGTCATCAGCCCCTGTTGAATGAAGTGAAAATACTGGATAAGGAAGAACACTAGAGAATTATACATTTGAAACAATCAGTGCTTTAGGTTAGGCCTTGAGGATAAGCTTAATAGACGTGGCATAGAACTAGATACAACACGGGAGCCGCTAAAATGACAAATAACTGCAAGTCTTCAACTGCAGCAGCAATCAAAACGCGGACAGCAGAGGCAGTGGCAGCCCAATCAGTAATGGAGGTTAGGTTAAAGCTTCGAATTTACTTCAGCGACAGTGGTTGATTTCTAATTCCTTGGTCGTGCAGTGTGTAAAATGGAATCTCAATTTAACGGACTAATAGGGGGTGTCCATTAAATCCGTTTGTCCGTTAATTTGAATCACTTTTTCGTGGCCTAAAACCCCTCAGTACAGTACCAAATTATTGTAAATAAATGTAAATACAGTGTATATGTATGTGTATTAAGTTACTGTATACCTTTAAATAAAATTTGAAAAGTTTTGAAGTTAATCCTCCGTCCGTTGGTTCCGGGACCGTTAATTCGAGGTTTTCTTGTACTTGCGCTCAACGCAAACGGGCGAGTAATAACTGAACAGTTAAATAAAATAACGAGACGATATCCCAAGTCATGAGCAGTGAAACCAGAACAGTCTGCCTTCGTAGATTAAATAAAGGGTTCAATTTGGAATTCTCTGTAGGTTACCCTGATCGATATACATGTGAGGAAGGCCGAAGGGCACAACAGCGGAAAGGTTGTGATAAAAAAAACAAAAAAACAACAACAATGTGGATAATAGCCCGAATATAAATAGTGGAAATAAGTTTTTAAGAATGGATTTTTCATTTATTAAATCCAACATATTTTAATTTATTGCCTAACCCATATTTTAATGGATGCTTTGTTCTTATTAAACAGTATATTTCAATCTAACGGTATGAATATTCGAGGAATGTTCAAAAGCACTATTAGGGCTTTGTTTGAACAGAAGGTTCCTCGTGGCCGAGAGATAAAGGGACAACAGTATCCCCTCGTTCGAATACTGTCGGGGGTGTATATCTTTCTAACAAAATTACCCGAATATTCAGGTCGGTAGATGTAAATAATATACTGTTTAACAAACAAACAAACAAACAAATAAATAAATAAACAAATAAATAAACAAATAAATAAATAAACAAATAAATAAATAAACAAATAAATGAATAAACAAATAAATAAACCAACAAACAAACAAACAAATAAATAAACAAATAAATAAACAAACAAATAAATAGAGAATCTGCTCAAATATGGGTATCCATTAAAAGTAACGCTTAAGTAATAAATTAAAATACAAAAGAAAAGAAACCGCTCCCCCAAAATCTTTGCTAAGCGGTCATTCTACGCAAACCTCTTGAAAATCTTTACAATTAACACCAGATTTTACAGTCGGCATTAATGGATTAATCATTTCAGCATAACTTTTCATTCCCCCCCCCTTTTTAGAGGATTTATCCTTTTACGAAAGGCAGAAATACTTATAAAACGACTTAGATTTTCGTGACAGTGGACTGACGATAATCTACAGAGGAAAAGAAACACGTCGCATTAATAATAAAACATTATCAGTAATTCGTTTTCTTTATTACCTACCCAGTATATTAATACAAATATCTTCAATGTAAGTCGCAAGAACTTAGCACAACATGAAAGTTATTCCAGAATATTTGTAATTGACGAATACAGGTGATTTTTTTATTTTTTTAAGAGAGTTTTTATGGTTTTGCTTATCAATTCCGGAAATATTCTAAAAGTAGGCAAATAAAAATCCAAGAGAAGCGGAAGTAGAATAGGGGACGGAGAGAAATGTAAAGTGGAAATGAATTTGTTGAAAGTTGACATGAAGCCGAGTAAATTGAGTTACTGATATCCGTTCTTTACAACTTGGAAAGACAAGAACGTTTATGTATAGCTGTAGACGACCACCTAATCCCAAAATACACATTCAGAAATGTATTGAAAACAGAAAGAAATGTTGATTTTCTTTTGATTAAGTCAAAGGACAAAAGCGGGTACAATTGAGAGAGTAAAAAAAAAAAAAAAAAAAAAAAAATAATATCACCCGCCAAAAAATAAAATACAGCAACAAAGAATACGAATTGATCATTCTAATCACTTTCCCTACCTTCCGGGCTAGACTTCATTGATCCGGACAAAAATTCTTTTTGCATTAAATCAATGTTGGTATAATTCAATAGAACGTTTATAGATATAGATGCTAGTGGAAAGCTTTCATTAAATTTCTTTATTAACTGAAATGTGTCGTTCTTGACTGATGTCCAGCAGAAAGATAAAAAGGACTGAAGAGATTCATTTATTTGCATCAACTTCATATAAAAAAAAGAATAAAACCAAAGGAAATGAATATAAAAAAAAAAAACAACTAATATCCACACGTACTTTCAACCAATCTTTCAATCAAACGCTACGCGACAATTGCTTGAAAGTCTGGGGGTTAAAACTTTGGGCTAAAGGACGTCGTTTGCTCCAGAAAGACATGTCCAAAGGCTTGAATACAGATTTTGTGTATATTGGCGAACTGAGTTCGCATTCTGGCCGTCACTTCACACTAACCCCATTGGAAAAAGCATATATCAATTTTCCTTTAGCTATGGGTTAAAGTAATTAAATTATTTTAATGACAGTCTAGGGAGGAAAAACTGAATACAAACGATATCGTTCCGGCAATGTTCACGTTTAAATTGTACGGTTTTCAGTCTTTTGTAATATTCCGATTATTAAACATGAAGCTTTTCAGGGATGTATTGGCAAACTACATTTCCTTTATAAGTTCTTCCCAAAGGTCGGCTGATTTTATACAAGCCTCCATTACTTCTATGTGCCGTGTCTCTTAATAGTGATCCACAATTACTTGTCCTTTCTAGTTCTTAATAAATTTTGTCTTTTTGTTATCTGCCATAAACCTATTTACATTATTCGGACTATTGTCTTCATCTTTGTTGCCATATTTATTACAACGTTTCGGCCGTTGTACGCTCCGGCCTTCTTCAGGTGGTTGGAATGTCGAACTGAACCCTTTATTTCGCTCACTGGGAGTAGACCGTTCTAGTTCCACGTACCATGTCTAATGGATGTCAGTTATCAGTTATCTCCTGTTCATTCCCCTCTCCAACTTCGCCACTGCCTTAACCAGGGATTAAACTCACACTCTTTGGGTCCTGTCACTGGATGTAACCAACGCCTTTATCCACTGCAAAGCCATATGTCCTCGAGACAGATACACATGAACCTTGTCCCGTTACCAATTTGCTAAGAAAATGCTAGGTAGGCCATACGTTGTTTATCTGTATCCCTCTTGCCTTGAATCTGTCCTGTGAGTATCAAAGTTTCCAAGTCGTCTTTCCTCATACTGTGCCCTAGAAATGTCAACGGTCTATTTTTTATGTTAATTATAAGTTCCTCTGTGATTACATTTTCTTTAAAACTGTCGTTGCTCACAATTATTCAAATGGTATTCTCAACATTCTTCTGTAGAACCTCAAAGGTTAGGAAACATATTTTTATTTTTAAATTTAAATTTCTGATTATCAAGCAATTTTGGGAGTTAGGCGGCCAGATGTAAGGGGTGATATGGCCGGAGAAATTGTCTGACAGTCATGAATGGGTTCTGATTGTGTGGCATGGCGCAGAGTCCTGTTGCAAGACATAGGAATTTCCACCAGTACTACCTCCTCAAAGCACTTTATGTAGGCCTCCGTATTGAGTGATTATCTGTGGGGGAAAAATGAATGGAGTCACAACGTAGCCATTATTCGTGATCACTCCAAACAACTTCGTAATCACCATTAGACTTATCCAACTCTTTCTGAATCCTCTGCACTCTCCTTAGATTGGCACCCAAACACTCTGAAATGTTCGTATTAGAGCTTCCGGTGCGAATGCCAAGCAGTACAACTTGCAGTTTTCAAATTTCTGACGGAGTGAATTACATCATGGTGGCCTTCTCACAGACGGTGATCACCTGTGGTGTGCAGTCAACAAAAACAAACAACGCGCGAAATTAAAAATATAAAAAGGTGACAGTTTACCCCTCGTATACTACCCAGTCGAATCCATTACATTCACTTACGTGCTAATGCCCTTGGGGAAAGGTATGAATCCTCCTTTTCTCCCACCAGCTATAGCAGGACAGACCGCGTTCTATAGCCTTGGATGGCAACTGGTCTACCGCTGAAGGAAATGACAACCTACCGCATCAGTCATGTATCGAAAGATACATGATCACCGAAGTGTGTATCACGCATGGCACACACACACACACACACACACACACACACACATATATATATATATATAATGTTGGTGCAAAAATAATGACGTAATAATGTTTTTTGACGTAAAAAAACAAAACAAAAAAAAAACGACATTATTACGTCATTATTTTTGCCCCAACCTTATATATATCTATATCTATATATATATATATATATATATATTACATACATACTTTTTTTTTTTTTTTTGTTCCGGTACTTTTGATCAGGAACAGAAATCGTGTTCTGTCATTGTGGTAAGAAATAATCAGTTGGCTAAATCCTGGTATGTTTTTAAAACAAAAAGACAAAAAGACAAAAACAAAAAAAAAACAAACAAAAAAAAGCCTCCTTTAATGTCTCGTCTTCATTCGAATTTTGAATAAACATTTGGGATAAACGTTTCGCATTGCTACATTTTCCTGACTGGGCCGAACACATAATTTAAGAATATTCATACAAATATTCGATTTATTGAAAAGCACATGCCCAGAAGCACGAAATTAGTTCATAGTGAGAAAAAAAAGAAAAAAAAAAAAATCGGAAAAGAATAGAAAATAATTTATAAATTAGTATTAATAAACTTGAAGATATCGTCAATCTATTTCTAAATTGCATCTTTACAGAGTTAATAAAATTGCTATCTGCGCCATTGACCTGTTAATTATCTTCTAATATGATGGATATTCTCAAATATTAGTTTCGTTATATTTTAAAATAGAATACCTGGATAAAAAAGAACATTTCCACCCACTGCCAGTTTCTCCAAAGAATGGCACCCAACCTCCGCACAGAACGACGACAAAAAGACAAAAACTAATGAAGTAAATTATTAAGTGATGAAGAAATATCGCCTGCAATTTGCATTGTAGTCAAAATATCCCAGTTTATCGAAAATTGGGTAAAATTATTTTAATGTCAAATACATTAGAGATAGCCTCACATTCTCTATTTGGCCAAGAACTTTCAACAGATATATAAATATAGAAACTGTAACGAGGTAGGGAATGATAACTATTTTATTAAAGTTGTTTGAGAGAAAATTAGACGCACAATAACAATACCTAAATTACTTCAGAATAAAGACACTGCACTCTGAGAAACCGGATATTAGTTCAAGAAAATTCTTTACAAAATCAGAAGCATCTCTAAAAGAAAAAAAAACTGTGAAAACAAGCTATTAATGGACTATTCAAAAGAACCTGGCTGCGTCCAAGCATCAAAACAATTATACACGTTTTACTAGCAAACTGGACGTAGCCAAAACTGAAAACAACTGTAGCTCCACCATAAAAAATCTCTCTCTAAAGGCGAAATGAAAAGAAAACAGTTTTATTTGTTACACAAGCGGGACCGCTGGGTGGATTTTAAGAAACTTGATTTAGGCGGTAAAAAGCAGCAAGTAAATTTAATCCACAAATCTGTTTTCAATTGATAACCCTACTTTAAAAAAAAACAAAAAAAAACAAACAAATCCTGACACCAATAATAAAAAAAAAAAAAAAAAAAAAAAAAAGTGTCGCGCCAGAAAAGACGCTTGAGCCCAGAGTTAACTCAGCCAAAGCAACGCATACTCACCCTACCAATGGATTTATGTATTATTCAATGTGTATGGAAAAAACAATACATATACAAGATTTAACGACGAACATTTAATCAGCTTAATTTGTTTAACCACTGCTAGAAAATTGTAAATGATTTAAATTTTTAAACGGGAAAATTAAGAAAAGTTTCTTAGAAATGATAAATTCGG
The DNA here is from genome assembly GCA_963932145.1 of Acanthosepion lycidas. Taxonomy (NCBI): domain Eukaryota; kingdom Metazoa; phylum Mollusca; class Cephalopoda; order Sepiida; family Sepiidae; genus Acanthosepion; species Acanthosepion lycidas. Next base: position 69,270,103 of record OZ010581.1, on the reverse strand, counting down.
ATATAGATAAGCCACTGCTTTCTTTTTTCATTAAGATATTCTCTGGCCGATTCTAAATATTGTTAAAGTAATGAGCAACAACAAAAAAAAAAAAAAAAAAAGAAAAAAATCATCTCATTTCCAAAAGTTCTGATAGCATCCGTAAATTGTATCTTACTTGTCCATCTTAAAGTCAAATGAACTTAATTCTAAACAATTCAGAATTCGCTTTTCTAATAAATACTCATTTTCAATTGTGAAATAACTTCAGCTTCACCTGCTTTTCAACAATCACTTTTTCTCTTGCTTTTATTAGTCTCTTAGAAAAAAACAGTTACCTGGTTATAAAGATAGTTCAGTTTTGTGATTAGAAGGCAAGAAAAGCGTTTATTTGGAATAATTTAATTCAAATAGGTCGCTTTTAATTGCATTACAACTTTCACAGCAGTGTGCATTTAAAATGGGCGTATTTTAAAATTATTTTGAACACTCAATGTTCCACGATCAAGTATAATTTGTAATATTGACAGCAATAAAATAGACATTTAAAAATAATACTATATATATATATATATATATATATATGCGAGAGAGAAAGAGCGAGCGAGAGATGAACAGAGAGAGAGAGAGAGAGAGAGAGAGAGATTATTTGCGCCATCATGTTTATGTTGTTGACCGGTTTCCACAAGCGAAAGAAGCTGTAATGGATCGCACAAATATTCCGTTTACTAAAATTCTTATGAGGAAAGGAAAAAAAAAATGAAATCAAGTCTTCGCAGAATAAAAGAAATGAACCATCACTAGCGGTACCAAAAACTGGTACTCAGTTAAAACTAAGAAAACCAAAAAAAAAAAAAAACCAAAAACAAAAACAAACAAAAAACAAACCAAAAAAACCAACAAACAAGACAAAACCCCAAAACAAGACACCCCCCCCAAAAAAAAACGACACCCTTAAAAAAAAAAAACAAACAAAAAAACAACAAAAAAACAAAAAACAAAAAAACAAAACCAAAAGAAACAAAAAAACAAAAACAGATCCCAAACCAAAAACAAAACCAATCCCCCACAAAAAAAAAAACAAAAAAAAACCTAACACCCCCCCCCAAAAAAAACCCCAAACAAATAAACAAAAAACAAAGCAAAAAAACAAACGAAAAAGCAACAAAATACCGAAAAAAGTTAAAATTGATACTGTGTATAATCATAAGTTGTTATTATACACTCTTCCGTTCAGTAATGACTTTGTAAAGGGGTCATCTACGATTAAGACAACCAAACAATGCTTTACTGCTTTCCGTTAAATCAAGTGATGTCAAGAAAGGAAGGAAGGAAAACAAACAAACAAAAAAAAACAAAAAAAAAAACAAAACAAAAAAAAAACAAAAAAAACAGAAAAGGCGAGGATAAAGCTAGATTGCATGTTTATTTGGTGATCAGGCAAAATAAATCTTACAGTTTGGTTGAAAAGTTTTCTTTCATTAGCCCTAATTTTACCAGAGACTGAACTTTTGGATTACAAATTTATTCTTGTCCTCACTGAATTCTTGTAATGGTGGAGATCCCAAAGCAAACTTAAATTCCTTAAAAAGATTGTAGAAATGTAATTAGAGCAGGTCTTTGCTGAGAAAAGGAGTTTCAGGAATACGGATTTTTGTTGTGTATAGTTAACGATAAAAATAACATTTTTATTTATTCTTAATGTAATTACGTAACAATACTTCAAAGTGAGAATCTTAACTGCAGTTGCACTTGTAAAGTTCCAAGAAAAACAGAATCTTACCTGGAAATGATATCGAATCGGTTTGAAAATAAATATTAGCCACGATCCCTTTTTCTGAGATTGCAACAAGACGGATGAGTTGTGTCGGTAAAATCCGGGTCAACAGAATTACCGAAACGGATGAAGTCTGAAATATATCCAAAATGGTTAAAAAAAAATTATATTTATATATATATATATATATATGTGTGTGTGTGTTAAAAAATTGTTTTGTCAGATGTAAATAACTGGTTAACTTATCATTGATCAATTGTTTCAATTAAAGACATTATATGACACTTTCAGCGAAGGAGGGGCGTATTCAACATCTGATAATTTTGCGGCAATACGTGCTTGAAGTTTTTAAGCAGTTTTGATCAAAATTTCTTTTCATGGTTATCCGTAAGGAATTGTAAATGTAGAGCTACCTTAGACTTAAATAAAATAACAATATTTATTAAGAATTTATTACAGGAAATATCAGGTTTTACGGACACATTGTTGACAATTATGTATTTAGTTACAGAAATAAAAATATTAGGTTGGTGCAAAAATAATTTCGTTTTCTAAGATATGTTACTATGTGAGAAAACGAAATTATTTTTGCACCAACCTAATAATATAAATTTTGATGCAATATTCGATTTGTTGTTAGGTATTTTTCAGTTTCTTCATTATGTCATCATTTTAAAAATAATTTGGCTGAAATGCTAAGTTTCCAAAGTTGAACAAACTGAAACTATTTCGTTTTCACTTTGTTAACTTTCTTTTCCATTGTTTTTAGATCGCTTTCTTCCATTTATTTTGATGGGAAATTGTCGAAATTCTGAAATTTAGAATGATCTTATTCCTTTTCAAAAAATAAAACCCGTAAAAAGTAATATTTTAAATTAATAGACGACCAAAAACAAAATGCTTTTGCAAAAAAACAAAACACAAAAAAACAAAAAAAAAAAAACAAAAAAAAAAACAAAAACAAAAAAACAACAAAACAACAAAACAAAACAAAAAAAAACAAAAAAAAAAAAAACACAAAAACAAAAACTAAAAAACACAAAAACAAAACACAAAAACAAAACACAAAAACAAAACACAAAAACAAAACACAAAAACAAAACACAAAAACAAAAATACAAAAAAACAAAAATACAAAAAAACAAAAATACAAAAAAACAAAAATAAAAAACAAAAATAAAAAACAAAAATAAAAAACAAAAATAAAAAACAAAAATAAAAAACAAAAATAAAAAACAAAAATAAAAAACAAAAATAAAAAACAAAAATAAAAAACAAAAATAAAAAACAAAAATAAAAAACAAAAATAAAAAACAAAAATAAAAAACAAAAATAAAAAACAAAAATAAAAAAACAAAAATAAAAAAACAAAAATAAAAAAACAAAAATAAAAAAACAAAAACAAAAAAACAAACAAAAAAACAAAAACAAAAAACAAAAACAAAAAAACAAAAACAAAAAAACAAAAACAAAAAAACAAAAACAAAAAAACAAAAACAAAAAAACAAAAAAACAAAAATAAAAAACAAAACAAAACAAAACAAAAAACAAAACAAAACAAAAAACAAAAATAAAAAAAAAAAACTTGTTATTTCATTATAACAATGTAACAATATTCTGCAGACAAATGAAGCGTTTATATTATCTCGTCTCATTGCATATATAAGCCTAAATTGAGCTTGAAATATTCTGTAATCTGTTCTAATTTTATGTAAAATACTTGGATATGATATAATGAATAATTCGCAGTGAAAAACAATTCCTTTTTTAAATACGTCCTTCCTCTGCCCAACCCGTCAGATATACGTGAAGAGAATTTAGTGACCCAGATTTCTTGGCTTCCTGAACGAAGATTTGGGAGACATTCCCTGTTTATTTTAGACTCCCAAAGATTTCAGTACAGTCGTGATATTTACTAATATTAGCTTCATCTGTTACGATGCTGTATATAGAAGAGCATTGGAAGATATATTACTATAGTTGTCTAAATGAGAATGGGTTTGCTTGAAGAAATAATGTATTAGTAGTTTTAAATCTTATTGAAACCATTTTCATGGCAATTGTTCTAATTAATCATTCTTACTGGTACCACGATTGCATGAATTTAAGCCTACTACTAGATTGGCAATTAGGTCTCATTGTGTTACTCTTGAAAAAGCTAGGTATAAAAAGTTCTATTCTAATAGTTTCTTTGCTTGAATTTAGAACTCGCTTCCGTTCCACCTACAATCTTCAAGAACTTAAATGCAACGTCAATCGCCATGTTCTCTCTTCCTGAATTCTGTTCTTTTATTTGCCTTCCATCACTAAAGTCTCATCTTTCAACTTCTAGTAATCCATTTTGTCTAAGTGACAATATCGTCTTGCTTGGGATGAAAGCACAACGACCCCCCCCCAAAAAAAAACACATGGGGGGGGGTAGAAAATAAACAACCAAAGAAAAAAAAACAAATAAAATGGACAAAAAAAACAACCCCAAAATAAGCAACTAAAAAGGAAAAAAACAAAATAAACCAAAAACCAAAACAAAAAACCCAAAATAAACTAAAAGGAAAAAAACAAACAAAACAAACAAAGCAATTCCAGGAGTATGCCACATCACCTCGATTAACGACTTGTTTGTTTTACGATCAGTCAGACTTAGTGGCAAGCATACATAAAACACTGTTGTACTGTATCACTAGATATATTTCAAATGGTTAATTAGCGATATTAAAACTATCTGGAACTGACCGATAAAAAACCCATAACACGCGTAGGATGCCTGAAATAGCGGTCAGACATTTCTCACTTAGCGACCAGTTCGTCTATGTTAAAACGGAATCCGATCTTTAAATGAGTAGCTGCAATTCCGACTTCTCAGCTCGTTTAGTGACAGAACAGAATACATTAGTGAGGAGGGGGCTATAAATTTTTTTAAAACAAAAAGAAAAAAAATGCAGAACAAAATCAAAATCCAAAGAAACCATTTTTTTTACAGTAACGTTCCACCCTGTACAATGCCCGATGGCAACTCGCGGTACAGGGTTATTTTAAGAGGCAGTTTATACGGATAGGAGACGGGTGATAACCTGTCCACGTCTAGGGTTAACCGTTAAGATTGTAGTCATCGGAAAATAAAGCAAACTTGTAACAGTTTCCCAGAGCAGTGGTCCGCGGAAAGAAGTTCTTCAAGTGAACTGACTTAACGATTGAGTACCGAGGGAATGTCGGTGGTTTGCTACAATATAAGCGGTATGGCGGGTCCTAGCCGTGAAGGTTCGACTTGGTTGACCCAAGGAATGTGCGCTTCCCATGGTAATAGCAATAGAACAGCAATAGCATCGCCACATCCCACCTGTGAGATGTGGAGAGAGGTGTGAGGGTTGGAAATAAATCGTCACCCAAAAGGACTCGGTTACGCTTTTGAACTCCATCGAGACTAGGCAGCTTTTGTCCAAATATGACAACAGTACTCCATTGTAGGCCTGATCTGGCCTTTGTGAAAAAAAATCTAGGCGATAGCAGGAAGGGTCAGTTATTTACTGGAGCGGTACAGCTAGCCAACCATTTTTCCTGTATGTAAGAATTCTGTTTGAAATAAGGGTTAAGTTTAACGCACCAATAGTCTCGCAAGGCACGGAGCTTCTTCGTTGTAACTGGTGGTAGTTCGGGGTCCGACAGGCGATGATGGAATCTAAATAGTTTGGTTTTCGAGGCATTGAATGTAATCGAGTTAATCGGATTATTTCAAACCACAGAGTTTTGAGAGATTGATTTGTTTTTACGGTTTATCAACCCTTTATAGGTTATTTGATATGGAAGCATTTGGAGTGTAAGAATAATTCATTTTCAGCGAATGAATATTGAATCATTATTTTTCTTTTTCATAATGATTTTACTCCATACTAGTATTTAGCCAAAGCGTTTAAAAATTTTAATATAACACGTACGATATTTATTTGTATTCAGTGATTGAGTAAAGCAATTTTATAGGACTCATATTGGCTAATTTATTTGAAAGTTAGGTTTAGTATTTTATTTAAAATAAGTTTAGGATCTCATTTTAAGCAAATGCTATTCATGGAACCAATGAATAGCATTTACTTAATCAGTCTTTTCTAAGACATGTCGAGAAATAGAAGCAATTTGACGTTAAATTTAATAAAATACAAATTGATGTATGGCCGTTTCAGAAATTGTTTTCATAATTGTTGCATCTTTATAATGAACAGGATAAAGATAATCAATGAAAGAATTTGTATTGCACGCTATATCGCCACCTGAAAACTATATATCAAATATTCCAAACCGGAAAGAAATTCAGTTTTAAGTCGGTCACTCTTAATACAATATGGAAGATAGGGGAAAGAAAGATATTGATATTTTGAACAAAATTTAAATTTGTCTTTACTTGCTTTTAGAAAATTGCTTTAAAAGAAAGACAACTAATCTCTCACCACTTTAAAATGACAAATAAGTTTAAAATATGAACAAATATAAAATACTGATCCTTGAACGCTGCCTGGACAGGAATGGTCGTGTTGCCAATGCTATCTGACTTGACACATTTTGTCAGCATTTTTCAATTAAAAATCGAAAAAAAAAAAAAAAAAAAAAAATCTACGCTTTAACCAAATTGACAAAAGATGATTTCACGTTTTTTTTTAATTTTATAAACAAGAAACCGAAGAAATAGAAACAAATACGAGGACAAGAGACAACAAGAAGAAAACACACACACGAAGACAACGACAAGAAAACACACACACGAAGACAACGACAAGAAAACACACACACGAAGACAAGAAAACACACACACGAAGACAAGAAAACACACACACGAAGACAAGAAAACACACACACGAAGACAAGAAAACACACACACGAAGACAAGAAAACACACACACGAGGACAAGAAAACACACACACGAGGACAAGAAAACACACACACGAGGACAAGAAAACACACACACGAGGACAAGAAAACACACACACGAGGACAAGAAAACACACACACGAGGACAAGAAAACACACACACGAGGACAAGAAAACACACACACGAGGACAAGAAAACACACACACGAGGACAAGAAAACACACACACGAGGACAAGAAAACACACACACGAGGACAAGAAAACACACACACGAGGACAAGAAAACACACACACGAGGACAAGAAAACACACACACGAGGACAAGAAAACACACACACGAGGACAAGAAAACACACACACGAGGACAAGAAAACACACACACGAGGACAAGAAAACACACACACGAGGACAAGAAAACACACACACGAGGACAAGAAAACACACACACGAGGACAAGAAAACACACACACGAGGACAAGAAAACACACACACGAGGACAAGAAAACACACACACGAGGACAAGAAAACACACACACGAGGACAAGAAAACACACACACGAGGACAAGAAAACACACACACGAGGACAAGAAAACACACACACGAGGACAAGAAAACACACACACGAGGACAAGAAAACACACACACGAGGACAAGAAAACACACACACGAGGACAAGAAAACACACACACGAGGACAAGAAAACACACACACGAGGACAAGAAAACACACACACGAGGACAAGAAAACACACACACGAGGACAAGAAAACACACACACGAGGACAAGAAAACACACACACGAGGACACGAAAACACACACACGAGGACACGAAAACACACACACGAGGACACGAAAACACACACACGAGGACACGAAAACAGATACACAAAATCAAGAAAAACAAAAAAAATAAAGGATAAAATCAAAACACTACACAAACCAAAATTCACGAAAAAAAAACAAAAAAAAACAAAAACAAAAAACACACCCACAATGTAAAGGGTTATAACTATATTAACCTCTGGTTTTATTTAGTTTTCAAATATTTTCTTCCACCATCAGTTCTATGTGTAAATATTTCATACAATTGTACAGATCAATATTTTAGTGTAGGTTTCACTTAATTTTTTTTTATAGAAGCGTTTAGCTTGAATTAACTCCACTAAGAAAAATTGCATTTGATTGCATTATGACAGCTGTCATGACGTTGTGCACTGACCAGAAAGCTTGTTTCACAGATCAGTTGCAACTGAGGTGCAAGTCCGATCTCCACAGGGCGCTCCATAATTGTGACCTATGTAAGCTATGCTTAGTAAATCAATTATGACAGTTGTTTAAATGAACGTGTTTTTTTGTTCATTATATAAAAGCAAATAAGCTACGTTTTCAGCATGCTTAGTAGAATTTGACACTCCTAGGACATATTGAAGACTTTATGGGTAGAATGAAGCATCAAAATACGCTACTTAAGGAACTTGTTTAAATAGGTGTTAGAATAAAGGCTAGGAAAATAGAGGGGCAAACACTGTGGTGAACTACAAAGCAGTGGCGACGGAGAGCCAAGATCGCGTCGGTGTAGAAGACACAGGAAAGCAGAATGCAATTGTGGCTGCTACACATAGATACAGTCTATAAAGCGATCGTTAATAAGTGTTTTATTAAAATGTTCGCTGATGCACGGAGTTCTAACCTCAGTGCACCAATGCCGCTGCATTGTATAAGACTAATTAGCTGTGACAGTTATAGCAGAACAAGTGAAAATTTGCTTCTTCAAAAATCAATTTAATTTTAGAATTGCTCAGTAGACAGCGAGGAAGCAGAGACACCAGACGAACGCACTGATTTCAGATCTATGTTTACTATGTTTGGACAAGTCTGGCGCAAGGCCAAAGTCTAGGAAATCCTGTGTAAGTATGTTATCCAATTTCTGATCGAATTTCTGGAAGGCGTACTACAGCTCCCATATTTGTGGTCGTTGTAATCTCCGGCATTCATCAAGTGCTTGTCTATCCATGCAACATTCAGAGAAGTTCACCCTTTAATCTATCGGAGGGGATTGCTGACAAGGCCTAATGATTTTTGTTTTGTTAGTACTATTCAGTGATTGCTAGTGTTTTCAGTGAGTCCGTGCATCTCAGTACAAAGTTGGAACTCACAATTACTTTGTCACTAAATGAATTCCTAATATTGGTTCTATAGTAATTGCGAGTTCAATCTCTCGGCCGGGCAGTGGGCACTTAGTGGAAACTGTACTAAAAATAAGAACGACAAAAACTATCCTCAGACATTGTCAGCTGAACGAATTTAAACTATCCCCATAGGTACAATTTGTAAATACCTGAACGTTACCCGGGTCAACAATCACCTGATTAGAGCCTGGAGGGGAAAAAAAAGTCCTCACCATTGTTATAATAAAACTTACGACGACAATAGTCCGCATGAAAATAAAGTAATCAAATTTTTTGGAGCTCACTGAGTGTTAGTGCAAAGTAATTCTTACGGGCATATGTTTTCTTTTTTTTTTTTTTTTTTTTTTTTAAGTAACATCGGCTTTTGACCAAAATATGCGCAAGAATTACTACACAATTTTGTTTTGATCTAATACATTGAAATTCTTTCCTATTTAAGTGAATTGGTAGAATTCTTGACGACCGCATAAAATAAAACTTAAATACCAATGTGTAAATTTTGGTTTGATTTGATTATATTTTACGGCATATCACCTGCAATGGGTTATTTAATGCCGACAAAATTTTTATTGTTTATAAAATTTTTTCCTTCAAAAATCTATTGCCGGTAATATTTTTCAAAAATGTATAGTTGGTAATATTTTAAATGTATGGCTGATAATAATGTATTGATGGCAATATTTTTTAATTTTGTTTATAAAATGTTTCTGGCATTCAACCCATACTATACGATGGACGATAGATATCATACTATAGTAGCACCCAAATGATATATCGTGAAGCAGAGAAATCTAATCGATTTGAACAGCTGCGACCACTGATCTTCGTAGCCTAATCGGTAAGACAAATGTGACGGAAAGCATGAATCTGCATATAGAGTTGTATACACGATTTTAAAATAATAATACCCCCCTCAAAACTAATATTGTTTGCGCAAGAATTAAAGTTGCTTAAATTACGTTTTTTTTTTAAAAATATATTGGGGTTTATGAGATAGTAAAGAAAGATATTTGGGTTTACATGCGGTGTGATTTTCAGGAACATTCTAATCCCCAGGCCGATATGATCAATAACTTACCTCCTTGACAAATTATATCACCCAACCATGCGACGACTAAATAATAAAATTATAAATAGAAAGTGATATCAGATCTAACGCTACTGTATAGAACATATACAGGGTGCGGCAGAAACACCTTCCAGAAATACATCCCACATAATGGTAAGATATTAGGTAGATGAAGCCACCATTACTACTAATGGCTTACAATAATCTGGCAGGTATTTCTGCAACAACATGTACATATTTCTCTGTAAAAAAATGGTTTGATTTGAACGTAAGGAGGAGGAAATGAAGATTAACGGATAACTTTAAACATGATGAGGTTACGATAGTAGTACTCGGGGAAGCACCCACACGGGGGTCACGCAGACAGAGAAAAAGATTTACACCATTTATGACTACAGTTTGGCAATATCACTAAAAAAAAAAAAAAAAATAAATAAATAAAAAATAAATAAATACCTGTTTTATTTGTTTCCACCTAACGAATGTCGTATTTTTACTCGAAGCTTCTTTAATAAATATCGCGTAGACAATGGTGGGATTAGGAGTTCCATCGATTGCAGTTGGCACCAGCCAATAGAGAAATGTTCTTTCTGAATTTACGAGTGCGATTGGCTTATCAAATTGGTATCCACTTGAAATAGTTGTAATAGCGTCTGAAGAAGAAAAAAAAATTTTTTTTAACTTCTAGAGTTTTATGCCTTACGTTATTTGAAGTTATAAACACACATAGAAACTGAGGTTTAATTAAAAAAAATCCATTGGGAAGAAGAGGAAATGATATATAATGGCGATACATAAAATGATTTACAAAATATGCTCTACAGACATTCATATTTCCATGAGAGTTCACTCATCGAATCATTTACTTACATAAGCGTGTTTATGCCAGGTCTCAAACTTAACTACAGTGTAACCCGGATATAAGAGAGTTGTCGGGACAGGAGAAGAAGTCTCTTATATCCGGGTTTTGTCTATTTTGTTTAGGTAAGTATAGCTCTAATTTGGGACCAGAAAAAATATCCGGGTTACACTGTATTTGCGAACGAGTGTGCTGCTTGATACTGTCTATTGGCAGCATACAGCAGCCTCTGATTATTTTAAGGGGGTGGACGGGCCCTACTAATATTTTTTTTTGATTCATCTGTGTTACATTTTAGTTTGTTTTCTGTTTTTTTTTCTTCTCCATCATTTCATGAATATATTTATATTTTTGCTAAAAAACAAAACAAAAACAACACCCCCAAAACCCCCGAAAAAACAAAAATACCCCCCCCCCCAAAAAAAAAAGTGAAAGAAAATAAAAAAAAAAAAAGAAAAAAAAAAGAAAAAAAAAGGACATTTTTAGACTCATCAGATTTTTATCTCATGGGGTGTTTTTGTAGGTCCCCACCCCGTGAATATGCGGTATTTTGGTGCATGCAGGATCGAGAGGTGATGGATAAGTTCTTTTGGTGAATAAGCCAATTGTAATGAATGAAAGAGTCGCGAATCTGATTAACTAGGACTAGGATAGCTAAAGAAGACCAGCCCCTACTTATTTCTCCCCCCACTGCCATATGCCACAATTTCCTTATTTGCAGAAATAAATATCGTCTATTTCCAGTAAAATAGACTTCTTCTAAAACCACCAGCATAGAATTAATACTACTTCCATGCAGCACTGCACAACTTAGGACATAAACACAAGAAAATATATTACAAAAACTCTTGAAAACGACTAAAGAATGGTTCGAAAGCGCTTGGGGCAATCACTACGGAGTGTTTCTACTCTCTCTCCATAAATGGAAAACTAAGAAAATAAAGAAAAACTTATAAAATTTTCTTTGTCACATTCAATGAAACATGCATAAAAGATTGCAACTTAAATATACAATAATGAAGTAAGGAGGAGAGACCTTTACGTATAACAAATAGACGTTTTTGTACCAGTTGAAAGTGTCTTCGGGAATAGTCATCGGTGGGAAAATTGCTTCACTGCTTCTACAAATGTGTTGGTTCAAATAAAGTTTCCACCAGGAAACATTTTTTATACAGGTTTTATAAACCTGGAACAAAATAATCATACTACTGAGAATATTATTTGAAAAATAATAAACTTGCAATACTAGATAAGCCCATTGCCGAGGGTGGGGGATAATTCAAGGAACATTTAATCGTGACAGTATTTGTATTTGATTCACAAGCGTACATCTAGATAAAAAAAAAGCATACTTTATAATACATTTTTAATTTAATTATTATAATAGAATGGTATTTCAATAATGGAAAGGGAAAAATGCAATTCTATGAAACAGTTTGAAAGTTTACCTTTATTTTTATGAATTAACCAATAGTTACACGCCGTGCTGCAGCCTCCATTCTGAAAGAACAAAAATATATATGAAACAATAACAAAAACGTGAGTTTTCTTTGTTTTAGTAGAAGCCTGGAAAGTTGATAAATTTTGAACATCGTAGGCAAAAATGCTAACACAATGAAAACAATGACAATTTTTCGTTGTTCCGATTAAATTTGATTTATATCTGCTATTGGCTTCCATTATTTATGGAATTTAATTAAATTAAAACAAACTAAAAGATGCAAGAAATAGCCGAGAAAGTCAAGACGCATGCGCACAGAAAAGGAAAATGAAAAACTAAAATATGAAGTATCAAATGGAAAAATATAATGCAAAAAGTAGTGTCGCGATTTGATATTTAAAATTTTCTGTACCGTGGCCCTTCAGGACGTAGACAATCATGGCTCTCAACAATTACTTTTCCTTCGTAGATCTTAATTAATTTAAATTGTTATTTCTCTTAAACTGTTCCATCATCCAGTTCCTTAATCTCACTAAGTAGGTTACGCTTTGATTTCTTCTATCCCGTCTGTCTTCAATATATCATGTGAGTATCAAATATTTCAAGCCCTCTTTACCCATTATGTGTTTAGAAGTGTCAACTCTCTTTCCCTCTGATAAGTACCAATTTCCTTTTTGTTACCATTTTCTAACAAATTTCGTTGTTGCTCACATGACCAGTCTGTGGTACCCTCAGCATCCTTCTGCAGAATCACGTTTCTGTTGTGTCAAATCTCTTCGTCATCTTTGAAGGAGAGCGTCCAGCATTCACTACCGTATCCCTTGAGAATATCAGGGTGCTGTAAGCTCGGATGTGTGGGTGGTGTAATGGATAACTGGTCAGCATTGGAAATCGGGATCCGAGTTCCAATTCCAGTCAGTTTAGTTTTATTCACTTACGAGCAAATACTCTTAAGAATCCACGTCTTCCCCCAGCTATGGGTTAATTTGTAGGTCTTATCAGTAAATCATTGTAAGAATTTGGTGAGGGACACTCTACAACTATTTTCTTCCTTTAACATAACCAGAAAAATGGTTGTTAAACTGTAACCCCCACCACAAAACCAAAACCACAAAACCAGAACCAAAAACTACAAAACCAAAAACTACAAAACCAAAAACTACAAAACCAAAAACTACAAAACCAAAAACTACAAAACCAAAAACTACAAAACCAAAAACTACAAAACCAAAAACTACAAAACCAAAAACTACAAAACCAAAAACTACAAAACCAAAAACTACAAAACCAAAAACTACAAAACCAAAAACTACAAAACCAAAAACTACAAAACCAAAAACTACAAAACCAAAAACTACAAAACCAAAAACTACAAAACCAAAAACTACAAAACCAAAAACTACAAAACCAAAAACTACAAAACCAAAAACAATCGATTAAATCACATACACTATTGTAAATTCCTAATTTTCATCTTATAATAGATGAATGTTTCGCATCGTGCTTTTCACCTATGAGACATTGGTCCTCTTGAAATAACTGTCATATCTAATTGTTTTACAGCAGAGGTTCTGCATGAGCGGTGCAACTGATAGACGACCCCTAAAAATGGACGTAAAAGTTTCCGACCACTTAACCATTTTGTTCTGAGAGTTGGCGAAAAAAAAATTTCTAAGTAAATGGAAATAATTCTCGTAAAAGCAGCAGGTTCTTTCATATAGTGAAATTCATTACATTGGATTATTGTATTTTTGGATTCCTTTAAAACCTGGAGAAAAGAAAAATATTCTAGCCAACAGTACTTCAAAATTCCAAGATACAGTAAGGAGTCTTTAGAATTGAGCGAGATCTGCAATATAAGAATGGAAGGTAACTGCTCTGGTCAGCAAAAACACAGCCAATGATGACTAATTTATCCAATTTAATGTCAGTAAAAACCACTAAGTGCATCCTTTGAGGACATGGTTGAATAGAGTGTATTTCAGAAACAACAAAACTAACACCCTCCAAAAGCCCCAAACAAACCAAACTTAATAAAGAGCCCACCAATATATACATACACGAAAACTACAAGACCCAAAAATATACAGGGTGCGATGGATAAATTGCCGTCTAAATTGTGCAATAATAAAAATAATATTGATATCTCATTTTAATATATCTATTTACAAAAGTTATAGAAAAATATCTAAAAGAGTAAATTTATTCAATAAAGTCGCCATTGGCTTCAACCACAGCCTCAAGACGACTTCGGAATCTCCTGCAACTCATCTGGGTGGTCTCCTTGTTTAAGCCGGTGAATGCTGCCATAATCCTTACCTTTAGTAAATATTTGGCGTTACAAGAGGTTTTGTTGATCTCTCGTTCAGGGGGTTTTAGTCTGGGGAATGAGGTGGCCAGATGAAAGAGGTGATGTGGTCGCAGAGATTGTGTGCCATGATGCAGAGTCCTGTTGCCATACAGAGTCATACAGCAGCCACCTTCTTGATCCAGGTCAGCACTACCTCCTCAAAGAACTTGTTGTAGGCACCCTAGTTGAGTCTGAGGCTCCTTGAGAAGATGAATGGAGGCATAAGATCATCATTATTAGTACTCACTTCAAATATCTTTGTAATCACCATTAGATTTATCCAACTCTTTCCGAATACTCTGCACTGTTCTCAGATTGACACCAAAACAATGAAATATTCGTATTGAAGCTTCCGGCACGGATGCTAAGTAGTGCAGCATGCGGTTTTCAAATTTGTGACGTTGTGAATAGCGTCATAGGTGCCCTCTTTCTCATAAACGATGACCAACTGACCCTACTATACTGTGCAGTCGACAAAAATCAAAAACAAATCAACGCGAATGGGCAAAATTAAAAATATAAAATGGGGATAATTTATCCATCGCATCCTCTACACACACGAAAACTAAAAGCCCATATATAAATATACACACAATAAATGCATTAGACTCGAAGTATTTGAATGCGAAATTAAGTTCAAAGAGTTGCGAACTAGTGGATACATATGTTTGGAACATGATTATATTCTAATAAGCGAGAATTTGTCAGGAAAGCGAAACTGCCCGCATTGTTAGATAAAAAAAAAAAATAAATAAAAAAAAATTTAGAGATTAAGAGCGTTGTTCTGACGCTAGCTTAGCAGAATTGAATACGAGAAAAATGTTTCATGTTACAGAGTGCATGCAACACAATAGAGTCTATCTGATGAAAGTGTCGTCATATTTAAAGACTGCCCAGCTGAAAGGCCTGACTTTAATATCATTGACCAAATTTCAAAGTATCTTCCCCAGACACAGTTATTAAAACTGATACAAGTCATACTAAATATAATACAGTAACTTCATGAAATCAACATTATGTGATAACTTTTTATTAGAAATATTTTTTCTTTTCACACATTGTGTCTTGGCTTACGTGAGGCAGTTGGGGACATTTTCATAGTCACTTTTGGGGTGTCGTCTCGTATCCTTCCATCTCATAGGCGCAGGGACGTAGAACTACCTGGATTGGTGTCCAAGATTAGCCCAATCGGCGTGATGGGTGTAATACCCGTCTCAGGACTAATCTGGATCTCTCTGGTATTCTCAGCATGGTTGGGTCGAGTCGTGGTATTGTGCAAGCCGTACACGACTATAATCTCAGCAAGGGGCAATGCTGAAATCTTAGGATCTGTTGTTCGGATGTATGGGCGGTGTAATCGGGGTATTTCTTTAGCCCTAGTTGGTAACCGGCCTCGAAGAAGGAAAGTCGAAATGGTTATACTCGTTTATAGAGTGTATTCCTAAGAAGCAAAGGGGGTACGCATTGTTTACGTTATAAAAGCTTATACCGGACAAAATTAAATATATTTATTAATTATTGCACTTTTACCATACATTACCTGAAGGAAACTTCATATTTATTGCGATGAGCATTTGAGTATTGTAAACAGACAAAACGCTTTTGAAAATCTGTACCAATGATACTTATTTTATGTGTCGTGGCATTTCAGATCATAGCCCGCCACGTCTTCTTGTCCATTGTAACTGTTAAGTTTTGTTATTTCTCTCTAACCCTTGTTTCTACCATCCATTTGCTGAAGCTCATTAGGTATGTTACGCGCTGCATTTCTCTGCCCCTCTTTCCTTCTATCTGTCCTGTGAATACCAGATTTTCCAAAACCTCCATCCTCATTACGTACCGGAGAAATTTCAACTCTCTTCCTGATGTGAAGTAAAAGTTTCCTTATGCTCCTCGTCGTTGATCACATGTTCGGTTCACGACATCCTCGGAATCTTTCTGTAGAACTACATTTGTTGCTTCAAGTCTCTTTATCTTTGATGAAATTGTCCAGCATTCGCTGCCATACAGGAGGTACAGATATCGCATGACAGTTCAGTATTACGAAATTTTTCTGTTTCTTAATACTCTTAGCCTTCAGAATCAATCTTTGGCGATCCCAATACGTCTTCGGCTCTGTGTAAGCCTTTCTGTCCTCTGTTAAAACACTTCCTAGATATTTAAATTTTTTTTACTTGCTTGATTTTAGTATCGCTGATTTGAAATTTGCATTCTGGCTTCCTTTGCTTATAACCATGCTTTTTTGTCCGCTTGAAATTTATGCTTATTTCTTTCTTTTCACTTTCTTTTGCTATCTTCTGTAAGAGGTTTTGCAGTTTCCTTTCCATATCTTCTATTAACACTGTTTCATCTGCATATCTCTTGTTAAGATTGTGGCCGCCGATAATAAATCCTGGCAGGACTTCTAATTCTCTCAGAAATACCTTGCTGTATAGATTGGATAAATCCGGTGAGAAAACATCCTTGTCTTACACGCCCTTTCTATTTTTGTATGTCTGCTGTACACAGAATTGAATTTGTAGTAATCACTTTTCATAATAAAATATGACACTTCTAGACGAAAGATAGAATACATTAAGGGAATGACTAAAGTCAATGCAGTACGCATATCGATCAGTAGCAACCGCTCTTGCTAAGATTAATTAAAAAAAAATACTATTACAGATTATTTTGCTGGTAAGCAAAGAAATAAATCACCTTTTAAATGGAATTTAGGATAACATTTTATAATTCTGCTATTAATTGTAAGCCTAGCATAGAAATAAATAAAATATGGGTGCCGTTGATAATGAAAGAAAGAAATGACAGTAAGGCTTCAACCACAGCAGCAGAAAAGAGAAGCCTCGGTTCGTATAGTCAAGAGTAATAAGTAGCAACAACTCATCAGTAGACTGGTTAGGTTTAAGGTACCCTTCAGAATTGTCTCATGAGAAAATAGCCTAGTGGATTAAAACTCTGGTTCGTGAATTTGGTAACATAAGAATCAGTGCAAACAGGGCGAACAATAATTGATAAGAAGTGGACAAAATATTCCTAGATATGGTCAGTAGAAGAACAATCTACACCCGTAGATTGAATAATGTGTTAAGTTTGAAATTCCGTGAAGGCTACTCGGATTGACAAGCATTTCACACCGAAGATGATAAAAATAGTCCGTATGCAAATAAAGTAGTGTGTTAAATTAATAAAAGAAATGTTTGTTATCGTATAATTTGAGTTATTCGTAGTAATTCTTTCAGGACACGGAAACTGCAGTTACAACTAATCAAAAGCATGTATTACAATGTACATATTTACTTAGATTCATTTAATACATGAACAAGATTATGGTACGGCACTTAGTAAACATCGAATTCTATACTAAATGACAAGAAGTTTGTTTGCTTTGTAAACACCACCACAAAAAACGAATAAAAACGAAAAAGAAAAAAAAAAATCATCCCAAACGAGAAAATACCCCCGCTAAAAAAAAAAAAAAAAAAAAAAAAGCAAACACAAACCACTATGACCAAAGCTAAGCAGCATTGATCTTGGGCATACTAGTAATTTTCCAATCGTAGCTTAGGTGTAGCACAAGGCCGAAAGTATGGGGCACCTAATGCGGATCGAACTCACTGCTCAGTTGTAATCGTTTTAACGAGACAAGCTTACTATTACACTGCCTCGAGGTGCCCTATAGTGATTTTCCAAGAGTAGCTTAGATGTGGCACCCGGCCGAAAGTATGGGCACCCAGTGTGGATCGAACTCACAACTCAGTCTTAACTGTTCTAGCAAGACAAGCTCGCTAGCCATTACACCGCCTCGAGGTGCCCATCTTGGGCATACTAAGTGCTGTAAGTTTTGGTGTGAGAGTTGTGTAAATAATAATGCCTTTGCATTATTCCACTGGCATTTGTTTTAGTTATATTTACTTAAGGACAAATACACTTCAGAAAAGTATGAAGCCACCTCTTCTACCCTAAATATTGGTCATTTAGTAAGAATTCGATATAAATCATTACCGAAAAAAAAAAAAAAAAAAAAAAAAAAAAAAAAAAAAAATTACAATCTGAATATTTCACGGCTTTTAATACAAAAGTTTGATAAGCCGTAGAAAACGAATCAAACAATCCAGCAAATATATAAAAAAACAAAACAAAAAACCTTTTTTGCGAATGGATTGCAGAACAAAGTGGAATGGAAAAATATCCGAAATTTCGAGAGAGAGAGAGAGAGAGAGAGAGAGAGAGAAAAAAAA
Source organism: Acanthosepion lycidas (assembly GCA_963932145.1). Classification (NCBI taxonomy): domain Eukaryota; kingdom Metazoa; phylum Mollusca; class Cephalopoda; order Sepiida; family Sepiidae; genus Acanthosepion; species Acanthosepion lycidas. The sequence continues at coordinate 69,251,341 of OZ010581.1, read as the reverse complement.
AAAAGAATTGGTAATAAGGTAACAAAGTTCTAGATCGTAACTGCACTAAATCATGAATTTTGAATGATTTAAACAGGTTTCGGAGGAAGGTGAAAATGTAACCTCTTCGCCATAGCTTTCTCGCTCTTAACTTTTGTCGGAGAGATACAACTAACGTGATCAAGCGAAAGAGCTGCAGTGTACAACCGGAAGAGAGCAACAGAGGAACGGCCATTTTTATTTAAAAGATCAGCTTCTTCGCTTCACTTTATATTAAGTGACGGATTAATTCAGTCAGTCAAGGCGTTCAACTCCTCCTACCTACCTACTTCACCACTATTTTCGCTTGGCTAATATTTGGCATTAATGGTCGATACGAGGCGTCAATATTGGCAGGGACTCGAGCGATCGTTCTTCTCTGCACAGCTACTGATAAGACGATGAGAGACCTTGCGCCCGTCATCGATACTGAACGATATTGGGTTAAGAAATTACCATTTATATCATCTGTCTCATATCTGCCTACTTCGGTGTGACCTCCTTTTCTCTTCCATCGCATAAGGGAAGAGACTCTTCGCCAGTGGCGGGAAATGGTAAAGCGTGGAATGGCGTCGAATTACTTTCCGCCTGATTGATCTGATGTATTTTACGAGAGGTAAGAAACCAAATATTCTGTTAGATGTGGGCGGGTTAGAGTAAAGTTTGTGTTGCTCCTTTGACACTAAACACAGTGCTTCTTATTATTCTCGGTTCTTCAGGAATTTTCAGCGCATCAGTGCAAACATGGTTAACAATCTTAGAATCATGCTTTTAAGCTATATAGGCGGAAACCTCTGACTTATTGTGAACGCAGTTTTCAGTAAAGCCAATCATCAGTGTTCGTGAATACAGAAGAGAAGTGACCTGACGACATACACACAAATATAATATATATATATATATATATATATATATATATATATATATATATATATATATATATATATATACACACACACACACACACACACACACACACAAGATTGCAGAAACGGAGAGCAGAGTTCGAATTCCAGTCGGGTTCATTACATTTACTTACATGCTATTACTTTTGGGAAAGGTATCAATCCATTTCCTTACGGCCCCCTAGCTATGAGTAAATAGCAAGGCAGACTGGGTTTTATGCAACTTGGGTGGTGAAGAGTCTAAAAGGACAACCCTGAATTCAAAACCTGCGAAGGGTCGTTTTGAGACCATGTTGTCATGCTGTGCACCAGTTTTTTGCATTCAGCACTTCCAAAAAGTGTAGTTAGTTCTGCACAATCCTTCGCCACCATAATCCAATGTGTTCAGGTACCCTGACTGTTGGTTCGAAGAACTTAGCTGCTTGAACCTCTTACGCTGTAAGGGTACAGGAAAGAGAGAGAGAGAGAGTGTATATAACTTTTTCATACTAATCTAGCAAACGAAAGACGCTAAGTAAAAATAGAACTCACATTATTACTAATCACTATTTTTGTACCATATTCCTTCAGGACAGACGATCAAGTCTCTTCACAGACACTTTTTCTGTACATGTCAATTGCTATGACCTCATGGAAAATACCACCCCTAGACCGGACTTTTAACCTGGTGTCCCATCCAATCTACTAGGCTATTGAAACCATTGCACCCTTTTCATCATATGTCAGGTCATTTGTCACCTAGACGTGGTGTAATGGTTAGCAAGCTTGTCTCGTTAGAACAATTACTGAGAAGTAAGTTTGATCCTCATTGGTTGCATCAAACTTTCGGCCTGGTGCTACGCTTACAAAATAATTTGGCTTGCGGTTAGGTGCCTGAGTCAATCTTCCGCCTTCTCGGAGTGTGGTTCGGGCCCGGATTCCAGCTGGAGAAAAATTGTTTCCAAGTACTGTTAAAGGACGGCTCGTCGGTCGCGATTTGACGCTGAATGAGGTTGTCCTTGAAGGGTTGGGATAAAGCGTTTTTCCTCTCATCGTTTACCGGCTGGCTGCACTTCCTCCCTGTAAAGAACGTTAGATGGCGATCGATCGATCGCTTTCTTGCATCCCTCTTGTGAGGTGGTTGCAAGCATCACGTCGACAGAGATATCTGTGCCTAACATCAGTGTCATGTGGGTTGGGGAATGACACATATGGCGAGGTCACCGACACGCCTCGAGGTTGGCTTTCCTATACCGCGCGTTGACTAAGGATTCAGTCTTGACGGGCATCCCTCTCACCTACCATCACTCCTCGGGTTTTCAGGACTGAGCGCAGTTGAAAGCACCGGGATCAATCGGATTTCCTCCACGAGTGTCAATCGGCCTTGAAAGTTATTCCTTGGCTCACCGCCTAAGAGACTTAGGGAATTAGTGGAGGGGGGTTGCGAAGGATCCTCTCTTTGGGCGAGTCGGCTTGTCGACGACTGAATTGAGCTCTTTCTGGTCTTGGGCGCCAGGAGGGGATTACCTCAGCAAAGCCGAAATTTCCGTTTACCTAGCGATTGGTCTGGAATAAGTTCTCTTAGTGACGTAGATTGGGGGCGAATTTTCACGAGTGCTATCGGTGTGATCTTGGTTTAGATGAGACTGCTACCACTGTCCTCAAGAGCGACCTTTCTGACTCGTATTGATCCCAAGCATATTGTGCCCATTGATCGTGCTGTGGGTGCGATAAAGTGTCACCCCGTACTCTGGGTTAAAACGAATGGTGTTTCTCACTTTGCTAGCCGTGGCAAGAATGGTGATATGGACGTTGCAAGTGGGGGAAATCTTACGATACGAACGCTATTCTCATCAAGTTCTGGTTGGATTCTTTCGGCTTCAACTCAAGATGAAAATCAGAACTGATAGAAAGCCATTGTTATTGACAGATTTCAGCAAAAGGTGGGTAAAAGTTGCAAGCTTAGTGCGGTTTTTTAAGTCCCCTTTGAGGCAACAGATTGGTCACCTGGTTAAGTTAGACACTCTTTGCTTACCTAGTTAATGTGAGTAAATTTTGTTCTTTGCCTATTCCCGGCTCTCTTTTGTTATGATCTATGTTGAGATTCTCAATCTCCCTAGATTGTTTCTATCCCCCTTTTTTCATCTCGACCCTGTCAGCCTTTATTCCCCAACCATTTATTTTTTTTATACCTTCCCTCTGTTAGAGAGAGTGTTTCTTGATTCTGTTCATAGGCAGAACACAGCAGCCACTCTTATTTTTGTGGGGTGGTTGGGTCCTACAGTCATGTTTGATTGCTTTCTTATACTTTAGTTTCGATTTCTGGGTTCATTCCTCCACTTCATTCATTTCATAAGCATGTAATTTTATATACTTTTGTAAGAGTTTTTATTTCAGTTTTTTTTATATAGTTTCTATATGAATTTGTGGTATTTTGGTGTATATATATATATATATATATAGTATTAAATCATAACGGTTGAGTTTTTGTGGTGAATGAGAAAATTGTGAACACTGTACGGGTCGTGAATCTGAACAGCGAGGTTTATGATAGAAAGTGTTGACCATCCTTAATTCATTTCCGCTTTGGCCTTGTGATGCAATCGTTTCAAATGAAGCAATAAATGTCAGAAGGTCATTCCCCACGTTTCAAAGTTTGTCCGACTCAAAAGACGCATTCCAAATGTGCATATATTATTGAAAATCTTTATTCTTTTGCATATTAGTACACATACATTTACAGAGTTTATTTTTCGTAGGAGTTTTACACATTTAATTAGCCATAGAAAATTTGGGATTTTAAAACTTGAATACATGTACAGTAATTTGTTTTAATTCATAACTAATTATTAAATAAACAGAAGCATACTTGAATAAACAGAAATTCAATAGAATGACAGTATATTGTAATTCAATAGCCAAATTTCTGTAAATAAAAAAATATAACACCACCAACAACACCACCACCAAGTAAAAAGATCCCCACTCAAAGAAGTCTCGAAATTCCTCCATTTTTGAGAACTACTGATCTAGTGGATTAAATTATTAGTTTGAAACGTTAGTGTTTTGTGTCCTCAATCACCGGATTTGGTAGTTCGGATAAGTTATATAGTATAGGAAGAGATGTACGGGTCTAACAAGACCAGCTGTATTGTTTCTTGTTACTGTGAGCATTGAACAGAAGAATAACAGTTAAATTGGACCTTCATGCCCGAAAGATAAACCAGTGTCAAAAGTACGGGCTTCCCATTGACACCGCCTTTACTAACATCCTTTCATCCTTAGCAAAGTT
>OZ010581.1:69139647-69242147 GCA_963932145.1 Acanthosepion lycidas | reverse complement strand
ATTTTACAAAATAAAATCTACAGTAGCAGTGACTGGTCGGTCAATAAATGCCGAATGTTTCTTTATAAGAAAATGACTAATATTACTATTGTGATGATGTGTATATTAAAACATGGAATTAGGAAACCAGAAGAATAGTTCTCATTAAGAATACTGAGGACTTGCGTTGATATAACATAATTTTCCTTTGCTTATAAATAAATAAAATTAAGCTTTAAAATATTCATATTAGGCCAGCTAAAACAAAACAAAACGATGCAGTGTTATCTAATTTCCGTGTTGACGCTAAACGTATGTCTCTACGCTGATAAGTAAATTTTCTTTGAAACATCAGAAAAATTCTGTTTCAGTGGATCGAGACAAGTAGACGCCAATGCTATTTTCCGTTGGTCACTTAATCTCTGAAGCGTCAGGGTCTATAGCATCTTGAAATCACTACCGCATTCTTAATTTCAAAAGCTACGATTTCTTTATCTCTAATATGATTTGGCCAGAAACCTTATTGACGTTTTTGTATGACAGACAAACAAATAAATATATACAAGTGATGTTCTGAACCGCGAAGCAAAGACCGCGGAATGCGTAGAGAGATTAAGGCGAGGGTAAGTAATCTACGATTATGACAGAATGGAAGGGTAGGTATAGCCCAGAAATTCTTCTGATTTCGCCTCATCTCGCTTTCTTTCCCTGCCAAACTTCAGCTACATTTCGCAACAGATTCGTTTTTAAAATCTGTTTATTAATTTATCCATTCTTCGATTTGTAACTAGGAAAGTCTATTGTCTTGGACAAATGACGGACGCCCGGGGTTACTTATCACCTATTGATAGTAGTATAGAATCCTTTCAGCTTGCGCCCGTGGGCAACTTCTCTCCCTTCGCTATGCCATTGATATCACCGATTAGATATCATACAACAGAAAAGTTTTGATATGTACAAGGTGGTCCGAAAGTCTTGTTACCCATACATAATTTTAGTTTTCAGATGACTGACACAAAAATGGTGTTCATACACACCTCCTCGACATGTGGGGCAGCGTCAATGAAAGTGAATAAGCTGAACCCAGTACATGTGCTTTGTATTACTGTCTTGTTCTATTGTTCTCATTACTTTTTGGTAGGGAGTAACAAGACTCGATTCCTTTATTACAATATATATTTATTCCTTTCTTTTTCACGCACTTACATACTGAATTATTTTAAGTCATACCCGAAAGGAAAACTCATTTCACAGAAAACTTATCAGGGACCTTTTAATTTTGTATCTCAATTGTTTTTTCTCGAAGTATGCGTATAAAATTGTTATTCTGTTTATCTGTTGTATTGATTTATCTTGCAATGGGATTTTTTTTTTTTTTTTTTTACCGAATTTTTTTCTGGGACTTGCGGTTAATTTAAAAGGGTCTCTGAATAAATATTAACTGTTGACTTCCTTTACAGAATTAATCAATTTTTTCATAGCCACATAGTTTTCCCTGAGCGTCCATTGCTCTTTTAAGTAAATATAGGCCAATTGTTTATAGAGACTGAAATTGTTTTATCTGAACATTTGACACTGGCGTCTAAGTTCAGAAAGAAAATTTGGTTGAAGTGTCACTACGCAATCTTGCCTTTTGTTTTCCATAGTTATAAATTTTGTTGTATTTGTTTTTACAGACAGTGACTGCTATGCGTGCTAGTTGAGCACTTGTTTTCATTCGGACAGAAAAAAAAATCGGTTAGTTAGACGGCGAGGCTAGTGTTTGCTGAAGCATACGAAATGAAATTGGAAGCTTTTGTTTTGGTGTGAAGTAAAGAAATGATCGGACTGTGTGCACATGTGGAAATTCAGATAAATAAAATGTGTGTAAAAAACATGAGTAAAGACAAAAAGAAAACCTCTTTACCAACGCGTTTCGTTCTCTAAAGAACTTTAACAAGATAAATATAAGGATTTTCTTTTATCACGTTTATTTATAAATAGAAGCAAAAAGTATAGCCATGTTTTCAAAATATTTAGATTTAAGAACGATCTTGAATAGGTGAAAGCTAACCTAAACTAGGGAGGACACTGATATAATTTAATACATAAACTCACTCCAGCGTTAATAACCTTTTCAGGTAATTATTACTCTGTATCGAGGGGTCAAATTACACGAATAAATGATAGCTCCTCGAGGCCTAAAAATACTGCTAACAAGCTTTTTGCATATTGTCTATTTCTAATTATATATTGCAATAAATTAAAATTAAACAGTAAAATATACTGAACTAATGACATCAGTTAAACGTATAATAGAAAGAGCTGCTTGAAACATTAGAAAAGTTTGATTTGGATGGGAAAGTTATCTGACGTCTACTATAAACAAATAGCCAACACGGGAAAGAGTTCAGTGATCGAGTTTTTTTAAAAAAAAAAAAAAAAAAAAAAAAAAATTATCTGATCTAAAACGATTATCTTCAAAGAACTAGATGACCTACCATGACTCATTATTGACGAACAATCCTAACATTAGATACACGGATAAAAATATGAAGATGGCAGACAAAGAAAAATGAAACGACTATTTGAAATTGTAATAAATAAAGGAATCAAGATGAAGGCACTGAAGAGAGAGAGAGAGAAAAAAAAAGGAGGGGAGAGAGAGAGAGAAAAAAAAAGGAGGGGAGAGAGAGAGAGAAAAAAAAAGGAGGGGAGAGAGAGAGAGAAAAAAAAAGGAGGGGAGAGAGAGAGAGAAAAAAAAAGGAGGGGAGAGAGAGAGAGAAAAAAAAAGGAGGGGAGAGAGAGAGAGAAAAAAAAAGGAGGGGAGAGAGAGAGAGAAAAAAAAAGGAGGGGAGAGAGAGAGAGAAAAAAAAAGGAGGGGAGAGAGAGAGAGAAAAAAAAAGGAGGGGAGAGAGAGAGAGAAAAAAAAAGGAGGGGAGAGAGAGAGAGAAAAAAAAAGGAGGAGAGAGAGAGAAAAAAAAAGGAGGAGAGAGAGAGAAAAAAAAAGGAGGAGAGAGAGAGAAAAAAAAAGGAGGAGAGAGAGAGAAAAAAAAAGGAGGAGAGAGAGAGAAAAAAAAAGGAGGAGAGAGAGAAAAAAAAAGGAGGAGAGAGAGAAAAAAAAAGGAGGAGAGAGAGAAAAAAAAAGGAGGAGAGAGAAAAAAAAAGGAGGAGAGAGAAAAAAAAAGGAGGAGAGAGAAAAAAAAAGGAGGGGAGAGAAAAAAAAAGGAGGGGAGAGAAAAAAAAAGGAGGGGAGAGAAAAAAAAAGGAGGGGAGAGAAAAAAAAAGGAGGGGAGAGAAAAAAAAAGGAGGGGAGAGGAAAAAAAAGGAGGGGAGAGAAAAAAAAAGGAGGGGAGAGAAAAAAAAAGGAGGGGAGAGGAAAAAAAAGGAGGGGAGAGAAAAAAAAAGGAGGGGAGAGGAAAAAAAAGGAGGGGAGAGGAAAAAAAAGGAGGGGAGAGGAAAAAAGGAGGGGAGAGGAAAAAAGGAGGGGAGAGGAAAAAAGGAGGGGAGAGAGAGAGGAAAAAAGGAGGGGAGAGAGAGAGGAAAAAAGGAGGGATAGAGAGAGAAAAGGAGGGATATGAGAGAAGGAAGAGAAAGGATATGAGAGAGAGAGAAGAGAAAGGATATGAGAGAGAGAGAAGAGAAAGGATATGAGAGAGAGAGAAGAGAAAGGATATGAGAGAGAGAGAAGAGAAAGGATATGAGAGAGAGAGAAGAGAAAGGATATGAGAGAGAGAGAAGAGAAAGGATATGAGAGAGAGAGAAGAGAAAGGATATGAGAGAGAGAGAAGAGAAAGGATATGAGAGAGAGAGAAGAGAAAGGATATGAGAGAGAGAGAAGAGAAAGGATATGAGAGAGAGAGAAGAGAAAGGATATGAGAGAGAGAGAAGAGAAAGGATATGAGAGAGAGAGAAGAGAAAGGATATGAGAGAGAGAGAAGAGAAAGGATATGAGAGAGAGAGAAGAGAAAGGATATGAGAGAGAGAGAAGAGAAAGGATATGAGAGAGAGAGAAGAGAAAGGATATGAGAGAGAGAGAAGAGAAAGGATATGAGAGAGAGAGAAGAGAAAGGATATGAGAGAGAGAGAAGAGAAAGGATATGAGAGAGAGAGAAGAGAAAGGATATGAGAGAGAGAGAAGAGAAAGGATATGAGAGAGAGAGAAGAGAAAGGATATGAGAGAGAGAGAAGAGAAAGGATATGAGAGAGAGAGAAGAGAAAGGATATGAGAGAGAGAGAAGAGAAAGGATATGAGAGAGAGAGAAGAGAAAGGATATGAGAGAGAGAGAAGAGAAAGGATATGAGAGAGAGAGAAGAGAAAGGATATGAGAGAGAGAGAAGAGAAAGGATATGAGAGAGAGAGAAGAGAAAGGATATGAGAGAGAGAGAAGAGAAAGGATATGAGAGAGAGAGAAGAGAAAGGATATGAGAGAGAGAGAAGAGAAAGGATATGAGAGAGAGAGAAGAGAAAGGATATGAGAGAGAGAGAAGAGAAAGGATATGAGAGAGAGAGAAGAGAAAGGATATGAGAGAGAGAGAAGAGAAAGGATATGAGAGAGAGAGAAGAGAAAGGATATGAGAGAGAGAGAAGAGAAAGGATATGAGAGAGAGAGAAGAGAAAGGATATGAGAGAGAGAGAAGAGAAAGGATATGAGAGAGAGAGAAGAGAAAGGATATGAGAGAGAGAGAAGAGAAAGGATATGAGAGAGAGAGAAGAGAAAGGATATGAGAGAGAGAGAAGAGAAAGGATATGAGAGAGAGAGAAGAGAAAGGATATGAGAGAGAGAGAAGAGAAAGGATATGAGAGAGAGAGAAGAGAAAGGATATGAGAGAGAGAGAAGAGAAAGGATATGAGAGAGAGAGAAGAGAAAGGATATGAGAGAGAGAGAAGAGAAAGGATATGAGAGAGAGAGAAGAGGAGGGATGAGAGAGAGAGAAGAGGAGGGATGAGAGAGAGAGAAGAGGAGGGATGGAGAGAGTCGGTGTCCAAAATCATATAGAAATGTAATTATCTTTTTTTTTTATTTTAATCATTTCACCCCATGCAACGTAGTAAAGCCACCAGGACGAGAGGTTATTTAATATGAAAGAAAAGAAAAACATTAAGGAGAAGACCAATAGAAGCACAATCTCGATAACTACTGACATTGATCTTCCAAAATTTAACTGCAAAGTTGGCTGAATAGCATGGATTCGGAAGAAACTTAACATAGAACTTATATTTACATATGTAACAAACGGTGAAAATAGACGGAAGTCCGAAGACGTACAGACGTTAAGCAAAATATCAAGAGTTAAGAAAAGGTTCTTAGAAACAAGAGAAAAAAAGCTTTGAACTGCGATGGAATATCTAGTTTCCTATATAGCAGTGACTGTTGGACAATGTCCTCATTGATGACGAAGAAACCTGAAGCGACAGTGGAGAATTCCATTAACAGAACAGTTTCCGCTGAAATTTCTGGATGCATAATGAAATGCGAAGGCGCTATGTTTATCTGCCTTCATCAGGTGCTTGCCGATCGATTCGGATAGCCTCGAGGGAATATGGAACTGAAGCCATTATTTGTCCTCGTCTGGCATATCTCGTCTACAGACTGGTCCGAAAGCCTTGTCACCCCCTATCTAATAATATAAATTTCTGTTTCAACGCTCTGCGGGGTATTATCAAGGAAAGAGTCTCACTTGAACGATACCAGAACACCCTACAGTTGAACGACGCCATTCGGAGAGGCTTTGCAACAATGAACAAAGCACAGTTTCGTAAAATATCATTTAGGACATTGCGCCGCATTATTTTGTGCCACGAAAATGGTGTTCATACAGACCTTCTCGATATGTGACAGAGTCAATTAAACTGAATCCAGCACATGTCCTTTGTATTACTTGTTCTTCTATTATCCTCATTTTTCACTAGTCGGAGACAAGACTTTCGGATCGTCTTGTGCATTGACGGGGGTTTGGTTTGGTTTTACGGCATATCAACCTCAATGAGTTATTTAATTTTCTTTCAAATATGTATCACTGGTAATTCTTTTTTTTTTTTTTCATAAATATATTGCTGGTAATATTTGTTTTTCAAAAATGTATTGCTGGTAATAATTTTTTTTATAAAGTATTTCAGGTATTAAAACCTATTTTTACACTTTCATAGTGTCTTGACCCCAGTTACGATTCCATTGAATAATGTTTTGCATCTTGATTATGTATTATGAATTTTTACATGCCAATTTTTTTTTTTTTTTTATATGGATGAAGTGTCCATCATTTCTATATACTTCTGACTATTAGCATTTTCTTCCATGTTTTGTTCTTTGAACTTCTTTTGTTTCTACTTTGATTTTGCTCCCTTAGTTTTAAAATTCAGTTCTTTTAATGAACTTTGTCTACATGATGATTTTTCCCTTGTTTTTGATGGGTTTGAGTTGTGTTCCTCTATTTCCATTTTCCTTGGTTCTTCAATAACCGTTTCATTATTTTTTTTTGTATCTTTTCATTCTCTTGAGAATGTTTCGATGTTTCTATTTCTTGGACTTTTTTTTCAGTTCGTTTTTTTTTTTTCGGGTTTAATAGTTTTGTAGAGTTATTTTTATTTGCAGTTGATGGCATAGGGTTTGTTTTTCCATTAGGTTCTTTTAATGATCTTTGTATAGATGATGACCGTTCCCTTGTTTGTAATGAGCTAAAGTTTTATTCCTTTATGTCCATTTCTGTTGATTCTTCACTAAAAGTTGAGTTATTTTTTCTGTATCTTGATTCTCTCGAGAATATTTAGAGGTTTCTATTTCTTGGATTTTTGTACTTTGATTTAGAATGTTCGGATTTAATTGTTTTGTACATGTAGAGAATTTTTGTTTGAGGTTGATGGGACAAGATTTTTTTTTCTATGGGAGATTGGTTTATGAGTGATATACATTTTATTTGTTCTATTAAACTTTTGAATAATAAATAATAAGAGTTAATAAGAGTTACAAGATCTTGGCTTCTTAATGCATTGTTTTCTTGGATGACCTTTTGTTGATTTGATATTTTAGTGATATTTGCATATGGTGCTTGAATTGAATTAGATTCAACCTGTTTTCTGGCTTCTTGGAATGAGATATTTTGTGTGTATTTTCTTCTAATTATTTCCTTTTCCTAAATGTTACGCTCTTTGGAGTCTGTTGAATATTTTTCTTTACAGTTTGGACACAAGGTGATTCATCATGCTCAGTTTCACAAGGCGATTCATCATGCTCAGTTTCCAGTTTCCCATATCTTCGACAGATTGATGTTCTCGTACAAACATTTTGAAGTTGACCAAGTTTTTGACATTTATGACATCTACGGGGGATTAGAAATGTATGGCTCTACCTTGGCTATTGGGTAACCTATCTTTATTCCTTTTGGTAGAGTCGGTTTGTCGAATGTCAAAAGATATGTGTTGGTGTTTATTACTGTGTCATTTCTTTTTACTTGTATTCTTGTAACATCTGCTAACCCTTGTTTTTTAGGGTGTCATCATTTTCAATTTATTCTGATGAACAAAGTGACAGTTCTGGGCATTTTATTACTCCTTTTGTTGAGTTAAGAAATTAATGGGGGTAGGCCTTGACTTTATTGTCGTCAATTTGCTTGATTTTTAGCAATTTCTCTGCGTCTTTTTTGGATATGACTTGATTTATTTTTCTTTATTTTTTTTTAACAGACTGTGGTTTGATCATGTCTGAAATAACCCTTTGCAACACGAAAGTTGACACTTTTGATATATCACCCTCTACTGATTCTACAACAATGAAAGTTGGAAATTGATTTTTTTTCTATTTCATTTTCGCTTTCAGAAGTCTCATTGTCTCTTGGTTCACTTATAAGAGATAGACATATAATTTTAATTTTCGTATTCGCTGGCTGTGCTCCCCGCCCATCTCGGAGTTCCTTTTTAAGGGACGCTATCAGAAAGGACTAATCCCATCCGCCCTAATCCGACAAGGCTACACAGACAGTATAGTTGTGATGAGAGTGGATACTAGCACCTGCACTCCCCACCATATCTACCCAAGTATAGTTTGATGTAAGGTTTCGTGGCCCTGTCGGACCCATTATCTATCATCCCAACTAGCCCTTGCCACAATGTGACTAGCCGATTGGAATGGATTGGGCTATTCTATCCGCCCGTCGTCCTAGGTAGGGACCGAAGTGACGCGTTGTGGCAACTCATGGTCATTTTATACCAGAGCAGGAATCACTGTCACCAGGACTCCGTCTCTAGGCATCACGGGTCACCACCCACGGCAAATGGGTGGCCCCATTTAGGGGAAAATTAATTTTTTTGAAATCGGGTTTTGTGAATGTGCACTTTATATATTGTAATTTGTATTGATGGTATTATTATTACAAAAAAAAAAAAAAAATTATTGGACTTTCCTAGTATTCCGACTCCAGATCAAGGGAGTGGAAACTATTTACCCATAAATGGGACCCTAACGGGTGCTACCACCGCAGGTCAAGGTGGAGCCGGGAACAACAGCAACTAAGAGGCGGTTCAAAGCTACTTAAAACCTCCTGATCAGAGGCCTTGCTTGCTGGATGCAGTTTATCGTCATACCGAGGACACGCATTGACAAGGACGGAGATGCTATCACAAATGTTTTTGGAAAATAAATGATTTTCATTATTAGGCTATGGACATACTGATGTAGATGTTATTTTGCAATGATCAGTTATTATTCTACTCAGTTTTGAATAGAGTCCAAGTACACTACCCAGACCCTGCAATTGCACCCGTAATTACTATGTCACAAAATTCACAACCAACGCTTTAATCCATTCAGTTATCTAAGTGGAGAACTTGGAACCTTAAACCTAAGCAGCCTGCTGAAGAGTGCTACTACGAGTGCAATCCTTGGGCCGGAAGGATGTACTTAGAGACAGTGGAAATGGGGTAATGAATAACTGAGCAGTACTAAACGAGATTTCCCCAGAGACAAAACGAGATGAATTTGCCTCCATGGATTAAATAAAGAGTTCAGTTTGAAATTTTCTGAGAGATTTCTGGATTGATCGACAAGTACCTTGTAGTGATAATTGGAACGATAAATATTCTCCCACCTGATCGCAAACAGCAGCGTATATGTTCCTCGTGTAAGGTTTATCTTTTTGACCGAAAAAAGAAACATGGCCGCCCCCAGCAAGCTTGTATTGCGAACGGTCACGTATCCTCACGTGGACAGTCTTGTAAAGCCACGGAAAGTGGATACACGCATGCAAATGAAGGAAGACAGAAAAGGAGATAAAAACGCCGGCTTCTGGGGAGTTAGAAAAATGGAGTCTCTTTTGTAACGTGGAAGGAGAATCGTGTAAAGGAGAAAGCAGAGGCGCAGAAGAAGATTATTGAATAAGTTTATCAATTGTTGCGGTTTTACACCAGGCGTATCAAGAAAATATTGTTTTGTTCAGGAAGTTTCGTCAGACGTCGCGGATTGCAACAACAGCAATTACATACCTGATAAAGGCTGAGTGTGAGGGATCTCAACAACCAAAAACATTGTGATGGCGACAAGAATAGAGATAACCCTCGTGTAAATAATGGTAATTACTTAACTAAATTCCCAGCCTCGGTTAGATGGAACGCGTTAGCTTGAGAACCAATGGTTGTCTAAAAGAAAGAAATGATTGTAATATCTGCCCTCCGGTCTTTATTTTACAGTCACTTGTTACATGTGCAACACATTAACAACACTTTCAAGGTTGGTAAGTTGGTAGTTTAAAATGGTTAAAATTATTTATCTTAATACATATATTACTTGATTTATGCATAATACGTGTGGCACAAGGCTAGATAAAAAGAGGAGATGTTTATTTTCACCATTCTTTGTTCATTAAAGCCTTCTCTGGCGTAGATGACGTGTATATGCGTTTTTACCAAAAGCGTCTTTCAGACAGACGAATAAAGACGCCCAAAACAATGTTCAAAAACCACCTACAGACGTGTGTCTACGTGGATCTTGATTCTTTTTAGGCACTTTTGTGCTTGAAACTAGTCCATTTGTCAACTCTGACGTGTCGTAGAGGTTTCATCCACCGCTTAGGTAATTTAGGGTAGCTCATTTTCTTAGTTATATTAAAAGCAAGTAAAAAAAAATTGTCTGAAAATGAAACGTTTTTTCCCAAAATAATTAGCTAGGAAGGGGTTACTGTTCAATTCATGGTGTATTTTCTTTCTTTCATACAAAAAAAGAAAAAGGAAAAAGTCTGTACTTTAATTACATTACGAGATTTATAAGCGATGACACATGGGCAATTGTTTGAGATATATAAGACTGGAAGATATGAAAATTGAGCAAAACGTGTGGTCAGTTCTAAGGGAATAACTGCCATTGTTTTCACGAGCGCGGGTATATAAGTGACATGTTCACTTCGCAATTCCCAGTGGAATAACACGACGAAGGAGTTGGAATAAAAGGAAACGAGAGAATGGTAATCTTGGAAAAATAGTAACCCTTGACAAATAAAGGCTTCACGTGCATAATTATTCCTATACTTAAAAGAGCATGCTGAATTTCTTACCTGCAAGAGGATCCAGAAGATAACATTACTACTAGAAAAGCAAGCCGATTCTAGGTCGCCGATTCGTGCACACCAAACTTTCTTCAGTCAGAGACCTTGTGTCGATTAGCTTTTTTTTTTTTTTTTTTTTAAGGCATATCAACCTCAATGGGTTACTTAATGCCGACAAGATTTTTAGGATGTATTCGTTCGAATACAACATTTTTTTTTCCTTTTAGAAACCAGTTCGTAGAGCAGGCTTCATTCAGATATTTTTGTAAAAAAGGGTTTTTATCGAGAGTCAAATCTATTGCTAGTAATTTTTTTTTTAAATATTTGTTGGAATTTTTACTATGAAAATTTATTTTTATACTTTCATATGGTTTTGTTTGGAGGTTCACTATTTGCCCATAGCTGGGACCCTAATTGGTGGTACCGCCTCGAGCAGAGTGCACTTTGAAACAACAGCAATTATAAGGTCCACGCACGTCAAAACCACCGATCAGAATACTTACCACCGGATGTAGTTTGTCGTACCTTCTGTTGAATATTGCAGGATGCTAAAATCGCCTTTCCCACAAAAAAAAAAAAAAAAAAAAAAAAAAAAATATTCTTATGACCTCTTTTAGTTTCAGCAGTTCAGACCCTTATAGGTAGGGAATCACAGTTGGACCTTTTAAATTAATTTCACAACGATGCAATAGAGCTTCATGATACAAAATTCTCTAAAGAGGGAGTGAATGAAGCAACATGGACATGGCAGCCAAGAAGCTTCTAAAAGAACAGAACTTCATTTGTACCTGGAATATCAGGACTGAGAAGGAAAAAACATGTCAAGAATTATATGTGAAAAACGTTGTTTCGTTCTTTGTGATAATCCTACAATTATATCTGTACTATTACGTTGGTGCAAAACTGTTTTTTGACGTTAAAAATACGTCAAAAAACGACATTATTTTTGCACCAACCTAACAGTTAAAGGTCAGATATCACTATGACCGACACACACACACACACACATATATATATATATATATATATATGTGTGTGTGTGTTTGTGGTTTTACATGGAATTATGAAAGCAAGGCAAATGAAAAAATCTTCAAGTAACAAACAAAATAAAAAAAATCTAGAACTAAAATCAATTAGCAAAGAATCAAAAGACATGAAAACACTTAAAGTTATGCGGGAAAAATTCTGGATGATGAACTCTTCTAGGGGAGGAGACAGAAATGCCAATGATTTTGCTTGATGTTAGCGATCGAATAGACTTGGGGTTTTGGAAGAGTAAATTCACTTTGAAGCTCTGGCACCGATCACTGTTACCGAATCAAATTTATCCTCTTTTGCTGTCCATCATTCACGAATCATTTGCAATCCTTGTCAGATGTTATAAAATGATTCTAGATAAATATCACTATAGATTCAATTAAACGTTACTTTTGAAAAAAAAAAAAAAAAAAAAAAAAAAAAGCTAAAATAAAACTGGAAGTCAGTTCAGACGCTTTTACAAAGTGTTTGTGGAAAGGGAGGTGGATTTCTTTAAGACGAGAAAAAGTAAGGAGAGGCTGGGTGAAGGTTCCTATAATTTTTTTTTTTTAATATTTTCATGCTATTTAAATCTTTTGTTTTCAGAGGGAGGAAACAAAAGACATCATAGAAAGAACATTTTCTTCAATATCTTTAAAAGAAAATGTGTATTCATAATTTACTCCACCATGAATTTCATGAAGTTAAAAAAAAAAGAACCCCAAAACGGAATTGTTTTTATAACGAATGCAGTTTTTCACTGACCCGAGAACACAGAAATATATTAAGTTTGAGGTATTTGAATATATAAAAAAAAAAAAGATTTTACAAAAAGAAATCTTACAAATAATATTTTTTTATGTGCGCCTATCCATCCGTCTGTCATAAAACAGGGCTTATATTTAATGCTGATCAATTAAGATCAGGTACTGGTAGAGGTTATTTTATTGCAATAAAATTTGCCAGAAAATATTTTCAAAAAATTACAAATACTCTGATTTAGGAGTTTATTAAAATTAGATTCGAATAATAATTATTTCAAAACATGAATATTATAGAAGAAATAACATTTCAATTCTATTTGACGATGAAAGGAAATTGACCTTCACCTTCAGGCAATTTCACTCGAGAGAGCGACGTTTCTCGGTTAAATAAGTCAACAATAAAAATAACTTAAAGCAAGATTATGTAACGACATTTGAGATCTGTTATATAAACCAACATTAAAAATAACATTTTTAAAATAGCTAAAACGTTATGACAATTGTTTTATAAAATAAAAAAAAAATTGTATATGAAAATCAGAAGAAAGGGACACGGCACTAACAGATACGTTAAACATTGACTACTTGCTCTGCAATGATTAAAAAAAAAAAAAAAAAAAAAAAAAATCTAATTTTCAACCAAAAACACAAGCGAAAAACCAAAAACACAAGCGAAAAACCAAAAACACAAGCGAAAAACCAAAAACACAAGCGAAAAACCAAAAACACAAGCGAAAAACCAAAAACACAAGCGAAAAACCAAAAACACAAGCGAAAAACCAAAAACACAAGCGAAAAACCAAAAACACAAGCGAAAAACCAAAAACACAAGCGAAAAACCAAAAACACAAGCGAAAAACCAAAAACACAAGCGAAAAACCAAAAACACAAGCGAAAAACCAAAAACACAAAAAATCCAAAAACACAAAAAATCCAAAAACACAAAAAACAAACCACACACACGGAAAAGAAACAAAAAGACATACAAAAAGACAGACTGACACACACAAACACACAAAAAAAAACACACACACACACACACAAACAAACAAAATCGAAAAAAACAAAAACAAAACAATAAAAACAAAAAACAAAGCAAATAAAACCAAACAACCAGAATCCACACCCCCCAAAAAAAAAACAAAGACTAAAAAAGAAAAGTTAAAAAAAAAAAAAATTTAATTTTTTTTTTTTTATATTAGCAAGAAAAAATTCTGAATAAAAAAAATATAAGAATAAAGCAGATTTTTCCCCGCAGTAGGTTGCCATTTATTTCCGCGGTAGACCAGTTGCCATCCAATGTTATAGAACCCGGTTTATCCTGCTATTTACCAATAGCTGGGGAGGGGGGGAGAAGAATAGGATTCGTACCTTTCCCAAGGGTATTAGCACGTAAGTATTCGAGTGGAATTCGAACTCGGCTCTCAGATTCCTCAATCCGAGCCGCTATCCCTTAGTCCAACGTAAAAGTGAATTAAATGAAACTTATAGCAGGTGGAATTGGAACAATCTACCCCCCCCTCCCACACAGTGGGGTCTAAATAAAAGGTTCAAGATTCTGACGTGTATTACCTGAAGAAGCGTACATCAGCAAAAACGTCGTGGTTATCGCAATAAAGATGAAGACAACACTTCGAAAGATGTAAATAGTCATCGTGCGTTCAATCCCTGGATTTGGCAGTTCGTACTCAGTGGAAACAAGAACAGCAATAACTGAGCAGTATGAAGTATAAACTAGACATGGCCAGCAGAATGTGAATAATAAAAGTTTAAGTTCGAATTTCTCTGAAGGTTACGGGCACGTAGAGGTCACAAGAGCCGAAATATTGTGGTAATGATTTCGACAAAAGTCCGCCTTTAAATAATAACTCCCGATCCCAGGAATTGAGCCTATTACCATTGTCACAATAAAAATATTGCCGATCGAATAAACTTGAAATTTATATTCTCACCGAACTAAAAGGGGCGCAGCTACTTTAAATAATAGCTTTCACGATTGTTAGACTAATTTATAAGATTCAGGATAAAATGCGTCCATTTTCCTGAGTGTATGCTTATTGACTCGCTAGACTTAATTTTTGCTGCTAGACTTATGCAAATATAAACAGGACTGCTAACTTGCCAAGTTGATTAAATCAATCGCAAAGACATTTGTTCAAGCTGCTCGTCTATAGAATTAATACAATCAAGAATAATTAACAATGCTGTTCTTCACTTCTCTAGAAAGGAAGCCTAGCCAGAGAGAAATTATAGAAAACTTCTACAGAGAGCCTTCCAGATACGTAGATTTAGTATCGGGTCACACATACAAAAGCATTATTTAAATCGGAAAAAAATGGAGCTTCTAAAAGATTTCTGCTAGAAAAACGTTAACTAGTATAAGAAAACTCGAGACAAAAATATTTAATGAATGTAGTAATATTTAAGAAGACAAGGAAAATTACAAGACATTCTAGACAAGATAGTAATGGAAAACAAGAAGAAAGGATTAAATATAAATTGTAAGAAGACAATGTATGGCTCAAAATGTGAACTACAGATTGGATCTGTCAGAATCATTTAAGTACAGACTGGTAAGTGTTATAACAGATGACGAAAAATGTGACAAAAATAAGGCTGCCAGAAACTGGAATAGATAAATATGGCTGCTAGAAACTAAACAAAGTGCTAAGAAACACAACAAATTCGTTTTAGGTATGAAAGATTTCGTCTCGTATTCTTAGACGTTATCAAGCCAACGCATGTAGGAGTAGTGTTAATTTTAAAGATGTTAACACTGTGTTAGTCACCTCGGATTTAACAAAATGGTTTTTACACATCCAAATACAAAAATGCTTTTAGCATTGCAATTATGTAAAATATCGTATAGCTGAAAAAGTAACATTCAATCTGTTACGATATACATTAAATCACAAAACGAACCGAAATAATGATTCATTTAAATGAAAATAAATTCGTTGCTAAACATGTAAAATGTAGGTGTAATGATAAAAGTACGTTGGAGAGTAACAAAAAAAGGGAGGCCACTCTTGATTATTCATAACAGGTGAAACACGCCAATGCAATAATAGAGAAAAGTTTTATTAATGAAAAATAGCCAAAATATATTTCCTTAAATAGAAAAATATTACATTAGGTAAACTCATAGTTACAAGATTGAAACGTATCTGTCTATATTTCCGAGATGAGGTATTATAATAATTTACACTGTCGCTCTCATCTTTGTTGCCATATTCATGACGTTTTGGTCGAAATGGAACAATCTACCTAGGTAGACGAAAAAGGTTCAGTCCGAAATTCCAATTACCTGAAGAAGGCTGGGACGTACAACAGCCGAAAACGTCGTGAATATGGCAAAGATGAGGACAACAGTCAAAAAGAGTAATGACATATCATGCAAACTTTGTTAGTCAGGTGAGGGTAACAGGACACCCCGAAGACAAAGAGACGTCTACCTCCTACGATAACTGACCTAAAACAGTGCCACACCACATGCTAGACACACTCATTGAAACAAGGGAGGGAGCAAAAGAAACAAGTTACCAATTAAGAATTACGAGTACATTAACATTTTTTTGGTGATGGTGGGGAGGGGGTACAAAACGCCACATGTGACTAACGTCGGGTTAAATCATCAAATGAACTGGCTACTTATTTTCTTCCCTTAAGAGAAATGTGGCTCAGAAAATAAATCTAGCAAACAGATACAGATTTCAATAAAATATATCAATTGATATTTTTTCAACTATTGATAAAATCAAATTTATCACGAATAAACTAAAAGGTTCCAAGTGTCGGATGTCTAATTGGGACCCATATCAGGTCACTCTACGAGTGCTACTGGTAACATGCAACAATTCTATCAGCTGCATTAACTAATTAGAAACAAGACCTGTCCGAGTCGACTGAAAAACATGACTTGTCAAAGATTCGAATGAACTTTCTCGATTAAGGGTGAACAATAATCTAGCAAAATGGGGTAGATGGGGCTCCATCGCTATGCATAGCAGCCAGTAGGGGTGATGACACGGCATCGTTGGGAGGAGAATTTAAACTGCAGTCAGCATATAGGGTAGAGGGTTACATCGATGGAATCAACGACATCATGTCCCTGACGAAGGCCAGCTGTCAAGCTGAAGCATGTCGGTTGGGGTTTCATTTGGAGAATAATGGGCTTCCTCGGCACGCCCGAATTAATATTTCTCCGGTTTTTAATACAGATATGTGGAGGTAACTGTTCAGGCGCTCAGAGATCCTTCGACCACGCACGGCCATGAGACTGATATTAGATTTGGTGAAAAAATAACGTCGTTTTTTCACATGTCAATATGTGAGAAAACGACATTATTTTTGCACCAAATCTAATATTAAGACAACATACGTAAGTTAACCGATATTTATTATCCTGCTTGTTATTTTGACACGATTTTGGCCGATCCGTTATCTGGCCTCCCTCGCTTGTTTAAATCACATCTGATAAGCTTTGAACAGAATCAGCCAACTTATCCAAACTTTCATCCATTCCCCAAGTTAATGTAATTCATAAATCTGAGCAACGATAATTTTATTTGAAAGTAAGACGAAAGACAAGTTCAGCAATAAACTAAACAAAATTTCATCTTGCGCAATGTTTAACTCATTCAGTAGTTTAAACGGAAAAAAAGTAAAAATTGGAAATGAAGTTTTTTTTGTTTTCTCTCAAAAGTATCTGTCCTAGTTTCTTACCCATGTCGGTCAACATTTCAATTGGGAGTCGGTCATCAAACTAAAGCAATTTAGAAACAGCACCAAAGGGGAATCAATCCAGAGTCGAACGTTGACTACTAAGAGTCTTCTCCTGGGAAATCCCGCATCAGATCAAATTGAATAAAATTTCCGTATTTGAATTGCCTAATCGGAACACACCGTCTTTTGATGCCGTTTCTGAGAAGCGGAAACTCTTGTGCATGCCAGGGGATCGAAGATAAATACAGAATGTGATTACATGCGACAATCAAGTTAGTTCAATCGACATACTTTTGAGTAGCGAGACCCATTACGGTCTGAAATCTCCATCTTCAATTTCAGCAGGACGGACTGAGTGTCCTCATTGTGAAGCGGTTTTGAGAATTCTTCAGAAGAGCAAACATGAGAGATCGCTTGAGCTAGAGTTTGGAAAGCCAGATCAAAAGCTATGATTTAAAGATGCGCATCATCCGGCATTTGAGAAATGAGAGAATTTTAACCGTTTATGCAAATAAGAGACACTAACAATAAAGAGAAATGCAGTATTCCCAAATGTAGCCAGAAGTAAAGGATTTCGACAGTAAAGAAATGCAAATGTTTTATGTTTATTTTCCTTACTTCTTAAATGGCGGATAACACACTAAGTGTTTGGAGATAGGCAAATATCGATTGACGATTTAAACTAGTCTAATATTACGGGCTTCACTCGTAATTTGAGTAAATGACTATTCTAGAGCGAGGATGTGAGAGTGTCTGGGCGGTAGACAGAGTGAGTGTGTGTGTGTGAGAGTGAGAGAGAGAGAGAGAGAGATTACGTGCACGCGCGTAGGGTGTGAGAGTGAGAGAGAGAGATTGCGTGTAGGGTGAGAGAGTGAGAGAGAGAGATTGCGTGTAGGGTGTGAGAGTGAGAGAGAGAGATTGCGTGTAGGGTGTGAGAGTGAGAGAGAGAGATTGCGTGTAGGGTGTGAGAGTGAGAGAGAGAGATTGCGTGTAGGGTGTGAGAGTGAGAGAGAGAGATTACGTGTAGGGTGTGAGAGTGAGAGAGAGAGATTACGTGTAGGGTGTGAGAGTGAGAGAGAGAGATTACGTGTAGGGTGTGAGAGTGAGAGAGAGAGATTACGTGTAGGGTGTGAGAGTGAGAGAGAGATTACGTGCACGCGTGTAGGGTGTGAGAGTGAGAGAGAGATTACGTGCACGCGTGTAGGGTGTGAGAGTGAGAGAGAGATTACGTGCACGCGTGTAGGGTGTGAGAGTGAGAGAGAGATTACGTGCACGCGTGTAGGGTGTGAGAGTGAGAGAGAGATTACGTGCACGCGTGTAGGGTGTGAGAGTGAGAGAGAGATTACGTGCACGCGTGTAGGGTGTGAGAGTGAGAGAGAGATTACGTGCACGCGTGTAGGGTGTGAGAGTGAGAGAGAGATTACGTGCACGCGTGTAGGGTGTGAGAGTGAGAGAGAGATTACGTGCACGCGTGTAGGGTGTGAGAGTGAGAGAGAGATTACGTGCACGCGTGTAGGGTGTGAGAGTGAGAGAGAGATTACGTGCACGCGTGTAGGGTGTGAGAGTGAGAGAGAGATTACGTGCACGCGTGTAGGGTGTGAGAGTGAGAGAGAGATTACGTGCACGCGTGTAGGGTGTGAGAGTGAGAGAGAGATTACGTGCACGCGTGTAGGGTGTGAGAGTGAGAGAGAGATTACGTGCACGCGTGTAGGGTGTGAGAGTGAGAGAGAGATTACGTGCACGCGTGTAGGGTGTGAGAGTGAGAGAGAGATTACGTGCACGCGTGTAGGGTGTGTGTGTGTGTGTGTGTGAGAGTGAGAGAGAGAGATTACGTGCACGCGTGTAGGGTGTGTGTGTGTGTGAGAGAGAGCGGGAGACAATGTGAGATTCGTCATATATTGAGGTAAATCAACTTTTTGACCGATGTTTTTAAGAAATCTTCACCATGATACATGAAATAATTACAACCCCCTTTTTTTCCCCTTAGCGAGACCTACGAATTGAAGATGCCGAAAATCATGCAAATACAGACATTTTTAATGCCTAGGAAGTGTTTTAACAGATGAAGAAAAATTTGACACCGAAATCCGAAGGTGCACTGGAATAGTGAAAGATGTCTTTCAAAAGCTAAAACAGCGTCCTAAGAAACAGAACATTTTCGTTAGAAAAATAGAATCGTTGAAATGTCTGCCTAATATCGACCCACATCAATATACGTCTATAAATAACGGACAATTTCTTCATGGAGGAAAGCGAGACTTTGGGAAGCAGAGATGTATTTCTACAGATGGACACCGAGAATTTCATGAACGGAACATGTGGGCAAAGAGGAGGTCTCAAATGAAAATAACACTTGTACTTGGAATAACAAGGAAAGAGGGATTGGAGAATTCGACACCCAGAGGACACACTCAGAAGTCAAGAGAGGCAGAGAGAAACAGCGATAACCTACCTAACTAGATTGTGCAAATAGATGGAAGAACAGTGGAGTTATAGTAAAATGAAATCTTACTAAGAGATACAAAGGGTAGTAACTTGTGTAAAAATATATGATAGGTCACGAAGAAACTGTAAACTGTAAAAGAATAACAGTATTGGTGCGTGAGGGTGGGCCGAAAAGTTTATAGGCTGACTATGAAGGAATGATGCTATGGCTGTGAAATCTTGCATTTATTTAAACTCTTATATTATTTTATTCCAGGTAAGCTGACATCTGACTGTTCAAAGACTGTTCACCCTGTTAGTCAAAAACGTCATCAACGGAATAGATTAAGTCTTTATCGCTGCGATAATGGTTGGAGAACAGATGATAATGAAATCAGGAAAATAGGCAGGGTGATCAACCAGTTCAAAGCACAACAGCCATTGAAACCAAAGACTTGTGTGATGGAGCAGTGTCTTGAAGAAAGACATCTTTAATCATTTTTCCTGGACTTAATAGCCTTTCGTAACGGCCTCTGCGAGTTGGCATAGTATTCTCTATTAATGCTGAGCCCTTTTGAATAAACACACCACCTTTTGCATCCCAAAGAACTGAAGCCATAATCTTCCCGGTAGATGAAATGGAGCAGGGGTGTTTCTTTTTGCATGGATTGTCTAGTTTAAAGCCAACACTCATTCTGCGTTATGAAGCGTTCAGCGAAACCAGGTAGATCTGCCTCAAATAAATTTTCCATTGATGTGATCAGCATGGTGCGCTTTTGATCAAGTGTCAGAAGACGTGACACCTACTGAGCAAGAAGCTTCGTCATGCCAAGAGTGTTCTCTACTAGCGTTGACTTTTTGATTTATAGTCAATCGCCTGTCATCCAGATCTTGGGTCATCTGTAAGATTCCCTTCCTCCTACTAAATTCATCTACCCGCATTTGCATTGTTGATAAAGCTGAAGCATCACCCCGCCCTAATGTAGGCAATCATGTCAACAGGGATGTCCTTAGGGGGATAACACCTGTTTCGGCAGGTACTTTATAACTACTACCATACCAAATTTTGTCCATTTTCAAAATAAGTCCCTACTAAGTACTTTTGAAGCCTTTGAACAGTCAGATGTCAGATTACTTGTAATAAGACAACGCATTTATTAACAAGTAGACCTGAAGATTTCACAGCTCTAACATAATCCCATAAAGATTTCAGCCCACTCTCGTATTCCCAAATTATGATTTCACGCGATTTTTTTAGGGAATATAAATCAAATCATTTTTCAGTCAGTTATGTGCCATGCGTGATACACGCTTAGGCGATCATGTATCTTTCGATACATGACTGACGAGGCAGATTTTTCCCCGCAGTAGTTTGCCATTTCTTTCTGCGGTAGACCAGTTGCCATCCAAGGCTATAGAACCCGGTCTGTCCTAAGAGGATTCATACCTTTCCCAAGGTTATTAGCATGTAAATGAAGATTTGAAGATTTGACTGGAATTTGAACTCGGCTCTCTGATTCCTCAATCCGAGCCGCTATCCATTACTCCACCGTACCTCCTAAATCATTTTCATGATATTATTGTACAATCAAGAGTGATTGTTAATAACACGTATGACCTGTGGAATTTGCAGTTATTGATAATTGTGTAAATCACTCTCTTTCGCTTATTGGAGCGATACATTATTTACAATAGACATAATATATTCACGTACGTAATTAAAAAGCATTTCAGACCAACAGCAGATTTTAACTTGAAAGAAAGATAAGCTAATGACGAATTAACCTTCAGACGGTGAGTATTATCAATTTATGCTTCATTAGAAATCAGATAGCCATCTAAGATTTAAACGTTATCCAACGCTACGGATATCATTCACTCATTCGAATCTGACTTATTGCCAACTGTGGGATTCATTTTTCTCGTATTGAGAAAAAAAGCTGAGAAAATTTAACACTCACAGAACTTTAACGGTGAAAAAGCAGCGAGTCTCACACTTGTCAAATTTTGACAGATTAATGCAGCAGCAATTGTTTTTATTTAACGAGATATCAACTTCTTTTAGGTAATAACCCATGGAAGTTAATTCTGAAATCTAAATATTTTGCAAGCAATTTTATTTTTTAGAATTATTTTAGTGATAAAAATCTTACTATAACCCATAGCTGAGGGGATAGGTGGAGTCACACCTTTCTCAAATGTATTTGCGCATAAGTGACTATAACGCACTCAACTGTAATTGGAACTAACATCGAATACTTTTCAGTAAGAAATCTTCATTGATAACCAGTTCGATTATTCAGTTTATCTTAGAGCTTGGCTGTCATAGCCCTCTACAGCTCCCGGTCAGTTTCTTGTCTCTACAACACTTGTTTCTCTTATTAGTCTATTCTTTGTGGTACAAGTCCCTCCATTCATGCGCTTACGGCCTCATGTTGAAACACCGGTTCCTGTACGATCAATATAGTTATGCAACGTCGAGGCTGGTCATTATTTAGATGGGTAACCTCTAGGAATACCAGCTGCTGTAAGCTTGGATGTGCGCGTGTTGTAATGGATAATGACTGAATTGTTAATCAGAGATCCTAGTTCCGATCCCAGTTGAGTTAGTTATAGTATCCTTATTTTATAGCACTTTATCACAGGACGATAACACTAAGAATATTCTGTTTAATGCAGTGGATAACGAGAACATATTTCAAAGTGCTTATCGCGAGTTCGCTTCTGATTAAGGTGCTCCATAAATGTAACCTTTTGTGCCAAAGTTTGTTCAATCCAAATATATACGAGATCTTCTCAAAAAAGTATCGAGCCTACTGCTATAAAAAGAAAACTACAACACCCATCAATTCGGCATTTAATCTCTTTCGAAGTGTAACGAGCATGCGCGGAAGCGTCCTCGAACTGTGTGTGTGTATGTTGTCGCCGGGCACACCTTGGAGTACCATAATGGACTCGACCGAGGACAAGAAGAAGACGCGCGAGTCGTTTGGTGTCTTTTCTTGGGCGACAAAAGCCGTTGCGGTCGGTCGTCCGTCGGCAGCAGTCTTGGGTGCCGTTTTGCTCGTTTGCTGTCGTAAAGTGTTCGTTCAGAAGAGAAGGCGTTCGTTTCAGGTTCGCAAGAAGGCGTTTTACCCCCCCCCCGTTTTCTCACACACGAAGTAGACCCTTTTTAAAACGACACAATTTATCAAGAATTGTTTTCATTGATAGAAGCATTCTTGGAACTTTTTTTTTTTTTTTTTTAATAGCGCGCAGATTCTTCGTCGTATTCTCTTGGATTTCTTCAACGTCTACCTGCAGGTACTTGATCACACCAGGATGCTAAATTTTGTTCATTTTCAAGATATGATGCCAAGCTATTTTTTAAGTCTTAAAGTCAGATGTCAGTTTACCTTAACGAAAGAAAATCCCCAAAACGACACCAATTTTTTTTTTAAAGAGTTGAAATTAATGGGAAATTTCACAGCTCTAACAACATTCTTTCATTCAGTTCACCCTCAGATACACGCAAAACATTTGAAAAAAATTGAATTTAAAATCTCCATCATGCGCATGTGTAATCATATCAATGTAAACATCACTTTAAAATCTTCACCTTTGTCCTAGATTTTTCTAAAAATGATTCTCGTATGAAAAAAGCCCAAATAGATTGCCAGGAATTAATGTAAAAGCGCCCATTCAAACAATTTGATGTACATACAGCCATCGGTTATTATAAACACACACACACACACATATACATATATATATAGACCATTGCATTATTTTGACGTTCATTGCTGTTAGATATTGCACCACCAATGTACTTATATCCGTCTACTTACATACATACAAAGTGTGACGTTCTTGAGACAAATGCTATTATTCAAGAAAGAGATACGCACGCACATTTGCGAGCAGATGCTCCACCAAGATAGAAGTGTATAAATTAACAAGAGCATGCACAGTTTAACCTTCTTGTGTCAATACGCTACACATTGTTTCTGTGCACGCATGCGTATAATTGTTTGAGCCATCGCCCAATCCTGGCCTCTCTTCACCAGACCGGACCTGCCCATAAAAGCCGTATTTCCCTTCTGCATCCCCACCGCAGTCGCTTCCAATAACTTGCTATTAATTTTGCACACAAAGGCCAAGATTGTCATTTCACCCACATATCCTCGCATAACGACCATCACCAAGGTTTAACAAATAGTAGTCCAGATGTTCAGACGACCGACCGGAAATTATAAAGTCATTGTACCGTTACTCTTCTTGTGGTTTTCAATAAGGGACAGTTGCCGTTATACCGGTCATCCATATTGCTCGAGAGCTGCAGACAATTTTAGTTGAATGAAACAGTACTTCCGAGGCCGACACTGAATAATATCCAGCGGGAAGGGAATGAAGTTCCAATCCTCAATCTTATTCCGGTCTTAAAGTTGGATAAGATGAAATATTATTTACTACTTGTTACTAATTTGTAGCAGGAATTCCCGGATATTTAGCGATAGTGGCATCTGAACTGGTACAGAGTTTCTAAAGAAATCTTATGGCGTAATTCGATCTTCTATATGCCGTGTCCGTTCAAAGCGTTGGAGTTCAGGGCTTTCCAAAATTTCCTATTTATAGCCCTTAACGTTTACGCTTTATCTCTTCTAAACCCTGTTCTTCTATCCATTTACCAGAGTTCGTTAGGTAGGCTATGCGCCGTTTTCATCTGTCCACTGTTGCCCTTAATACGTTGTGAGTGTCAAATTTTTCATCTCTCTTTCCTCATATTACCTAGGAATTTCAACTGTCTTTCTGATAAGCATAAGTGTCCTTTTCATTACCATTTTTTCTAACTTCGACGTTGCTCACATTCATTATTATCCTTCTAGAGAACCACATTTTCTTCATCTGTGCGAAGAGGGTCCAGTATTCACTGTCATATAGGAAAAGTTAAGTTCTTTTTACAATTTGGATTAATGGTAGAGCTAAGTATTTGTGAGATTTGAGAAGCTGTCCAGAATCTCGTACGTGCAAGCTTCGAAGCAAGGATGTTCAGTAGAACGTCTTTGGTAAAAGACGTTTGATAGGAACTTCCACCATAGCGCTTGGTTTAAAAAAAAATATATATTCTAGACTATGCTTAATCTTAAATCAATATCGATCGATTCCAATATCAAAGAATAAGTAATGCAAAGCCGGGAGTAGAACAGAGACATAAAATCAATAGTTAAAAAAAAAACAAAAACAAAAAACCAAAAAGAACCCCCCCCCAAAAAAAGTCTTGTCTTAATGTATACAGGATTCAAATCTTTTTGCTAAATATACAATCATTTTAATTTGACGTCTCTCAGAGTTCGATATATATCATGTGTACAGGGCACCTCGAGGTGGTGTAATGGTGTCGAAAAAAGCAAGGATAGAATAACCTTTTCTTAAGGTTTTACTGAACTTAATTCACAGCAGTCAGTAATCAACAAAGGAAAGAATTCAGGTTATTTATTGTAAAAATTTACAATTGTGGCATGTGGCCGATGAAGGGGAGGGGTAAAGGCTGGTCCAAACTAACTATCCTATACCTAGCTAATCAGATTCACGACCCATTCATACATTACAATTTACCCATTCACCACAAGAACTCATCCATCACCAATCGTTCTCTCATGCACCATAATACCACATTCTTACCAGGGGGTCCTACAAAAAACGCGCCCCACACCATAAAAATTTGATGAAATACATGCTATACATTAAAATTCTAATAATGATAGAATGAGAGGGGAGGGGAGATGAACCCAATAATCAAATAAATATAAACACAAAATATAAACTAAACATAACAGATGTTAGTAGGGGACCGTCCAACCCTCAAAATACAAAGGAAAGAATTCAGAATGAAAAGGAAGAAGAACGCAGCTTTTAAAGAGGAAAGGGAACGTGTGAAAAGTCACGTGGACAAGAAAGTTAGTTTCCTTTTTTTTTTTTTTTTTTTTTACGAAAATATAACAAATGGTTAGCAAGCTTGTCTTGCTAGAACAATTACGACTAAGTAGTGAGTTCGATCCTTACTGGCTGCCCCATATTTTCGGCCTTGTGTCACATCTAAGCTTAGAAAATTGTTATATCATGTGTATGTGGAACGCACCGAAGTTAATGCCTCTTATTTTCATGAAAACTCCAGCAGACACGAATAACACATATGATGTACAAAGTGGCCCGAAAGTATTGTCACCTCCATATAATGTAATTTTGTATTTGAACGCTCTGCGAGGTTTTATCAAGGAGAGAGAGTTTCACATGAATGATACCGGAATACCTATCAGTTGAAGGACGCCGTTCGGTAAGCCTTTGCAGCAATCAACAGTTTCGTAAAATATCACACCGGACATGGCACCGCATCAATCTGTTCCACGAAAATGATGGTCTTCATACAGAACTTCCCGATGTACGACAGCATTAATAAAAGAGAATAAACTGAATCTAGTACATGTGATTTGTATTACTTGTTCTATTGTTCTTTATTTTTCGGTAAAGGGTGACAAGACTTTCGGACCATTTTTTACTACGGTAATTTTTTTGAATGTTAGACCTAAGCGTACTTTCATTTCCTCATCAATGCATTTAATAACTGATATCTCCCTTGCTGCCACACGGCGTCGAAAATACCGGTTCTTGCATGATAACCGAAGTTAAGCAACGTCGAACCTGGATGGTGACCGCTTTGTAAATATCAAGTGCTGTCAGCCTGGATGAGCGGTGGTGTAATGGTTAATGGCTCGGGCTGGACCATTATCAGCACACATGACGGGAAGCATGCTTTTAATGTTTAAGTAACACGAAAGCCATGATTGCACTTGACCTGATCTACTGAAGATGTGCTATCTGCTATTTGCCCCATGTACAGTGTGGTCCGAATGTCTTGTCACCAGTAGACAGTATAATTTTCTATTTTAGATATCTGACACGAGCTCGTACACGAAAATGAAGGTCTTCATACAGACCTTCTCGATGAGCTTCAGCGTTAATGAAAGTGAATAAACTGAATCAAAATACATGTGCTTTGTATAACTGCATTACTTGTTCTTCTATTGCTGTCATTACTTTTTGGTAGGGGGTAACAAAACTTTCGGACTATCCTGTACATTTCAACTATGGAGTATGTCCCCCGGCAGCTCCCAAGTCTCCCCAGACTTTCCGTGGAGTAATGAGGAAAAATACCTACATACTTTTTGTTTCTACTGTGGTTTACTTGAAAAGTTGGTTTTTCATGGGATGGAGTTGATAAGCCCTTAGCCCAAACGGTTTGGAATTCAGAATTGTTCTCCTAGAAAAGTTTCTATCGAAGGTTGAAGAGCTTAGTCTGCCCTGCTATTTAACTCACAGCTGCGTGAAAAAAGCAGGTGGATTCATAACTTTCTCCTAGGGTATTTTCGTAAAAGCGAATGTAAACGGTTAGTTATTACATTACTCAAACATCTGTATAAAATTCAATGTACGTAGTCTTCAAGAAAACTTAAAATTAATCAAGCAGTTTTATTTTAATACTTTTAGGCTGGTGTCGAAATAACTTCTTAGAAATATATCTTCGGTCTTACTCTATCAAAAAGTCTGATTAACAGTTTCATTGCTGTATGGCTGCTGACCAGTTTTGTGAAAATAGAAATTGTCATTTATTCGGAATATATTTCAAAGGCTGTTATGGCGAATGTGTGTCACTATTTTAGTTTCGATTGGATACTCTACAGGGCTGACGAAACAAAACGTCCCCTCACCAAAAACAATGTAATAATCGATACCTTACAAAAGACATCGCATTGAACGCTACCATATATCTGCACTGGTTTGGAATTTATACTAAAAGCTAGTTAGTTTATAACCAAGGTAAGGGAGTGATATTAACGGTTTTTGAAAATATATATATATATCTCGCGATAGCGGGCAATGTATGTTTCCGAAAAAACGTATACCTACGTCTACAGCAGCGGAAAACTTAAAAACAGTTCGTAGACGTAGACAATGTCATGAGGCAGCTGAATTAATATTACATATCAGGCATGTTTCCTACTTATTTTACAATGATTTTTCCGTGTTTCCTTAACTGATGGTCGAGTGGTATGTTACGCCGATTTGATACCGGTTTATATCTGCTGTGTAGATTAGCCGAGGTGTGCGTGTGTATATATGGATATAAACTATTTGATTCATGAATTAACTCAATGGGTGCTTTTATATCCGGGAATAATCATTGATTAGTCATAAGTCCGGCCAATTCCATGAAGTTACTACTTGGAAACTCTCTTGACATTGGCGATCACTTCCCGCATTGATTGTTATGGCCCATATATTGGAAATCTATGGGTTTGGGGAACAAACTGATAAGTCTATAATCGATACTGAGCCTCTAGCTGGATGAAGGTATGTGTATAATTTATTATTCAAAAGGCGTAGATCAGATGTTTCTTATAAAGGCTCAATGATGCGGACCAAGTGATTAGAATCCTTACAAGCGCAGAGAGTACGGTAGGCTTTTAAATAACCTAATAAAATCAAGGGATCAAGTATAGCGTTACTTCAGAGAAATACAACCGTTATATTGGTTGATTGGTTTATATGAGCATGAAACGAGAGACACAGGTAGTTTCAAAGTTTTGAAATATTTTTTCTCTCAATCTAACCGAAATCATCTGTATTCTTTTTCTCTCCGCCTTTCCCCACTGACTATCCCACACCGTGACAATATAAAATCTACCAAAAGTGGTGATATATTGTAAGTTCCTGGACACAAATTTATAGTGCGATCAAGGCACTTTACGTTAGACATATTACACCGAGTTCACAATTGCCTGGAACTTTGTGTCCACCGAAAAAAATAAGTCAACCAATGAAAACAATCAAAGACTCAATAAAAAAACAAAATAAGTAGTCAAAAGTTGGAGGAATTTACTCTATCAACTGCAGGAATTGCCAGAATGAATACATCTAGAGAAGCCTGAAGAAGCTTAAACAAGAAACTATATGAACATAAAGGGACATTTTAAATAACATACGGTAAAGAACCAATGCGTTTTGTAACAAAATGGATCACAATTTTGACATAGGAAATACTAATTTGTTTAAAAGAAAAAATAATCCATTGAGGCGAAAATGTCTTGAAAGTGCCTTGATTGCTAGTTCAGCCACAATAAATCATTCTTGGTAGATTTTTTATTGTCACAGTGTGGGATAGCCAGGGACAAAGGTGATGATTTCGGCTAGATTGAGGAAAAAAATTATTTCAAAAAGTATTCTTCACAAAATTATATACATGTTTTGACCATCCTGTTGATAAGATCGGACCTCTCGAACCGCTTGTTTCGCCCAAATAAGAGCCGAAATGGGTGGGGGTGTTGTAAGTCATATAGCTACAGTCTCTAGAACCGGGGAATTCTCAGTGATAAGGAACCTTTGTGCAAGCATTACGGCTTGCCACCCATTTTTCCCTAAGAGATCAGGGATCTTACTTCCGTAATATGCAGTCGGTTTTTATTGGCCACGCCGACAGGTTAAATGGAGATAGAGTGTTGCGATAATAAGCAAGTGAAATTAAAATGTTTTGTGAAACAAAAAAGTCAAGACAAGACAAAAAAACAACAACAACAAAAGACAAGACAAAAAAACAACAACAACAAAAGACAAGACAAAAAAACAACAACAACAAAAGACAAGACAAAAAAACAACAACAACAAAAGACAAGACAAAAAAACAACAACAACAAAAGACAAGACAAAAAAACAACAACAACAAAAGACAAGACAAAAAAACAACAACAACAAAAGACAAGACAAAAAAACAACAACAACAAAAGACAAGACAAAAAAACAACAACAACAAAAGACAAGACAAAAAAACAACAACAACAAAAGACAAGACAAAAAAACAACAACAACAAAAGACAAGACAAAAAACCAACAACAACAAAAGACAAGACAAAAAACCAACAACAACAAAAGACAAAAAACCAACAACAACAAAAGACAAAAAAACAACAACAACAAAAGACAAAAAACCAACAACAACAAAAGACAAAAAACCAACAACAACAAAAGACAAAAAAACAACAACAACAAAAGACAAAAAAACAACAACAACAAAAGACAAAAAAACAACAACAACAAAAGACAAAAAAACAACAACAACAAAAGACAAAAAAACAACAACAACAAAAGACAAAAAAACAACAACAACAAAAGACAAAAAAACAACAACAACAAAAGACAAAAAAACAACAACAACAAAAGACAAAAAAAACAACAACAAAAGACAAAAAAACAACAACAAAAGACAAAAAAAACAACAACAAAAGACAAAAAAACAACAACAAAAGACAAAAAAAACAACAACAAAAGACAAAAAAAACAACAACAAAAGACAAAAAAAACAACAACAAAAGACAAAAAAAACAACAACAAAAGACAAAAAAAAACAACAACAAAAGACAAAAAAAAACAACAACAAAAGACAAAAAAAAACAACAACAAAAGACAAAAAAAAACAACAACAAAAGACAAAAAGAACAACAACAAAAGACAAAAAAAAACAACAAAAGACAAAAAAAACAACAAAAGACAAGACAACAAAACTGAAATCTTCATCTAAATAATATTAAAAGGAAGTAGGCTTAGAAAAATGATCTCACAGGCGACTGATTGCCTATTTTCGATTACATTATTAAATGAATGTAAATCATCGATATAAAAATTACGATGAGAATCGACTAAATTTTAGGCGAAAATACCAATGAAAAAAAAAAAAAAATTAATCGACAATACTTTAAAGAAATATGAAGAAAACTATATTATCAGTAGGAATGGGAAATTTAAGGAGCAGCAAAAAATTAATGCATGTTGATCTTGCATTACTTGAGATTTGCTTTTGATTCATTACGGAATGGGCCGCTCAATTTTGTACCCTCAACTAAAAAAAAAAAAAAATTAACTAAAAATTATGTGCAGTGCAGTCTTCATAGGGAGAGTATAATTATGATAATCTTTCATAAAGAAAGAATTTCTATATATTGATAATAAAACCTGTGCCCAATTACTTTTTCTGAGAAAAATAAAATGGTTTTCCGTGCGGCCAGTTATGCAGTTGAAAGTCCAAGTTTTTCTGACATACGGTAGCATTGCTTATCTAACA
Organism: Acanthosepion lycidas; assembly: GCA_963932145.1. Taxonomy (NCBI): domain Eukaryota; kingdom Metazoa; phylum Mollusca; class Cephalopoda; order Sepiida; family Sepiidae; genus Acanthosepion; species Acanthosepion lycidas. The sequence continues at coordinate 69,211,577 of OZ010581.1, read as the reverse complement.
CAAACAAAATTCCAATAAAGTGATTTAACCATATATTTCTTTGCATTTTCAAAAACAACTGTTTTTAAATCTCATCAATTCTGATAGCTTTTAAAATATCATCAGTATAGATAGATTTTGAGTGGTGAGTGAAATACAGATTCTAACATCAGAATTCCACATTACGTTTCCGAAACCATTTTTGTTTTTTGTTTTTTTTGAGAAATTTATTGCTTAAATATGTGCCGGATTTTGTAGCAGGTAAGATATCAGCACCCTAAGTAAAATATAAAGAAATAAAACAAAAAGGAACATTTCGAAATGAGGACTGTGGAATGCACTGGGAGAGATTCGTAGGTCCCATAACTGACCTCGTAGATCGCAAGTGATATTGAGAGTGAGATTGATTTTTACAGTTTATCAACCCAATCAGGTTATTTAAAACAGGAAATATTTTTATATTGAACTTTGAGATAATGATTAAGCGATACATCTACTAATTAATTCATAGATAGGGAGAGAAGAGGGGGTATTTCATACATTTTCTAAGGATATTGGTGTTTAAGCTAACATAACGAACACGACTTATTAAGAGCTACAAGGGACAGGAAGATGTGGAGGTCCATGATCACCTAGGTCCTGAAGGGACACGGCACATGAAAGAACTATTGATATTGTACAAAATACATTACAATTTCCAAATCAGAGCCGTTATCCGTTACAACACCCATACATCCAAGCCTACAGTACCTGGTATTCCCAGGCGGTCAGTCATATAAATACTGACCAGGATCGACGTTGCTTAACTTCGGGTATCGTCCGAGAAATGGTGTTTGAACGTGTTATAGACCTAAGCCGCCGAAACGTTGACAATAACAACCAAGATATGTATGTTTGCTCGAATAACGAAGATTATATTAAAGATCCAGAAACTATTTTTGTATGAGAGAAATATTTTTTGTACTTCTACAAGAAGAAGAAGTTTTAAATTGGGAATGTACATTTTGTATTTATCAATAGACTCTGTATTTAGGAAACATGCTGGCCAGCTGAGAATGGATTTTCTCTGGAAAAAGATACAGGAGCAGAATTAACTTGTGAGCAAAGCTTCCAGTAGATATCTAAGTGCCAATCTGCCTAAGTTAAATGGAAGGCATTTGCGCAAAATGTGTTTCAATGCGATGAGGTCTCAAGCCTTCTTTATGGTACTGGTAAGCTCCTTTAGTCCGTTTCCCGTAACCTAGGCTTAACGTGTCGTGCCAGTATGCGATTTTGGGGTCAGATAAAAGCAATGAATATCATAATGGCGTAAAAATACAGTTATTTCTATTCCGAAATTATTTTACTGTTAATTGAAAAAAGTCATTTGATCATTGGAATATACTTTCAATCACAATTCACGTGAAGAAAAAATTTCTGTAAGTTAACACGCTAACGGCTGCACAACAGATATTATTTTCTATACCGAATACAAACAAATTTACAGTAACTTGTGACTGTGGGCCAAGCGAAGCTAAGCGAAACACGAATATTAGGTCATTTTCTTTGTTTCATTTTTGAGGTAATGGGAAAATTTCAAGCAGTGCAGACGAAATCCGATCGCGACGTTTCTCGGCGATCACAGCCCGTTCGACATTCCGCGATAGTTGCCAATTAATTATTGCCGCCTGCAAATTAAGGTCGGGGATACTAACAATCAAGCAGGTACAGAAGTTTAAATATCTGAAGTGTTCTAACAGAGGACGGAAAGTGCGACATTGGGATCCGAAGACGTATTCCAAAAGCTAAGCAGAGTATTAAGAGACAGAAAACTTTCGTTGAAACAAAAACAAAAAAACAAAAAAAAACAAAAAAAAAAAAAAACAGAAACAAAGAAACAAAAAAAAACAAAAAAAAACACAGAAACAAAGAAACAAAAAAAAAAAACAAAAAAAAGAAAAACAAAACAAAACAAAAAAAAACCCAAAAAAAAAACCAAAAAAAAAACAAAACAAAACAAAACAAAACAAAACACAAAACAAAACAAAACAAAACAAAAAAAAACAAAAAAACAAAAAAAAACAAAAAAAAACAAAAAAACAAAAACAAAAAACTGTTACGTGACATCTGTTCTCCTGTATGGCAGCGAATGCTGGTCAATCTTGTCAAAGATGAAGAGATTCGAAACAGCAATGTGGTTCGACAGAAAGATGCTGAGGATACCTTGGATAACATGTGAATAAGGAGGTTTTGGAGATAATGGAAAAAAAAAGAAAAAAAACAAAACATACTTAACATTAGGCAGAGGCAGTTGAGTTTTCAGCGGAACGTAGTGAAGGAGTAGGGCTCGGAAAATCTGATACTCACAGGACCGATTGAAAGAAAGAGACAAAGGAAAGCAACGTGTAACATACTTGATAGGCCTGAGCAGTGGATGACAGAACAGAGTTTGGGAGAAATAATAGAGAGACAAAACTTATTAAGAGCTACAAGGGACAGGAAGATGTGGAGGTCCATGATCACCTAGGTCCTGAAGGGACACGGCACATGAAAGAACTATTGATATTGTACAAAATCCGCGCCACTTACATTTGTAACCTTGTATGAGATTAAGCAAAATTTAATGAGTACCTACCCAAATACATCTTTAAGAAAAACAAATTCATCTTTAAGAAAAACAAATTCATCTTTAAGAAAAACAAATTCATCTTTAAGAAAAACAAATTCATCTTTAAGAAAAACAAATTCATCTTTAAGAAAAACAAATTCATCTTTAAGAAAAACAAATTCATCTTTAAGAAAAACAAATTCATCTTTAAGAAAAACAAATTCATCTTTAAGAAAAACAAATTCATCTTTAAGAAAAACAAATTCATCTTTAAGAAAAACAAATTCATCTTTAAGAAAAACAAATTCATCTTTAAGAAAAACAAATTCATCTTTAAGAAAAACAAATTCATCTTTAAGAAAAACAAATTCATCTTTAAGAAAAACAAATTCATCTTTAAGAAAAACAAATTCATCTTTAAGAAAAACAAATTCATCTTTAAGAAAAACAAATTCATCTTTAAGAAAAACAAATTCATCTTTAAGAAAAACAAATTCATCTTTAAGAAAAACAAATTCATCTTTAAGAAAAACAAATTCATCTTTAAGAAAAAAAGAAAAGAACTCGCTAATTATGCGCATTGCAATGCCTTGTATGTTTATTTTGAAAATTTTGTGTTTTTATTGCCAAGAAGTGTCTCAGCGAAGAAACGTTTATATTCAAATAAGCAGAAATCTTAGGTATGAGAAATGTGCATTTTATTGGGAAGATCTGCAGTAACCAATTTCTATAGAAAAATTTCACATGGCAAATATGAAGTTATTGATGTAGAGGTGAGGCATTTATAATTGTCTTATTCGAAAGAATATGCACCTTTAAAATTTCGGTCAATGTATTCTTCAGCCTTCTGTGAGTGCATCGTGTAATCATATACAAGTCTATTCTCATGTCCTACAAGACGAGCGGCAATTATTTGGATTCCATTTCAGGAGCTATCGATAGCGACCTGATCATTACTTCGAGCAACTGATTTTTTTTTAAAGGACAACATTAAAAGGTTTAAGAGTTCCAATTAATATGTCATTTATTCATGACCGGGGGGAATAAATATTTTCATACTTTAGCGCCAACTGAATGATGAGCGAGACGCCTGTCGAAAATGAAAGTGTCACAAATCAATAAGTAACTAACTTAGTCTTACGATGTAAAAAGAAAATACTGGGAGTTTTACTTTGTGTTCTGAACAGATTCTTATACACCCGAGGGTTTACCGATCAATATTTCTCGTGGAGGAGGTGATCAACTACGAAGCGCAACAAAAGACGCTCGATACGAGACCGATCAAGTAAACAAAAAAATAGGAAAAAATATTGATGACGTCATTACTCTATATATTGTCCAGGAACAAAAAGAATTTTTTTTGTTTGGTATAAGATATTTACATTTTTAAGTTTAAAAAAAAAAAATTTAACATGACTTTTCAAGTTTACCTTTCAAGGGTCCTAAAACTATGCATATTTGAGAGTCACTATGGATATCAGGATTACCATAGCGTATTGACGATAAGATTCAGGTTTCAATACCATCTTCAAATTAAGTGCAATTAAAGGGTGTTCTAATAACTTGGGCCGATTTTAAATGTGAATTAAATTTAAGCGTCTATGTTTTTTTTTTTTTTTCTTTTAGATTTAAGAACTTAAGTCTTTGGCGATTTCAACCATGCAAACATCAACAATCAAACAATGTGTTAAAATTTCAAGAGTGCAATTGGAAAAATTGTTCGTAAATCCAAATAAACTGGGTCGGTGACATATGTGGAAACACCATTGCGTGCTCGTTTACACCGTTCATCTGAAAACATTGTTGGAGTCCACGAGAATGTGGCCGAAAATCCAGACACCTCTATTCGTCATCGCGCGCAGGAACTGAACCTCTCTACAACAACGTTAAATCGTTTCCAATTGCACTCTCGGCTGCTCGATTATGTTGTCAAAGAAAAAATCGTGAAGTGCGCGAAATGCATTTCTGTTTGAACATTCATTGTCGTAATAGGCTTCGATAACTAACACATTGATTGGCAATTTTAAACATGGTAAGATTAACAAAGACTTAAGTTGCTTAACCGGAAAAAATCATTAGACGCTTAAACTTAATTCACATTTAAAATCAGTCCAAGTTATTGGAACACCCTTTACGATGTTAGCAAGCTATATACAGTGTAACCCGGATATAAGAGAGTTGGCGAAGCCGGAGAAGAAGTCTCTTATATCCTGGTTTCTCTTATATCCGGGTTTGGTCTAATTTATATGCATTAACGCAGGCTCTAATTTGGGACCAGAGAAAATCTCTTATATCCGGGTTTCTTATATCTGGGTTTCTTATATCTGGGTTACACTGTATATATATTTTTCTCGCACGTGGTTAGAACGTTTAGCGTCTGAGAATGAAACTGGTTCGAATCTAACCATGGCCGATTTTTTTTTAGGGAGGCAACTTCTTGGTAATCATTCAACAGAGGCGATCCCAATACCAAGCACCTTTGAAATATTTTTAGAAATCATACATCAGGTATGTACTAATTACAACCACGTGACCAAAATAGATCAAATTAAAATCTCACAGCTTAACTTTATTTCCGATACCAAAATATAGAAATAAGGAAAAAATATGCAAAACTAAATTTTAATGTAGTTATATATCCCTCAATATAAAAACAAACAAACTTACGCATATTCTTGTGGCATTACAAATTGGGCTCCATATGCTGGTTTCGTAGAAAAGCAGTGCACAGGTTTGCCAACACTGGAAGTAAAATATTAAAAATTTAAAACCAAGTAGGATTTTGCTTTCAGGTGTTTAGTTGAAGCTGAATTTAGCGGTAACATTTTCTGAAGAATTACAATACGAACTGCAGACAAGTATTTAGGAATATAATATACTTTAGGGACAATTCTTAGACTTGTTGCTAACAGGAGTTTTTATCCAATAATACAAACGGACTGAGACTTAGCAAAAGAGTGAGGAGGTAATAAAATCAATTTCGGTGAATGGTTGATGAAAGGAAGAAAAGTTTGGTTTGGTTTACAGGATATCAACCTCAATGGGATATTTAATATCGATAAGATTTTTTTTGTTGTTGGTAATATTTTTTTTTCCAAAAATATATTACTGGTAATACTTTTTGCAATAATATATTGATGGTATTAAAACCTATTTTTATACTTTCATATTGTTTTGACCCCTTTTAGGGGTAGTAACTATTTCCCCATAGCTGGGACCCTGACGGGAACACCAGCAATTATGAGGTGGTTTCACGCCCCTCAAAATATTTTTTTATCAAAGACCTTGCTGTTGCATTTAGTTTATCGTCATACCCAGGACAAGAAACGGAATTAAAGAATAGAATCAAGATTGATAAACCTGCGATTCAAAAAGATTAAGTACCATGAATGTGTCATGGAAAAGTTCGAAAATGTAGTTCGTGAGTAGTTTGTTTCAATTTTATTCTGGTTAGACATCCACATGCCTCCCGATCTCGCCAGACATCCACATGCCTCCCGACCTCGCCAGACATCCACATGCCTCCCGACCTCGCCAGACATCCACATGCCTCCCGACCTCGCCAGACATCCACATGCCTCCCGACCTCGCCAGACATCCACATGCCTCCCGATCTCGCACAAACGACCCAATAGGGTAAAAACTGGCTAGTTGCATTCAGTGTCTCGAAGATCAAGCTAGTTACCAACCATCAGTGCTGGGGAAAGGACCGTGCCTTGAAAGTCTGTTGAGCCTCAAACTCATATCCGATCTGAAGTGAAACTCGTACATACGATCAACTGCTAAGGATGCAGGTGAAATGTTCAGCTCTCTGTACCGTTCCAGTAAGTATCCGACTCCTCTTTTTAGTCTATACAATAGCCACATCAAGCCAAAAATGGAGTACTGTTGCCATATGTAGGCGGGTGCTGCCCAGACGTCACTCTCCAGCCTTGATAGGGTTCAATAGCATCTCCGAGCCCTTATGGGTGACGAATTATTCTCCAGCCTGCAAAGCTACTTCCACGGAATGTTCTCGGATGAACTGCATTCCCTTGTCCCGCCGGGGCAAATTTCACAGCAAGAACATGCCATGCCACTTACAGAGTAGCAAACCACCCAAATTCCCTCAGTATGACATTGGTGAGAAGCTTCTTCCCGCTAACCACTGCCCTGCGGAACCAACTCCCAAGAAAACGTTTCCCCGATCACTACAATCTTGTTCAAGGGCAGGGTTAATGGGTATCTTCTACGCCTATACGCACACAAATGGCCCCAAGCATAACCCTTTACCTCGGGCGGCCCTCGTTTCTTGTAAATTGTAAATCTCGCTGTATAAAGAAATAGATTTGCATCGAGGTGACTGATCTCACCTGTTGATTACGAGGTCTACAACCAGCATCGATAAAGACGCGCACAAAGCCTGGGTAAGAGACGAGTAAACTAGATATACTTTTATGAGAAGGGCAAGAGAAATAAAAGATAAAGACTGCAGAAGGGCAACAAAAATTGTAGTGGCCAACTGAAAATTCTCATTTGAAGCACAGACATTCAGACAAACATCGGTTCTATGCGCGAAACGGCTATTAGTTTCGTTGAGAGCTTTCCTTTGAAGATCAGAACGTGTATAGATAAGTTCCGACTTGTTCGGGTCCTTTGAAGATCAGAACGTGTATAGATAAGTTCCGACTTGTTCGGGTCCTTTGAAGATCAGAACGTGTATAGATAAGTTCCGACTTGTTCGGGTCCTTTGAAGATCAGAACGTGTATAGATAAGTTCCGACTTGTTCGGGTCCTTTGAAGATCAGAACGTGTATAGATAAGTTCCGACTTGTTCGGGTCCTTTGAAGATCAGAACGTGTATAGATAAGTTCCGACTTGTTCGGGTCCTTTGAAGATCAGAACGTGTATAGATAAGTTCCGACTTGTTCGGGTCCTTTGAAGATCAGAACGTGTATAGATAAGTTCCGACTTGTTCGGGTCCTTTGAAGATCAGAACGTGTATAGATAAGTTCCGACTTGTTCGGGTCCTTTGAAGATCAGAACGTGTATAGATAAGTTCCGACTTGTTCGGGTCCTTTGAAGATCAGAACGTGTATAGATAAGTTCCGACTTGTTCGGGTCCTTTGAAGATCAGAACGTGTATAGATAAGTTCCGACTTGTTCGGGTCCCCCACACACGAGTTTATATATTACACACATATTAGAATTAAAGTGCACTACGTACAGCGGTTGGGAAAAATTGAAGTTTCTACAGTTTTTATTGTTAACCCTATTGGTGATCAATTTTCAAAGATTTATATAGAAATTCCCATGATATTCAAATTCCCTAAACTCTTGATTTTTTTCTTAGTAATGTTCACCTTATATAAGGCAAAAGAGCCACTCAACGTAGAGGGTTACTGAATAATGTACAAGCGTAAGAGGAGATAAGTTCAGTTTATTATGAGATCTGGGAAAGAGACTTGAAGAGGTTAAAATTTTACTCGTCTGCAAATCATCCTATTGGGAAACGGTTCCACAAAGTAGTGCTTCCTGGGAAGCTGTCAGAGTAGAACTTCCTTCTCACTAATGAAATACGAAGGGAATGCGGATGATTCCATCCAACTTACGAGACGTGGCGGGTCTCAGCTATGAAGAATCTAACTCATCAGAACGCTTTCCATTGTAGATTTATCTGCTGATCTACGTAAAAGCCAGTCTTAAAAATGTGATATGTCAAACTCAACATTCTCGAGACCAAATCAATTTAAAGTATTGGCGCCCTATACCATTTTCTCTATATGCTAAATATGAAAAAGATTTGTAAAGAATCCAGTTAAGAACATTTCGTTAAATTGAATCAGTGCTGGTATTACGAAGAACAAGACAATGAATAGAGTATTTTAGAGATTTAGCAAGTGATACGGCAAATTATATACAAGAGTCTAGCATTAAGCCAATTACCGATAAGGCGGAGATACTAGAGAAGGTGGTATTTTGACACGCGAATCGGAATTGGCATTTTGCACCAATTGCCTTCCATTTAACTTTCGCAGATTGGCACTTAGAAGTCTCTCAAAAGCTTTGCTCACAAGTTAATTCTGCTGCTGTATCTTTTGCCAAAGAAAATCCACTAATTCTCAGTTGGGCACCATGTGTCTCCTAAATACGTAGAGTGCATTGAGAAATAGAAAAATTACATGCCCAATTTAAAATTTCTTCACTTCCTGTACATCTACAAGAAAATAAATAATCCGAGTCCTCGTGTTAAAAATTTTCTGGATCTATGATATCATTTTTGCTATTCGGACCACCATGCTTATCTTGGCTTTTATTTTCAACGTTTCGGTGGCTTACGGAAGATTCTCGGTTGGTTTACGGCATGTCAACAAAATTTTTATGGTTGGGTTTTATGATAGATAGATAGATAGATAGATAGATAGATATACAGTACTATTAAACGCATAGCTGGCAACATTATTTTTTTCAAAAACGCATAGCTGGCAACATTATTTTTTTCAAAAACGCATAGCTGGCAACATTATTTTTCTGAAAACATTATCTGAAGCCTTGTTGTTGGACGTAGTTTATCGTCCTACCCAGGGCGCGGATGTAGTTTATCGTCCTACCCAGGGCGCGGATGTAGTTTATCGTCCTACCCAGGGCGCGGATGTAGTTTATCGTCCTACCCAGGGCGCGGATGTAGTTTATCGTCCTACCCAGGGCGCGGATGTAGTTTATCGTCCTACCCAGGGCGCGGATGTAGTTTATCGTCCTACCCAGGGCGCGGATGTAGTTTATCGTCCTACCCAGGGCGCGGATGTAGTTTATCGTCCTACCCAGGGCGCGGATGTAGTTTATCGTCCTACCCAGGGCGCGGATGTAGTTTATCGTCCTACCCAGGGCGCGGATGTAGTTTATCGTCCTACCCAGGGCGCGGATGTAGTTTATCGTCCTACCCAGGGCGCGGATGTAGTTTATCGTCCTACCCAGGGCGCGGATGTAGTTTATCGTCCTACCCAGGGCGCGGATGTAGTTTATCGTCATACCCATCAAAGGACCTGGGAACACCAGAAATTAAGAGGTGGTTCCATGCTCCTCAAAACCTCCTGATCAGTTAAGCAAGATCAGTACCTATATGGGTGACCTGTTGAGGATACCAGGTGCTGTAAGCTTGTGTGCGTGTTATACGATTGATAACGGCTCGTAACTGGAGTTCGTTATATTTATTTACTCGCAAATAACATTGGGAAATGTATCTGTTCTCCCACAGCTATGAGTTAATTAGGGCTTGTATCATTATCTCCAAACATTTGGAATAAAAAGGTCAATGTTTCGGCAGTTCTACTGTCCGTTCTTCTGGTGTTTTTGTACCAATTTTGAACCGACCCCTTTATTCAATCCACTGAATTCATGGTCATTAGTAAGAGGATAAGCCCGAAATGCGATTTGCATGTCGGGAACACTAGAATAAAGCAAACGCGGAAGTTTAAATACCTGGTAAGCGTCTTGACAGAGGATGGTAAGTGCGACACTGAGATCAGTGGACGTATTGGGATGGCCAAGGACACATTCCAATAGATGGTCAGAGTATTGCGAGACAGGAGGATTTCTTTGGTAACAAAGAAAAGTATACCGAGCTGTCACATGATATCTATCTTTCTTTACGGCAGCGAATGTTGGCCGATTTCCTCAAAGATAAAGAGACTCGAGATAACAGAGATGTGGTTCTACAGAAGGATGCTAAGGATATCATGGGCCGAGCATGTGAGCAACGATGAGGTCTTAGAGAGGTTGCAAACAAGAAAGAGGCTTATACTTAACGTCAGAAAGAAGCAGCTGTATTTTCTGGGACATATGATGGAGTGCTTGGAGAATCTGATACTCACGGGTCGAATAGAGGGAGAGAGAGAGAGAGAAGGTAAAACAACGCGTGACATACCTGGCGGGCTTAAGCAAGTGGATGACAGAACGTGATCTTGGGGAGGAAGTAGAGGGAAAGAATTTGCTGAGAACCGCAAAAAGATAGGGGGAAGTTGAGATGGACAGCGATGATCGCCTACGTCCTGAAAGGACATGGCACATATAAAGAAAGGTTTTTATTATTATCATTCTCATATGATTCTACAAAAGGATGCTGAGAATTTCATGGACGGAGCGCGAAATTGATTCATTTTCTACGGTTTACCCACCCTTTGCATGTTATTTAAAACCAGAAAATATTTTTAGATTGCAAGAATATTTTTTGAGATAATGATTGGGGAGAAGGGTATTTGTGCGTAAGTGAATATAACGAACCCAACTGAAATTGGAACTCAGCTCTCCAATTAATAATAACAAGCCATTATCCATTACACCACCCGCACATCCAAGCTTACAGGGCATTCCCAAGTGGTCATCCATCTAGGTACTGACGAGGTTTGACGTTGTTTGACATCCATGATCGTACTGGAACCGGTGTTTCAACGCTATCTTCTGGAAAATGGAAACAAAAAGGTTACTCATAATAACCAGAAAGAGACAGCTGATATTAATTATATGAAAAAGGAGGGCTTGGAAAATATGACACATACTGAGTGCAAGAGGAAAACAGTTCGCTGACGATCATGTGTCAATGTAAAGAGGAACTTAGAGACGCATTAACCTCGCTTAGGGGACAAACATTGCTTACTGCAACAAGGGATAGGAGACTGTGGAGAGTCATGATCGCACACGTTCTGAAGGGACATAGCACATAAAAGACGATGACGACGACTTGCTAATCTCATTTTAGTGAAGCTAGTTAATTTTCTTTGTTTTTCCATTTTACCAGAAAATAAGTTTCCATACAGGCAGACCCAGAGATCGAACCCTCAACTGGTGGAAAGCTCGACATGTTTCAACCCCTGCTTCAATCTACTACACCATCCAATCATACAGTCCCCGGTACCCGACACGCCCACGCAAGACCCCGGTATCTGAACATAGAATTTAAGCTTAAGTCTCCAGCATATCAAGACTAGATTTCTCAAGAGGTATTAGAGAGTGGATTAAAGTGTTGGTTAAAATAGATTGATTGTCCTGGTCGTGATTGCAGTCTCTGAATCTGTTAGCGCTGAAAATTGATACTCTGGTCGAATAAAGCCCTCAATTTGAAATTCCATGGTTAACAAGTCAGACACAAGGCTGTGACTAGAAGGTTGAACAACCGAAGTGAACATGAGAATGCTCGTCCGAATAAGCCAAAAATGAGGATTCCTCATCTCAAAATAAATTTCTGAATAATGTTATTGGAAAGGGGTTTTTAAAGTAATATCTAATCTATATATCCGTTTATCTATTCATGTAATTGTCTTATTGTAAATGGGAGCTTAATAATTTTACTTAAGGGTTTTTGATATTAAAAAGAGGTTTTAATCGTTTTATTTAGAAGGGGTATGTCGGTCATGATCTCTTGTAATATTAATGCACTTTCAATAGGAAAAGTTACACAATAGCAATAAAAGTCGCTGTCGTGGTTTCCGAAGCAGTGTTTTTTTGCTACCTTTCTTTATCTATCTTTATATTCGTGAACAAGACTTTAATTACTTTGAATAAAATTTATAACTTTTAATCTAAATAAAAAGTAGCAAATTCTGCACGTCCACGTGTATGAAACGCCTTTAACTCGAGTCACACATGTTCTATATACTTTTTTAAAATCAGGATGATCTCTGGATTGAAAATCTGCCCTTCATCTGGTACTTGAACATCCAGCATTGTAAATTTTGACCGGATGAGAAGGGAACAGTAAACTAAACACTAAACTAAACACTAAACTAAACACTAAACTAAACACTAAACTAAACACTAAACTAAACACTAAACTAAACACTAAACTAAAAACTAAACTAAAAACTAAACTAAAAACTAAAATAAAAACTAAACTAAAAACTAAAATAAAAACTAAAATAAAAACTAAAATAAAAACTAAAATAAAAACTAAAATAAAAACTAAAATAAAAACTAAAATAAAAACTAAAATAAAAACTAAAATAAAAACTAAAATAAAAACTAAAATAAAAACTAAAATAAAAACTAAAATAAAAACTAAACTAAAATAAAATAAAAACTAAACTAAAATAAAATAAAAACTAAACTAAAATAAAATAAAAACTAAACTAAAATAAAATAAAAACTAAAATAAATAAAACAAAAACTAAAATAAATAAAACAAAAACTAAAAAACTAAAATAAAAACTAAAAATAATAAAAATAAAAACTAAAAAACTAAAAATCATAAAAAACATAAATTAAAAAAAATGAATAAATAAAAAAAAAATTAGTGATGAAGTTTTAAATTTATAATGAGTTTAAAGTAACAAAAACTGTTTGAAATTCAGTTTAAAATATCTGCAAAAATTTGTGAATTGAGGAGATCAGTTTTATTATGTCAATGTGCCATAGGAATTAGTTAAAAGGGAGAGGTTTCGTGACGTGAGGTATTGAAGTTCCACGGAGTTCGTGATTTTAAGAACCCCATTTTCCGACCCAATTCGTAGTTTGGGCCGGAATGGGACTCGGAATCAAAATTAATCTGAGGTTTGGAATTTCTATTGAATGAGTTGAATTCAAAGTTATTTCTTCAAAATCATCATTGCTGGTCCCTTTAGTTTTGGCTTGGCGTCTCAATTACCCGTCACCCACAGAAGCTACTTTAAAAGTCCGTACGGAGTGTGGATTTAAAACTAGTATTGAAGAAAAAGAAGTTAAATGAATAATGGTCTTTTTATTTTGAAAAAAAAAAAAAAAAAAAAAAAAAAAAACTAATTTGAATAGAGGTATCTTGCTTAGTGAATAATAACAGTTTCTTCTTAAATCATATATAATTAACCCTTATGCAATTAATATAAAATAAAAATATTTTTAACAATACCTCCATCTCAGTGTATTAATAGCTATTCCTCTAATTTTCAGTACAGACTGCTCTAAAATAAACTAAAATTTAGTATGTACCTCGACCTCGGAGATGATAGAAGCAGACGTTACATTTCGAAGCAAAATAATTTGTAACAATTTAGATAAGACTAACAGCATGGCCCGTCGTTGCCCGTGCTCGATTCAAAAATCGTACGACTCATACAGCAATCGCTATCACTTGACTTAAAATATTTTTGCCCTTCCTTGCCTTTAAAGGAGTGCCCTTTGCCGTGCTGATGTTGCTACATGCCATACTTCTTGCCTATCCCACATTGCGAATGTTTTCTAAGCTCTATACTAAACATTAAATAAGTTACGAAAAAAAGAACTAAACAAAATGAACACAAAACGATCAGCTTTAAAAAAGGACTCGTAACTGGAAAAACCGAATGAAAAAAAGAATGTCAAATACTTTTTCACACCCAACCTAGTTCTGCGGAATCAGAATCAACGTTGAGTTTAAGCAAGCGAATGAGCCAATTGGAGTAAAGTGCCATGCAGATTTAAATTTTTCCCACTCGTGACGAATGCAGCTATCGATTTTTGCATGCTAGCATGCTAGTTAATATTCGTGTCAGTCAGCTGTTAGCTCTCATGCTGGCCAATAGAATCTTCCTGCCTATTCGTGGCAGCCAGCTATAGGCTCTCACTCTGGCCATTACAAAATGGCCGCAAACTACATGAAAACTTCCGTAGAAGCATGAAAGAAAAGATTATTTCCACTATCGATGGGAGTTGGAAAATGCAAAGTCGGTCTTGGCCTTCCCACTAACTAGCATGTGCATGTAAATTTTGGTGCAGATCCGTCGAAAATTGCGGCCGTGAATTCGTTACACACACACAGCCTTTTATAGATAGAGATTTGAATTTATAAATCAAATACATTAGATTAACTATTGTCAATCGCTATTCATTGGAAGAAATGCTACTCAAAATAATTACTTTAGTAGTTTCACATATATTTGAAATTTATTTTTCACCGGTAATTCGTCATTTATTGCCAGACATTGTGTATGTGTGGGCCTCGTGCAGTAATCACGTCTGTGATGAGCGAGTGACTGCTAAATTCCTCTCTGGGCTGCTTGTTTAAATATCAGACATTTAGCTAGATTCCACTTTAGCAAAATCAGCAGAGAAACACGAGTTCACATAATTCTGTAATCCTCCGGTCAGCAGTAACCTCAGGCCAGTCCTCCATTAGGCATCCTCGATTGTCTGGTGTGATATTGAGCGAGAATTGTTCTGGTATAAATCGAAGCGTGAGAGACACAAAATATTTTAATCATTAATATTTATAATAATATAAATTTAATATTTTAATTTCTGTATTTGAGTAACAAACCGAGAGAATCTCGACAAAGATAATTATAACAATTTCGTTATATAAAGAGTGAATTAAATGTGTTCTAATCTGAAAGTTTGTATCAACGAAATATTAAAAATCTTGATTCAGTCTCAAGCCTAAGTCAAGGAAATATTGATATTTAATTCTTTGAATCTATTCCTTGAATAAAAAATATAAAATGTATCGTAAATACTTGCACGAAGATAACTTTAGAAATTTTTTTTTAAAAAATGAAACAAAAAAGAAGAGATTAGACATGTCAGAAGCAGATAATTCAGCGTTTCGTTTCTTTGTGTGTGTGTATACATACACATATATGTATATATGTGTTGATTTTATAGTATTGGAAGTGGTGTCTAGACTGCTTCAAAAACTAGCGTCAAACAAAATTTCCGGCTAAAAAGAATGTCTGAAATAAAACAACTAATCAATTGAAAGACTGACCATTTGATTTCCCTGTGGTAAAATTTAGGTGTTTAGCTTTTTAGATTGAAAGATAGAAAGTCATTAAAACGAGACGAATTTGTCTACTTTATAACATTGAATTAGGAAAGCTTAAATCAGTAACCCACTTGTTAATAAAAAGCTGATTAGGTATGAGAGTTCAACTTTGACTCGCCTCCTTTGCTTTGAAAGTTATCAGACACTTTTTGATTTGGTTTAATTAGACTTAAATCGATTATTTTGAGTTTAAGCTATACTAAGAGAGATGAAAGAGTAGCACTTTGGTATTGTAGTATTTGTGCGTTAGACGTTGTTGTGAATGCCAGATTGAATCTCGGTACGAGACATACTGTGTGACAAAGAAAGAGAAATTTGTGTAAGCACACCGGTTATTTGCAAAAAAAAAAAAAAAAAAAAAAAAAGCTCAAGAGAAAAGAGAAATGGACTAGAGTTAGTAGTTTGGCGTCCTTTGTTAAAATGGTGGTGTAAATCTTTAATTATATAATAGCAATGAGAACTGACGCCAAACTTCTTTACCTATGTTACGCGGTAATTTCTGTTTGAGAGATTTTTAAAATCATTTAGGCGCTATTAGTTTTAAAGGGTTACACAGTAAGAGGCAGTTTATGTGGGTATGTACGGAATATAACCTTTTCAAATTTATAGTTAACCGTTAAGATTGTAGTGATCGGGGAAGCATCCTCTTGGTAGTCGGCTCCACAAAGTAGCGGTTCGTGGGAAGAAACTGCTCACCAATGGAATACGAAGGGAATGATGGCGGTTCACTACAATTTGAGGGGCGTGGTGAGTCTTTGCCGTGAACGTTAGAATTGATGGATGTAAGGAATGTTGTTCATATGAACACTTTCCATGGAAATAGCGATAGACTACTCTAAAACGATATTAGCGAAATTGTAGTAGGTTAAATTATTTTCATGGTGGCTCGTTTTATATATGCAAGTGTTGTGACACAAGTGTAAATGCGAGAACGTATAACTGTGCCGATTTGGGGTTTGTTTTAACAATAAACTGATGACTTTCTTTTAAGAAAAATGAATTTCGAGATAAAATATTATGTAGTGGTTTCACAGTGGAGGCTTGTATTTTGTACTAAGTCGGTTCTAAATAGGTTCGACGTACAAAACGTTAGGAACTTGATATAATAGGTAATGACGCAGTAATCTAGTTGTGGTCGCTGATACTTTAATATCCGACTAACAGTCGTCCGGCATCGACGGACTGATCAACTCTCTCCGACTCGCTGAGCGACTGCTACTACTACTCCTAGTTATTATAGGTGAGAGAGTCTATTAACTATAGAATAGGTGTGTTCCATTATAACAAATATCTATTATAAAAACAAATCTAACTTATGAAAAACGTTATTTACATTATTCGGACTATTGTCCTCATCTTTGTCGCCATATTTATCACAACGTTTCGGCCGTTGTACGCTCCGACCTTCTTCAGGCGCCATGTGTTCTTAAGGACACATGACACAGTGGATAAAGGCGCTGGTTAGATCCAGTGACAGGACGCAAAGAGAGTGAATTCAATACCCGGTTAAGGCAGTGGAGAACTTTCAGAGGGAAATTAACAGGAGATAACTGATAACTGACATCCATCCAAGATGGCACGTGGAACTAGAACAGTCTACCCCAGTGAGCGAAATGAAGGGTTCAGTTTGACATTCCAACCACCTAAAGAAGGTCGGGCGTAAAACGGCCGAAACGTTGTGATAAATATGGCGACAAAGATGAGGACAATAGTCCGAATAATGTACATAGTACCTCATCTCAGAAATATAGACAGATTATGAAAAACGTTAGAGAAATTATGGGTATCTTGTTAGACTTACAAAAATATACATTTAAAACGTTTATTTATCTCAGAATCTTTGGTGTAAGGAGTTATTTACACTATATTAGGATTGATTTGTCTGTTTTTAATCATGCTTTGTCCTGTTGTGTTCCCAAACTTCCGAGCATAGTTGAAACGGGTGAGCAGTCACTGAGCCGTACTAAAAATAAGAGCTAGAGGATATTGCTAGACATGGACAGTGAAGCGAACAGTCTAGACCCGTAGATTAAATAAAGGTTTTTCTTCACAATTTCCCGTAGGTTACCAGATATACATCTGAGGATGGCAGTTGTGGCTGAAACGTTGTGATAATAACCAAGCTACAAACAGTGTAAATAATAAAACGTTAATGTTTATTTTCCTTTACTAGCAGGCTGTTATGAAAATACTACGGCCGTTATCACTTACATGGCAGACAATGATTTGTCATACTGAAAACTGGCCGTGATCAGGATACCCACAAAGTGAACGGTAAATGCTTTTTAAAATTTTCGGGATAAAGAGTTTCTCGGCTGGAAGATAGGGAATTCCGGTTATGGTTATATATGAGGAATCGCAGTTAGTGTAGGTCAGTTATAAGCCGCCTGTTTTTGGAGATGCCTAGTCGTGGCCGCTCATTATGACGAGAGAGACGGTTAGTGTAGGATGTTTAGAGTCGGAGTTTTCATTGGCCAAAAGAAAGGTCTTGTCCGTTAGTCTGTCGTGAGAGAAATAGCAATGAAGAGGTCTCGAGTGTCACTTACCTACTCTCAAATCATACCAGGTTAATACACATATGAAAGAAACCCGTATATTGAAAATATGGTTTGTATTTTCTTGCCGGGGAGAGGTTTTCACATTTTGTTCCGTTGTTGAACGTACATCAGGCTTTTCTCCAAATTTTGTTTAGACTAACTCGAAGTTGAAACGGAATATATCGTAAGATGAAGCCGTCTAGCCCGTGAAAGATTGCGTAAGGGACGCTACTGTATTGTTGAAAAGCATCGAGCTATTTAAAAGCCCTCAATAAGAATCTATGTTCAATTATCATTTAGAAACGTGTGCGATTATAGCTTTGTACAAGCTTAATTTCCTTTCTGTCAGTAAGTCTTGACTTTTTGCTATCTCATCTTTGTTCTGCGAATAAATAGCACAAGCTTGTTACCTAAGTTATTCAATGCTTTCCTGTCATTTGCCTTCAGGATGTCCTATGAGTGCCATATTCCCCAAATCCTCAATCGTCTCTTTCAGATTCGAGGTATAAGTGTAGAAGGACTGATATTTAGAAAAAATTATCTACTATCTCAGAAGAGTTCCGTCATTATTGAAATCAGCGCAAATCTTTTACGGTAGGGAGGAATAAAAGTTAAATATTTTATAGGAATAATCAATAATCTGTCTGAGAAAAGTTTATTTCAGTCAACCCAATATTATCTGGTGATTTTGAAAGCACGCCATATTTTTCTGCATCTGCTTTACCCACAGGTACCTAACGGATGGGTGGGGGAGATGGCAGACATCGAGGAAATTTTCCGACCCTACCGAGCTTATGACCATCCAGTTTATTAATTTCCTACCTTAAATAATTTTTATTAACTCTGTTTAATGCATTGTATTGGTAATATTAACCGTCTTCCTAAAAGGAAACATTTCGCATTCATTGACCAAGCAGCCAGTACAGCTTTCAATTGAATTTTATAAAATCTCTTAAAATAATTTTTCAGGAAAATTAGGTTTCGTAAATCCAGTAGCTGTTATTGCTCTTTCCAGTATTGATGGATGTTTCCTTCCTAACCTTATGTTTGAAGCGGTTTGGAATATATTTCTCTGAGTTACATGTGCTATCCATTTTAGTCGTCACTGCAGTTGCTAGTACCCAAATGATGCTTGTTATTTGATAGTTCTTTCTTTGAAAATTAGACTGGCTCTACAGAATCACAAAAGGATGTCCTTTACTAAGCCACCCCAGTGCTTTACGCGCTCGAAGCCTTTTCTCACCATTGATATTAGGATTTCGATATTTCTGAACGGATCTGGAACCTTGCATATGAACGCCATGGTCTGATGACGCCATTTAAGAACATGCTACTACTTTTCATGTTAATGTTTCGGTTTTGCACCAATTTGCGGTATTGGGCAAAACTATCTGTAGAGCAGGTTATTCTATGTTCAATTTCCTTATCTCCTATAGTAAATTTGTTAGAACTAATGGATCTATCTATGGCCAGTTCTCTAATGCCCAGTAGTTCAATGCAGACGTACCGAAGACGCTACTCTTTTTTATATTAAAGATATCCCTTAGAGTATACTACGATCATTTGTGAATGACTTAATATTTTTGAACAGTCTTGTTGCCATGTATGGAGTCTATATGAAAGTCTCAATCTGACGAGGCTATTCGTATTTCTTTTATTCTTATTTATTTTTAAGCATCGATTTGCAAAAGTAAAAAAACAAGCAATTAAGTATCTGCCTTAGTATACTACAATCTTTTGTGAATGACTGTTTTAATATTTTTGAACAGTCATGTTGCAATGTATGGAGTCTATATGAAAGGCAATCTGACGAGGCCATTGCCATTTCATTTATTCTTAAGCATCGATTTGCAAAAGTAAAAAAAACAAAACAAAAGACAAACAATTAAGGATCTGCCTAAGAGTATACTACAATCGTTTGTGAATATCTATGCAAATGATACACTTTCAAAATTATAGATGACCAGAGTCATCTATAACGTTTTAATAAGGAAACATTCGACTTTTATTGACCGAGCAGACAGTACTACTATCGGTTAAAGTTTAGATATACTGCGCCATGCATGACGTTCATATGAAAGTCTCAATCTGACGTGGCTATTTAAGAACATGCTACGACTTTTCATGCTGATGTTTTGCAGTAATTTGCGTTGATTCGCGAAGACGACAGCCTATGTTCATTTTCTTTAAGGGGTTTAAATTCGACCAAATAAATTATTCCGTTGAAGACAATATTTCATGGTATTTACACAATATTTGTTAAATACATATTGTATTTGACTGGCTGTTTTACTCGGAGGTTTTCTAAATTCGATTTTTGTTTCGTCTCCGAGAAATTGTGCTTAAGACTTGAATTCAGAATACCAGAAAAAAAAAAGTTACCCTTCAGAGTACAGTTGATAAAATTCGCTGCACACTACTGTAGGAGGTTCTAAGAATAGAGGCAATTCATTTGGGATAATCCCTCATCCCAAAGAGAAGAAATTGTCAGCATCTTTCAATCGAAACCTGGCATTTGTCAATAAAAATGTAAATTGAATAAAATTCAATTTTCTTTAACGGCGCCGCACTAAATTTAGGTTCTCATTTAATTTCGATTTAATTAACTAAAACATTTCCGCTAAAATATTTTATTGTTCTTAAAATCTGTTGCCTATTATATATTAAATACATTTAAAAGTTTAAAACCATCGGAAACACAGATTTCTAAACTGGTTGAAATATTAATCCTCCTATATATCAGTAAATGCTGGAAAATTTCCTCGCAGATGAAGAGAACTCTTTAAGTTAGGCATGGACAACCTTTTCGAGCAGTGGGCCACGTGGCTCACAAGGCGGATCGCACTACTACAAAGATTCAAGTTTTTTTTTTTTCGTATTAGATAGCTCAGCTTTTTTCACTACAGAAAACCATATGCGCAAACATATACCTTAGAAATGGTAGGAAAGTTATTTTTGAGAAAATATTTTTTTTAATAATTAAAAAAATTGAAGTGTTGATATTAGGTTGAAGCAAAAATAATGACGACAATGTCGTTTTTTGACGTATTTTTTAACGTCAAAAAACGACATTATTACGTCATTATTTTTGCACCAACCTAATATTATCACTGATGACAGTCTGATTATCACAAGTCGCTGCCTGGGATTTATTTCTAATTCATTTTAAAATGAAATTCTACTTTTAGAGAAAAAAATCGTTATGAACAACTTATTTAGAACAAGGAAACCAGTTTTAAAAGCAAAATGATGTTTATATACGTATGATCTCCCTTAGTAAAAATTGCCAATGGTTTAAAATACAGACAAAGTTAGTTCCTCGAAAGTTTACAAAATTCAAGAAACATTGTACTTAATTGTTTATCTTTGTGGTTAAGTATGAGAGAGTGTGTGAGCGAACAAGGGAGAACGAAACGAAATAAAATTTTAAAAACGTTATTTGGATTATGAAATTAAGCGCACTATTCAGAAAGACCATAAATGCTTCAGACAAGTGGCATTATTCTACAAAAGGATGTAGAGAATCTCATCAACTGAATATGTAAGCAACGAGGAAGTGTTAAGGGGGAAAAAAAAAAGAAAAGGAGAAGACTTTTTTCAAAAATTCATAAAGGGAAAAATCTGTAAGATTTTAAACACAGAACCATTTGAAAGCAAATTGGATTGATGAAAGCAGTGACTAAGCTAACCTAACGAGCTTTTGTAAGTGGATAGAACGGGTAACGAGAGGGATAGTAGAAAGTCAAATATTGCTAAGGGCTATAATGGATAGAAATTTGTGGAGACCCATGATCCCCCACATCCTCGAGGGATACAGCATATAACCGAATATAAAAAACCTGGCAATAAGTTTGTTTCCACTGTACATATAAAACTAAATTTATTTTCAAATTTCATGTTTTCGAACTGACAGACATACAAAATTTGAACTTTATATATTAAAGGTAGCGCCGTCTGTAATAACCAGAGATTGACTTAAAATGAAACTTCATATAGGAATGATAGGTTAACAAAATAAAACTGGCATATTTAATGAATGCCAGAAATTTGGAAAGGGTCAAAGTTTAATGCCGCTGACATAGGAACAAACTCAATTCAGACATCAAATAACACTAGTACATACAATCTGTTTTAAAAGATGCCGGAAAAATGGTCGGTTTCCTGTACCGTTCCAGTAAGTACGTGACTTTTCCTGCTATCCTCTACAAGAGCCAGGTCAGGCCAAAAATGTTGCCATTTATGGACAAGAGCTGTCCAGTCTTTATTTCCCAAACTCGATAGAGCCTATTAGCGTGTCTGCATCCTTGCAAAGTGACAAATTATTTTCTATCGTACAACCTCTTTCCCCACAGACGAAACATGTTGTCACTCGCTGCCCTATCGCTATTTCCGTGGAAATTGTTCAGACGCACCACATTCCTTAGTTCTAACCCTCACGACTAACATCCGCCATGCCATGCACATTGTAGCGAACCGCCCTCATTCCTTTCTTATTCCATTGATGATATGCTTCTCAAGAACAGCTGTTTTGTGGAAAAGACTCCCAAGTTTATTCCCCAATCCCTACTGTACAGGTCTAGGGACAACCGTTACTTTCCCCACAAACTCTGCTTCTTAATCCATAATCGTCTACCTATAGTGGTTATTGGGCCTTGTACAGAAGGAGTGCCATACATGATAGACTATTTAGCGATTATGTCGAATCGTAACAGACTCGGCAGATTTTCCCGCAGTAAGCTACCGTTTCTTTCTGCGTAGACTGGTTGCTAACCAAGGATATAGGATCCAGTGTCCTGCTATTTGGCCCATAGATGGGGAACGGAAGAGAAGAGATGGATTCATACCTACTCCACCAAAGTGTATTTGCGCGTAAGTGAATGCAACGAAGACGACTGGATTTCGAACCCGGCTCATCGATTTCTCATTACGAGCCGCAATCTATTACATTACACCGCACATCCCCAAGTTTCAATATCATTATATCAAAATCAAAGTGCAACAATGCAGGAAATTCGGATAGATAAAAGAAAAGTCGAAGAGAGTTTTATTTGAGTGAAAAAATGAACGTTTTCGACGCGAAGCAAAAAACAAAACAAAAAATCAACAAAAAACAAAAGCAAAAAAGAAACAAACTAATTGTAATCATATTCCTCACCTAACTTATTACTCTACATTATTAAGTATTGTTAATACCATTGTTTCTAATTTATAATTCATAGGAAATAAATTATCTTTTGTAACTTTTCGAGGATAAAAGACAACCTTAGTTACTGAATCAAGGTGTTTTTTTTTCATATTCTCATATTGAAACAAACGTAATCCAATACAGTTTGATTTGGACAAAAGATGATCGTGATAAAGAGTCAGAAGCCATCAATGTAGCATGTAAACTCATTGTACAAAGTTAATCCTTTTGTGAGAACAATCTATTGTTCAAATTTCCAATTGCTTTGCATTTCCTCTCTTCTAGATTGTTGATAAAATCAAATAAGATCGAAAGCTGAAAATCGGCTTCAACCGATTGTCTTATGTAGCCTTCAAAACTAATGTTTCTGAAGTAAGAAAGGCAAGATCTCTTCATAACGAGAGAATAAAATTCTCAAATCTTGAATTTTAATATACGATGAAGGATTACCAGTTAATTTTTTTAACAAGTTTTTCTTTAAGATTCCAATTTATTTTTCATTGCACGCCTGTTAACGTCAACTTTATCAAGGATATTTCCTTGAATTTTAAGATATTTTATTTAATTAAATCTCGAAAGGATGAGCCCAAAATGCAAATCAGTGATGCTAAAATCAAAAAGTACAAAAATGTAAATATCTGGGTGTGTGTTCTAACAAAGGACGAGAAATACGATAGAAATCCAAAAGGTGCATTAAGATGGCCAAAGATGCATTCCAGAAACAAAGTATTGCATAAAATTAGACAGTAAAATTTCGTTAGAAACAACGAAAAGAATACAAAACAATGTGGTATTTGTCCGCCTGTATGTGAGTGGATGCTGGAGAAAGATGAAGAAACTTGAAACAATAGAAACGCAGTTCTACAGAAAGATGCTGAAGATACCATGAACCGGACATATGAGACACAAGGAGGGGGAAGCAAACAAAGCAGAGGGAGGGGAAAGCAAACAAAGCAGAGGGAGGGGAAAGCAAACAAAGCAGAGGGAGGGGAAAGCAAACAAAGCAGAGGGAGGGGAAAGCAAACAAAGCAGAGGGAGGGGAAAGCAAACAAAGCAGAGGGAGGGGAAAGCAAACAAAGCAGAGGGAGGGGAAAGCAAACAAAGCAGAGGGAGGGGAAAGCAAACAAAGCAGAGGGAGGGGAAAGCAAACAAAGCAGAGGGAGGGGAAAGCAAACAAAGCAGAGGGAGGGGAAAGCAAACAAAGCAGAGGGAGGGGAAAGCAAACAAAGCAGAGGGAGGGGAAAGCAAACAAAGCAGAGGGAGGGGAAAGCAAACAAAGCAGAGGGAGGGGAAAGCAAACAAAGCAGAGGGAGGGGAAAGCAAACAAAGCAGAGGGAGGGGAAAGCAAACAAAGCAGAGGGAGGGGAAAGCAAACAAAGCAGAGGGAGGGGAAAGCAAACAAAGCAGAGGGAGGGGAAAGCAAACAAAGCAGAGGGAGGGGAAAGCAAACAAAGCAGAGGGAGGGGAAAGCAAACAAAGCAGAGGGAGGGGAAAGCAAACAAAGCAGAGGGAGGGGAAAGCAAACAAAGCAGAGGGAGGGGAAAGCAAACAAAGCAGAGGGAGGGGGAAGCAAACAAAGCAGAGGGAGGGGGAAGCAAACAAAGCAGAGGGCGAGGGAAGCAAACAAAGCAGAGGGCGGGGGAAGCAAAAAAGCGGGAAGCAAACAGAGGGAAAGTTGTACTGGACATCAGGAGGGGGGAGTTGATATTTCTGGGGCATGTAAAAATGGAGGAGGGTTGGAAAATCTGATAGAAATAGGAACAGAGGAAAGCAGCGCGTAACATACATTATGAATTTGAGTAAATGGATTGCGGAACAAAGTTTGGAGAAATAGTAAAGACAAAATTTATTAAGAGCTACAAGGGACAAGAAGATGTCGAGGAGCATTGTCGCTCACCTCCTGAAGGGACAAAGACGAATACATTGCCCTATGGAGAATATTCAGTGACGAAGTCGTACATTAGCTTTATTCTTTGGAGTTTAATAAATTTTATTTTCTAAAATTAAAGTGTTATACAACAATTTCTGAGAATTAACAAATTTCATTATTTATGGTACGAGTGAAATTAGCTACTTCCATACAGTAGATATTCGATATTCAGTCATCTTTACTGATTAAAATTTATAAAATCTTAAGATTTTAAGGAAATTTGACTTCTCCAGTCACTGTTATAGCTCTTTCTAGTAGTGATGAGAGTCCCCTTCCAAACCGTAGTGTGGATGGTTAATATATTTATTATTCTTAGTATTAATAGTAAGAATAATAAATATACTAGTTACATGTACTACGCATTTTAGTTGCTGACAGTATTTAAGTGATTGTTTTCTTTTGGTAAAGTTTTACAGTGCCAGTATATAGGGTCTGATGAAGGATTGTCTCCTTTAAGATGTAAAGGATTCATTCGCGTAAAGCCTTTTTGTATCATTGATCCGAAAACAAAACAAACAAAAAAAAAAAAAAAACAACCAAAAAACAACAAACGAAAACTGTCTAAATAGTTTGGATGTTTCTGGACGAACTGGATGTCCTGCATGGTCTTCATAATTGAAGACTACCAACAGTATCAATAACTTAAATGGATAGCCCATGTAATACGAAGAGAAAATGACGTGTTAGCATTCCACACGACTTCAAACAAAAGGTTTGAAAGGAAACCGCCATCAATACTGAAAGAGCATTAAAAGCAACTGTTTTCATAAAGTTTTTATAAATTTCAACCGAAAACAGTATTTGCTCCTCGGTC
Source organism: Acanthosepion lycidas (assembly GCA_963932145.1). Lineage (NCBI taxonomy): Eukaryota > Metazoa > Mollusca > Cephalopoda > Sepiida > Sepiidae > Acanthosepion > Acanthosepion lycidas. Next base: position 69,185,800 of record OZ010581.1, on the reverse strand, counting down.
AATGAATGCCAAGTGTTTCCTTGTATGGAAACGGCTATTATTACTATCATTGGCTAATAATATTTTTCCATTGTAAGACTTAAGAATTTAGATTTTTTTTTCTTTAGATGCTTTTCTTTGCTCGTTCGTTTGTATTTATTTTGTACTATAATTGTTCTCATCTAGCTCACAATTTCTTTTAACACTCCTAAAGAGGTTTTCTTTTACTTTGATTATTTCTTTCGAGTAAAGCCTGATGGTCTTGACAAAGAAATTCCTTTTAAAATTGTGGTCTGGCGCTACACAACCACAAAGAAATGTACCAAATAACGAACTAAATCATCATTTGAAGACTACCAACTGCAGTAACACCTAAAACGGATAGAACATGTAACTCGAAAAGAAAATGTCAATAACGAGGTTAACATTCGACATCACGTCAAACGGAAGGTTAAAGAAATCCCCATTGATAGTGGAAAGAGCGATAAAAGCTACTAAACTTGAGAAATTTGTTTTCTTAATGTTTTTTTCAGAGAAAGATCTTCAACCGATAATAGTACTGGCTCCTCGGTCAATGAATGTCAAATGTTTCCTTGTAGAGAAAGGCTAATATTGCTATTATCATATGAAAATGAAGATCTGACGAGCCTAGTTAAAAATAAGATTCTAGTGTTCAGGTCAAGATTTGGGTTTTGTAGCATCTTTTCGCTGTTGGACGAAGGTACCCCCCCAGGCGCAAGTTATCCTTCATTCAATTTCATAATCTTCTAAACTTATAACTGACCCATACAGTGAAGTAATGGGTTAACCAAAAAGTTAATTCGGTTGAGTAGAAATATGTACTTAATAAACCGAATCAACTTTTGGGCCAACCCAATATTTGACCTGCCCAAATATCCCAAGCAGCAGTTGAGGTTTTAAGCGTCCAAAAACATTTAAATATTTATCACAGAAGCAACCAAACTCACTGAAAAATATAACCAATAAACATTTCAGGAAGAAGGTAAACTGTACAAGATTATATACCTAAGTGTTACTAAATAAAACCAAAAATCCCTAACACGACATAAGGCTTTCTATTTTAATACCCGAAATCCAGTATATAGTTGCCAAAGTAAGTGATTAAAACTCAAATGATTCGGAAGAATAACCCCAAACAAGAAAAAGATTTGAATCTGGTGGCAATTATTTTAATCTCATATATATATATATATATATATATATATATATATATATATATATATATATACACACACACACACACACAAACAAACAAAGTCTGTGGTTGCGCGGTGCGTCCGCCCAGTGCATGGTTTACGAGTTTATACAAGTAGTTTTAACTTTCTTCAAACAAAAATATTTTAATTAAAAATTTGTCTTCGTTAAAGACAAATACAAAGACCCCGTTTTGATGTTTCGTGCAGTTATTTGCAGAGTAATTTATATTTTAGCTTTTTTCAAACAAACAATATTTTAAATATTTAAAAAATATTTTTAAGTTAAATCTGATTTGAAGTTAAAGTGTACTCCGGAAGTTCTATTCGTATTAAATGCTGTAAACAACCAGTAAAGGTTAAACATTAACTTGTAAACTAGACTAATGAGGATACGAACGAATTGAAAGATTTAATTGAATTATAATAAAATTAACTTTGATTTCAGTGGAATTTTGAAATCAACTTCAATGTTTTATCACCTGTATCATCAGTGACCCAACAGATCACGGGTAGTGCAGTAAATATTAAAATCTTCGTCCTTAAAGACGGTGTTAAGTGAAATGGATACAGCCGAGATAAAAATGTCAGAAAAATCAGACGCCGGAGAAAGGCAGTTATTCGAACACTAAGCAGGTGTCAGTAGATTATAAAGTGAACCCTAGACTAACTAGACGGTGGTAAATATTTCAGATACATTCGATCTGTAAAAGGACAACAGAACTAAAGACAAGAGGAAAACTTATCTTAGCGGACGCATTTAGTCCTGAAAGGTAAATGCAAATATTTTATTTTGTAATAATTATTTATATACAAGAGCAAAATTGTTTTGTTTACAGTTTTTGAATTTAATATCGATCATATATATTTGTAAGGTTTCCCGAAAACTAGGCAAGCTATGGAGGATGTCAAGTGACAATTCGGCGAATGTGAGTAAATGAGATGTTTATAAAGAAAAAAAAAAGAATATATATATTATATTAATGTCTAAGAATTTAAACACTGGACATTCAAAGTCAAACTGATTTTGTGACATGGATTAATGGCTTGAATGTTGGTGGTACCCTGTTTAGGGTATTTGCCTTTTCACAGTGAACAGATTTAGTTTTTTTAGCATGTACAAACCAGGCAATTTCAGAGTCGCTCTTTATTTTAATGCACTAAATTGCTTTGTCACACAATTGAGATACCTCTAAATTACTCAAAACCAATCCATAAATCTGTCAGTTACTTCAAATGTGATATTCTATGCTTTAAACGACTAATTTAACACTTACCTTTTGGTAAAGTCAGACTTATTTGGAATTGGTTTGTCTGCGAGACATTTTTCAGTGCCTTAAATTCAAGAGCCTCTCTAACATTATTACCTGATAAAAGGCGTCTAATGGTAACGAATTTAACCGAATTAATTGATTTCCATCCACCGTTCATTATATAAGAATTAGTGAGATCAAACCATTTTAAGAATCGACAAAATTCCGATTGGTCTTAAGAAAAAAGTGTATTTCTGTTAATAGCAACTTATCTCGATTTTCTTAATAGTTTTAAAATTATTGAAAGATTTGAATTTGGAAATTCTACTACATTAGATAAAACGAATTTTTTTTTTTTACTTGATAAGGCGGGGGGATAAGTATGGAAGAGAAAGGTTATTGGCAGAAACGACGAGGATATTTTAAAGTGTATGCTTCCTAATATGTATTCCTTAAAAATGAGCAATAAGTCATTTTTTTACCAGACACCGAAGGGAGTGGTTAATTTCAGATTACTTCCAGAGACTCGAGAGTTGATTTTGAAATGCCCTTTTATTCTTTTGTGGATAAAAGTCAATAAAATCGTCCAAAAGATGAAGAAAAGTTTCTGAATTAGAAAGGAGCGCCACCAATCGTGGCCACCCACTTCATATTCCCCTCAATGAATTGTCTGCGTGTCATGCGTATCTCCACTCCCTCGTCTTTAAAAGCGTGCCACTGATGCACAATCAATTGAAAAGAAAGCCCATGTGAAAAGTCCGAACTCCTTTTTATTGCCGACGGGTTATTTACAGAGTCAAAAAGCAAAAGAAATCATTAAGAGTAACAATCCGGACGAAAGCGTTACAGGTTGCATGGGGAAAATGGCGGAGAAAAAAAAAAAAAGTATTTTATTTATTTTATTTTTTTTAAAAAAGGCAGAAGCCATGGCGAAAATTTCTTTTCACTTCATTTTTTTTTTTGCACAACACTTAGGAAAGTGCATTACCGTTTTCCTTTTATCGTAGAACTTGAGGCTTAACTAACAAAAAGTTTCTGTGAGAAGAGAAATTTATGAAATCCGCAAATAAAATTCAGTGGTTGTTTCCTTACAAATATCTTAAGTGGTCACTTATCTAAACCTATTTAAGTAGCTTGCCTGGGTATCGCGTTAATATATTTTAACTAAATTAAGTAAAAGAGCCGCTAGTATATTAGGGAATATTTTTATATTTATTTACCGACCTTTACACCAATTATAATCCTCACATCTAACATTAATATTCCGTTATAAATTGTATTTCATATGTTATAAATGGTCAATACAAGTAGATATTTACTTGACCTCACCCACTGAGTCAGGTTGTGACACAAAGTTTTTAACGTAGGGACCCGAATGTTTTCACTCGGGCTGCTGATCCAAGCTGGCCGTAGCTTGTCAGAGCTGGTCTAAGCTAGTCATAGATGGTCTTAGCTGGTCCATGCCGGAGCCGGTCCAAGATAGCCCTAGCCGTGATACCACCAGCTCAGGGGCGAGCCCTGTGCCAGGAAAGTATATGGTCGATACAAGTATACGTTCTGGCAATTAGAAGGCATCACCTGAAAACAACCGATCGCATTCCTCGAAAGTGATTTAAGTATTTTTTTTGAGTGATGATTTGTTATATTAAAAAAAAACAAACAAAAACAAACAAACTAGAGAGTGGGATACTATCCTGTTATGATTTAGTCATTAAAACACATGAAAACCGGAGGGATAGCTACCAAATCTATCCCTTTATATAAACTGACTTATATAACACACATAAATACAGCGTCTCTTCAGAACAAAGTCGATCAGGGCTCTCCATGAGTTCCTATCCCTTGTAGCTTAGTTTTTCTCACTTTAATAATGCTCCCGCCATCCACTGCTACAAACTCGACAGATAACTGGTTAGTTACCCCACCCGCCCAGATCTCTCTTCTCCCTAATATACCCCGTGAGGGTTAAGTTTTCCAAAGCCACCTTCCTGGTGACAATTTCAACTGTCTTTTCCGGATTCTGAGTAAAAGTGTTCTTCCTGTTGCCTTTTTTCTTTAAGACTTTTTGCTTACTTGTTCCATCCATAGAATTTTCAGTATCCTCCCGTAGAACCACATTTCTACGGTCTGTAGTTCCCCACCCTCAACATTCATGAGAAGTGGGGGGGTAGATCGTCCAACATTCACTGACGTATACGAGGATCGATAAGGTAGTAATATTTTTTGTTTGTAAAGAAAGTCTTTTGTTTCTCAGCAACTTGTTTAGATTTTTGAAGGGTTCTTTTCTTAGTCAAATGCCTCTTCTGATCTGTGTCACATTTTCTAGCCGGCAACCAAACAAAGAAATAATTAAGACCCTCCACCCAAGACAAAAAAAACAAAAAAACAACTACTGGCAACCAACACACAGATGGGCTCTCAGAGACGTTAAATAAAAATACCGCCAACTATTAAGCTTCGTTTTAGTTATTCAATGATAAAAGAGTATTTAGTTCATTTAACAGTCAAGGCATATCGAATACAAAAAAGGGAAACTGCTTGTAACCTACAAACGTACGAGTTTGTGTGTCTTGATGGTAGACAAGTGATAAAAATTGTAAAGAGTTAATATATATCAGGTACCAAATATTAGAGAGGCTCTTGAATTTAATGCGCTGAAAAATGTCTCGTAGACAGACCAATTCCATCTGACTTTACCAAGAAAAGAAAGCTCTTGTTAGAACGCAAGAAAAATTAAATAAAAAGTTTAACCGTAGTACCTTGTCTGTCGTTTTTAATGAAAGATATATATCTTGTATATATATCTAATAAAACAGTATGCTGAAAATTTTTCAAGTTTGTAATAATAAGGTAGGCCAAATTAAGCCTTTTTCCTAAATCAACTTTGGGCAAGTATAGATAGTTTAGTCTTAGCGAGATAAAAACTCACAAAATTTAGATTCCGAACTTTACTCCTTTTGAAAAAAAAAAAAAAAAAAAAATCAGCACTGAAAATGTGTTTAAAAAGGCATTCATTTTGGCAATATTAGATTAAAAAAATGTTATCAACAGTAAAAGAAGTTTGCTATTTTAATAAATATATTTTATATTACATGAAATCTAATTCAGTCAAAATATTTATATTATATCGAAATTTTCAGTGTAACAGCCTTTAGAAAAAAAAAAAAAAGAAAAAAGAAAAGAAAGATCTTAATTGACGACAAAGTTTTTGCAAAAATGTTTGACTTGCTTCAAATCTGTAAACAACCTGAGAAGCTTCAGATGTTAATATTACTGCTCTCTCAACACTGAGAAAGAAAGTGTAGGAAAAACAGGCTGTGACGTCACCCCGTCTGTCTCCGCGCCGTCGCCGTCCTATCCTGGTCACGGCACGAATTGTAACGTCCCCCGGTGTCGCTGCGCCAAATGTGACGTCTGCCTGGCCGCGTCCGTCGTGCTATCCTGTCCTGTGACGACCAACTGGCTTGGTATTGGTCGCGGCACCAAATGTGACGTTCTAACCTTTTGGTGATTCGGATGGGAATCTGGTTAGATTCGGTATCAGCCTTGTCGTTCCCAGCTCGCCTCCAACGTCTGGTTACCGAAGTAACCGTTTTGATTTCTAGTCTAACCTACCCACATTGTGATTTGATCTTAGGTAGACGAAATCAATCAGTCGCCGGGCCGTAATGCAAGTCGAGTTCGAACAAGGGTAATACCACACAAGTATATGCAAAAGAAAATAAAGTAATAACTCGAAAAGTTCAAATGTGTTAAAAAAAAAAAAAAAAAAAAAAAAAAAATATATATATATATATATATATTTTATATCTGGTTGCTGAATACAGAAATGCGTCTTTCTACCAACCCGCTTATATGGATTCGTGACACTGTGTTAGTTAGGCGAGTCTTAACATCTTAATTTGTTCGTTTAAGAAACTGGTTTTGGTGTATCTTCAGGCGATATTCGTAAAACTTGTTTTGGTGGTGTGAGTCTAAGTCGTTCTTCAAAAATAAATTGTTCTTTGTTAGAAGTTGAGGTCGAGAATTGCGTGGAATCTTTGTCAGCTTTCTGCAAGGCTATTAACTCTGTAACTGTCTCTGCCAATTGCCAACTCCAACTACTCGTTCCGACTCTGCTTATATGGACGCCGACCAAAACCGGGGTGGGCTTGTCGGGGTTTGAGGTTCCTTGATAATTCTAAATCCACAATCCACTTTGTTTTCGGTCAGGAAAATTTATTATTTTTCCATCTTTCGTCTTCCCACCTTCTGTTCTCATATTGGTATCTCACCATACCCTCAGAGGGTGTCAACGGGTTTCCCCTCTCTCTCACAGTGGCATCTCATACCGATCCCTTCAGGGGTGTCAACGGGCCTCCCCTCCTTATTCACATGATTACCTTCGCCTGCCGCTCACGCCAGCATTCAGCCAATGGGCACCCAGCAGTGTGGGTGCGGCCAGACTGGCCTCGGTTTAAAAAAATCTTACTCAAAGAAAAGAAAAAAAAAAAAAAAAAAAAAATTTATCTTCCCTTTTTTTTTTTCTTTTCTTTTTCTTCGAGGAGACATCACACCCTAGACTCTTATCTTAACCGAATCACCTGGAGTTCGTCAATCAGATTTTCGCCAGCATCAAGTGGGTGGTCATCTGGCGATCTGGACGCTAGAGTCAATTATTCGTTTCGATAAAATAGTTTTCTTATAGCAAGATCCTGGCACAAAACAGATGCCTTTTTCAAAGATCTTCGTAGATAGCCAATGGCTCAGTCTTTTGTTTTTGTAATTCTGCGGTTGATCCAACGGACATTTTTCTGCGACCCAATTTTTATCTGTACGCCATCTGAAATTTTCACCATTCGATGCGCCATCATAAATTAAATTAAATCCGACACATCCGCTACCTTACTCTTCTCGCTAATGAGAATAAATCCATTAGCAATTTTTTGTTAGAAAAAAAAAAAAAAAAAAAAAAACATCGTTCAGTGTCCTTTTCGTGATGGCTTATCACCTAAATTTAATTCTCGCCTTTCTTTTTTTCCTTCTTTCTTTCTAGCGACGTAAATAGTGTCACAAGGCAATGTGTTATTTATAAGATGTTTGAATTTCATATTCTGAATTTTTTTTTCAGTAGCTACAGGTTCAAAAATTCCATTTGGGGATAATATTGGTCACATGAATCAATCTCTCAGGATGGCTACTGAATTTCAGAAATTCTACTTGTGGCAAATCACGATAACCCCTTTCACACAATTTATATAGTGGGTCTGTCAAAGCAGTCGGGCTTCCTGTACAATCAACATACTTAAAAACTAGTCTGAACGGGAGCTCATTCTGATGTAATGAACAGCCAAGTGTATGTAACATTCAATAGAGCTGCTTCTCTAGAGCAGTTAAAAGGCCTACCTTCCATCCAGTATTTGTATTATCCAGAAGAACAGCCTTAATGCTGTCTATACTAACAAATTATGCCGAAACACTAAAAGCTTTAGTTAGAACATCACCAGTGCCACCTGTAATTGGAACTAATGGTAGCGAGATATTTTCCAGTCTAAGTTTTTGAGTAAATTTTGTGGGCTCCTTTCTCTTTTTTTAGTTCAATGTCAACATTTTCCCCTCTAACTTCTTCATACAAAGTTTCTATATTAATCTTGCCGTCAACTCCTAAGCAAAACAAGCTTTTTAATATCTTCAGTGTATCTTTCATGTGTTAGTACTGTTAGCATTTTCTTTATCTATTTTTGACTTATCAATTATGTTTTTAAAATGAAATCCTTAGTTAAAAAGGTCCATAGCCTGTAAATCCAAGAAAAAAAAAACTTTAGAAGAGATACTCCAAGATAAGTGGAAACATCTCTCCTAAATTGCGTTTTTTCAGACATTTTAATAAAACGTTTGAAAAAATATTACTTGAGGAAAAAACTGTAAATTTATATTTTACGTAATTTGGAATTAATATCTTTTACTACCTGAAGAAGGCCGGAGTGTACAACAGCCAAAACGTTGTGAGAAACATGGCGACAAAGATGAGGACAATAGTTCCAATAATGTAAATAGTGTAAAAAAAAACATGTTAAGATTAAAATATTTAATTAAGTTCTTTTACCAGCATATCATCTACGTTCTGATTTAGGTTGCATTTTGACCATGAGACCCGGGTTCGAAACTCAACATGGTCGATTTGTCAGGAAAGAGACTTCTTGGTTATCGGACTGGAAGGGTGCGGCACCTTTGGAAAGTGTATGAAAACCACACCACGGGTTGACCTTGTGAGTGAAATTCGGTAGACGAAACACTTGGGAGGGGGGGTCGTCGATAGCTGTGCCTGGTTCAAATTGTTGATCACGCTAGATAGCACGCTCTTTCCCAGGAAAAGTAAGGTTCGCTAAGTATAGTTGCAGTATAAACCACACTGGGTGTTGAATAAACAAACGCCTGAGCAATGCGCCTGCAATAGGGATTGGCTAGCCGCCTTAGTAGACGGGTATCCTCAAATGCGAGTTGGCATATATATGTATATATATTAGGTTGGTGCAAAAATAATGTCGTTTTCTCACATGTTACTATGTGAGAAAACGACATTCTTGTACCAACCTAACACACACGCGTGTGTGTGTTCAATGTTCGAGGCCACGCATTCTTGAATCATCTACTATATATACAGGGCGCGGCAGAAATAACTCCCACAATGGAAAGAGTGCTGTTTTCACCTAGCTAATGTCTTATTGGGACATATATATACATGCGTGTGTGTGTGTTTCAAAATTGACCTTTGTCGTTACATGACTTTCTGCGTTAAGCCGCATTCGATTTTGTCTGCAAAACAATAAACCCTAAAATCGATCCTCGTGATCGCCTTGATTTAGATGGCATATATAAAGATATAAATGACCCACTTTCAATACGAAGCCCGAAGAAAAAAATTAAAAAAAAAAAAAAAATTACGTTTCAAATATCCTAAGAAAAGCATCGACAATCATGGAGCTGTAACTTCTAGTTAAATAGACATTCATTCATTGCACCAATGTCTAATTATAATAGATTTGATTTGAAATTCTTACTTACCGTCGAACAAGACTGAAGAGAAGAGCAAGAGTCACTTTCGTTGCTTCTTAGAAATTCTAAATCCTGTAAGAAAAAAAAAAAAAATAATGAAGTGAGGAAAAAAATATAAAAGTGTCAAAATGAAGGGAGAAAGACACTAGATTTTCAAAAAATCATTTTCATTGTAAACGTATTAATACAGACAAATTCCTCATCAACGGACTAATAAGAGGAAAGGGGGTGGTCCGTTAAAGCCGATTATCTGTAGAGGGAAGAGATTATTTTCGAGTTATAAAACCACTATAGTACTACTAGTAGTTATGATCATAATATAATACTATAAACATGTTTACGGCATAAGTAAATATATATCAGAATGTATATATACAGCGTAACCCGGATATAAGAGAGTTGTCGGGACCGGAGAACAAGTCTCTTATATCCGGGTTTGGTCTATTTTGTTTAGGTAAGTATGGCTCTAATTTGGGACCAGAGAAAATCTTATATCCGGGTTTCTCTCATATCCGGGTTACACTGTGTGTGTGTGTATATATATATATATATATATTAGATAGTAGCTGTGATAAATCTATATCTTTTTTTTTTTTCACTCGCGCTAATGTATCGTACTTTATATACTGTACACCCATTCCTGCTGCCAAGCGGTCACTTTGAGAACTAATACGACGCGTCCGCTAAACCCGAAAATTTTCAAATGCATTGCTGTCGATTTGAAAGTATTTTCCTGTTGGTTTTTGACCTAGAGATTTTGTCCATTGCATCCGAAGTCCGTTGATGGGGGAGGGGTCCGTAGATGAGCAAGTTTTTGTCAGTACTACTTTACCCCATATAAGATGATTTTTGTCCCTTGGCCAAAATTATCTGTAATAAAACAAGTAGCAACGAAAAACGCCGCAAATCAATTACCTTTTATTGATTTATGCTATTTACATTGTAAATAAGATTCACGACGTTTCGGCCGTTGTACTATACGGAATTTTTCAGGTTATACAGGGTGACCTCACCCCCACAAAAAACGGGAATTTTTGAAATTCCATCATTGTTTCTTAAATGGCATGTTTTAAGGTTTCAATTACTATGAATAAAATATTTTTCTTCCATCACTCTTGGTTTTATTGTATTGTTAAAAAGTTCATTTTTTTGGGGGGGGGTTGGGGGTCACCCTGTATATATTAGGTTGGTGCAAAAATATTGTCGTTTTCTCACATAGTAACATATGTGAGAAAACGACATTATTTTTGCACCAACCTTTCTAGTGCCAAGCCTGTTCTGGATTCAATTATTTCCCCCGCACCTTTGATAACTCTACAAATTTTTGTCCACCACAGCTGGGTACTGAACACTTACTTCAGTCAACGCTTTTATACATTGGGCCATAAGTGTATGAATTTTTGGGACTTATAAACCCTAATATATTAGGGTTTTTTTTATTTTTTAACTACAGCACATTACAATTCCTGGTTTCTTTTCACTAGCACTGCATTACTGTTTCCCATTTTGTATTCATGTCTATTAGATTTGAATGGGGGTAGCTTGGAGAGTTGAGTTACTCAAGGGAAATAACTGAAGATAAGCTAACAAGGAAAGATACGACACGTGAACTAGAACAATCTACTGATAGACGAAAAAGGTTCAGTTCGAAATTCCAACGTATATCACCTGAAGAAGGCCGTAGCGTACAGCGACCGAAACATCGTGAATACGACAATAAAGATAAGTAAACGCAAATATTATAAATAGTTACAATACCTCATCTCAGAAATATAGACAGATGTTACTTTTCACTAAGTATCAAAACAGAAATTGAAAAGGAAATAGTAGCAGAATGACTAATCATTTCTTTTAGGGAAACATTGATTAAAGAGACCTACATGAAAAGAAGGCTTTGCGAGGTAGGTCATGCTCGTTCAGGTGTTGACGGAATTTTTTTTTTCGGTCCAGAGTGTTGGGATCGGAAGCAACAAGAGGTAGAGAGAGAGGTAGAGAGAGAGAGAGAGAGAGAGAGAGAGAGAGAGAGAGAGAGAGAGAGAGAGAGAGAGAGAGAGAGAGAGAGAGAGAGAGAGAGAGAGAGAGAGAGAGAGAGAGAGAGAGAGAGAGAGAGAGAGAGAAAAAAAGAAGAGGTACAGAGAGAGAGAGAGAAAAAAAAGAAGAGGTACAGAGAGAGAGAGAGAAAAAAAAGAAGAGGTACAGAGAGAGAGAGAAAAAAAAGAAGAGGTACAGAGAGAGAGAGAAAAAAAGAAGAGGTACAGAGAGAGAGAGAGAAAAAAAAGAAGAGGTACAGAGAGAGAGAGAGAAAAAAAAAGAAGAGGTACAGAGAGAGAGAGAGAAAAAAAAAGAAGAGGTACAGAGAGAGAGAGAGAAAAAAAAAGAAGAGGTACAGAGAGAGAGAGAGAAAAAAAAGAAGAGGTACAGAGAGAGAGAGAGAGAAAAAAAAGAAGAGGTACAGAGAGAGAGAGAAAAAAAAAGAAGACGTACAGAGAGAGAGAGAAAAAAAAAGAAGACGTACAGAGAGAGAGAGAAAAAAAAAAGAAGAGGTACAGAGAGAGAGAGAGAGAAAAAAAAAGAGGTACAGAGAGAGAGAGAGAGAAAAAAAAGAAGAGGTACAGAGAGAGAGAGAAAAAAAAAGAAGAGGTACAGAGAGAGAGAGAGAAAAAAAGAGGTACAGAGAGAGAGAGAGAAAAAAAAGAGGTACAGAGAGAGAGAGAAAAAAAAGAGGTACAGAGAGAGAGAGAAAAAAAAGAGGTACAGAGAGAGAGAGAAAAAAAAAGAGGTACAGAGAGAGAGAGAAAAAAGAGGTACAGAGAGAGAGAAAAAAAGAGGTACAGAGAGAGAGAAAAAAAAGTGGTACAGAGAGAGAGAGAGAAAAAAAAAGAGGTACAGAGAGAGAGAGAGAAAAAAAAAGAGGTACAGAGAGAGAGAGAAAAAAAAAGAGGTACAGAGAGAGAGAGAGAGAAAAAAAAGAGGTACAGAGAGAGAGAGAGAAAAAAAAAGAGGTACAGAGAGAGAGAGAAAAAGAGGTACAGAGAGAGAGAAAAAGAGGTACAGAGAGAGAGAAAAAGAGGTACAGAGAGAGAAAAAAGAGGTACAGAGAGAGAAAAAAGAGGTACAGAGAGAGAGAGAGAGAAAAAAAAAAGAAAAAAAATGAGGAATGATCAACTTTGTAAATCGAGGCTTATGGGATTCTCTTTATTTCAGCCTCAAGCTAAGACCGTAAAAATATAAAGATAAAATCCTTACATAAATTTTTGAGCGTCACGAATGAACTAACATCATTAGTTACACATGTGACAAGAATAATCAAAATTTATTTGATTTGCCATCATAATTCCTATGGATTTAATTTTTGTTATCGGGTCGGAGCCATTCTGGTGTAATTGAATGTGTGCGTACCAATTTTATTCATAATCTGGATCATTTAAATACAGGACTGGAAATACATCAACGTTCACTATTTGAAAATATTTTTCTGCTTTAAAATGATAGTAAAATGTATCTCAACACCATTGAAGGTGTAGGCAATCATAACCCCGCTCCCACATGAAATGTTTAGCGTGTGTGCAATGGGGGTGGGTGAATGTGCAAAAAAAATACAAAGAATTTTAAAGGATTGGCCTCCAATCTACAGGTAGAATGTTTTCGTTCCACTGCCGATGCCTAGGGATACCTAGTTATTTTTTAAATAACGCTCAATTATTGCTCGCCTTGTTTCTAAAATACTACAGTGTAACCCGGATATAAGAGAGTTGTCGGGACCGGAGACAGTATCTTATATCCGGGTTTGGTCTATTTTGTTTAGGTAAGTATGGCTCTAATTTGGGACCAAACAAAATCTCTCTTATATCCGGGTTACACTGTACTAGATAATAGCCTAGTTGATGAAAGAGTTGATACGTTAATTTGGTGACGTAGTGATTGTGTATTCCATTCCTGGTCTGAGCAGGGTGTGTACTTTGCATCAGTGACAAGAGGTCGAGAAATAATCGAGCAGTCCTAAAGCAAACTAAACGGGACATCCCTAAACGTAGACAGTCAACCACTGTAGATTAAATAAAAGGTTCAGTTCTAAATTCACTGTAGGTTACCTGGATCGATATAGAACTGACCAAGCCCAACAGTTGAAAAGATTCTGATAAAAGATGAATACACTAGTCCGTTGTTAAGAGGAAGTTAAAATTTATTAAAACCAGTGTGTTTTATCAACAATACGTTTTAGAGATGATTCTGTATGTACCAGCAACAGCACGAAAGAAATTTACAGTGGAGGAGAAAAGAAAAGAAAAAAAGAAAAGAAAAAACTGTAAAGATAGAGAAAATGATTGTCGAATGAAATCAGATACTTTCTTTAAGATAAGTCGATTACAAATACTAGTAGATGCACAGATAAGTTCGAATCGACATCTTTGTCCTCACAACTAAACGGATATGTTTGGGCGAATCTGAACAACTCGAGAGAAATAAAAATCGTGGATTATTTGATTTGTGTTCCTTACAACGAAATGCGTTCGATGAAGTAACGCGTTCTTGAGGCGAGAAAAGGTAATGACTTTTTTTTTATCGCATCTGTCTTTCTGACACACGGCCATGGAAATGCGCAAATCCATTCTACGCAATTTCCTATGCTTCTCGAAATTTTACTCATTTTAAGTGAGTGATACAAGAACGAAGTTTGTTTTAGTTTAGTAAAATTACATACTTCAGGCCAGCTTTAGAAAACCTTATAGCGACAAAGAATTTTAACGATGGTCATCAATTTTCTGATTTGATTACTTTCCGAAGGACAAATCCAAATTTGAAGAGAGTGTGCGCATTTCCGTTTTCTTGTCAGCGATCTTTTATTTGTCTCAGGAAAAAAATATCATTCAGCGAGTTGCATAAAGGACTGCGATTAGGAAATGCAGGAGACCACATTCTATTGATGACAAATTTAAAACGAAAAAATGAAAGACTATTAAATAGTGAAAAAAAAAAAAAAAAAGAAAAAAAAAAAGATTAACGGCAAAGTGTAATGCTCAATTGTTAGGCAAACTGGAACACTCAAGAAGAGCTGGATAACGTATCTGGGGCGCCAAGTGCGGTAATTAAGCTGGGTGAAGTAACTGGTAATGGAATGTTTGGCAAAATATTAAGGACCTGATAGGTTAGATTTTGTACGTATGTATAAATTCGTGAAACCAAACTGTCATTTTAGAAGTCTCTCGCAATTGAACCAAGTTTAGTTTTGTCTAATACAACTAGGTGAAAAAAAAACAAAAAAAAAAACAAAGGGAGAAAGAGTGAGCCATTTTTATACCGCTAATTTCTACGCCATCTACTTCGCGTAGAGCTAAGTTCATTATCAGACAAGTAAGGTAATTTTAAAGCACATTGAAATAACCAAGAGGGCTGTTCAGTAATTGGAATCTAAAAAGTGCTCACAGCAACAACGAAATGAGCAAATGCTGGACAATTTCGTCACATACGAGGAATATATTAGGTTGGTGCAAAAATAATGTCGTTTTCTCAAAACGACATTATTTTTGCACCAACCCAATACTTAAGGCGACAGGGAATTGGTTCTACAGATGAAGAGAATATCTTGATCAGAATATCAGTAATGAAAACCGGAACAAAGAGCAATAGTTTCATTTACCATATATAAGAACAGTGACATTTATAATTCAGATTTCTTAGCTTTTATTTTTAGTAAAAAAAGTGCTCAAGACGATCCGTAGAGCATTATATATATATATATATATATATATACATACACACACACACTATATATGCTTTATACATACAGATCTATGATAAAGTTTCATTTATAATTAAGGAAAAACGAACAACTAGCTAAAAGGAAATAGAACAATTAAAAATATTAAGAGTTGTGAAGAACATTTGTTCGTACGGTAGATCCGAGAAAATAAACTAGGCCCATTTTTGTTTTAAAGTCAAGGCTGTTCAAAGAAAAATATTAAATTTACAGCTTCTCAATGGCATATAGCTAGTATTACTTGATTTGATTTTGGGGACATTATTTATATTTGCGACGGTGTGGACGTACTTAAACATCTTTATGGAAATGCTATTAAAAAAAAAAAAAAAGAAAAAAAAAGATAGGAGTGTTAAAAACATTTCGGTTTTTGACCCAGGAAAGATAAAAACGCTGAAGTTCAGGGTGAAATGTACAAATTAAGTTTTCCTTTTATGTCATATTTAACGAGACCTGTTTAAAAGAAAGTTTGCTGCCCGAATATACACTATATATATATATATATATATATAGCGTGTGTGCGAGAGGTGTGTGTATTGTGATATTGGTGGCGAGCTTAAGGAAGGCAGGTACAGATTTTGCATGTCTAAACTTCAGCGAATATGCATGAAAAAAAAAAAAAAAAAAAAAAAAAAAAAAAAAAAAAGCAGCTCGTAGGGGAAATTTAATTAGCCTTTCACGAAGTAATTTCCTTTCTTCTTGGCCTGTGAGGAGCTGAGGCACGTGAAAAAAAAATCCACATGATCTTCAGAAAAGATCAGAGTTTTCCAGAGCTGCAGACTAAAATGTTCATAAAGCGCCTACAGCTGCCTTTGCAGTAAGATTGACTTCTGAAGCAGCAAAAAGTGCCTAAACAGGCATTCGCACATGATTAAGAAATAGGTTGAAATAGCATCTGGGCCGAGGCGTACATTTAACTCTGGAGGAGAAGCTTTATCGCCTGTTAAACAAATAAAACTTGCAATGATTTTGCTTTCTTGATGTTGACTATTGAAAATTCAAAGGGATAAAAATAGAAACTTGATTTTAGTATACATGATAAATAAACGTTTATCATGTTCGAATCACGCCGAACAAATTTTAAAGCGGAGCTTTCGGCATTTTCTGTCCATATCCTCTTGCGTTATTTTAAATTGATATACTTCTCTTCCATATATTCTGGCCATTTTGCTTAAAATTCCTGTTTTTAAGATGAAAAAAAAAAAAAAAAAAAAAAAAAAAAGTTTTTCAGCATATTCCAGAAAATTCTTTCACTTTCCAAAATCATAGTTTATGATTCCAGTTTCAGAACTATCTAAAAACGCTGCTGGATACAACTCCTTTCCCAGAGTAATGGTTACCAAAAGGAAATAACGTTTCAAACAAATGAAGTGGGTTTTAGCTAGGATCATCCTTCAAAACATGTGGACTGGTGCAAAAAAGAAAAAAAAAACTCATTACTTGAGGGAATTTCAACAACAGCTAAAATGGATAGTACATGTAACTCAAAGAGAAAATGACATTAAGTTGTTGAATCTTCGCACTACTTCAAAAAGTTTGGCAAGAACTGTAACAGCTACTCGATCAAAATAAACCCCCCAAACAACAAAGACAAGACAGACGACAACAACAAAGACAAGACAGACGACAACAACAAAGACAAGACAGACGACAACAACAAAGACAAGACAG
This sequence comes from Acanthosepion lycidas, assembly GCA_963932145.1. NCBI lineage: Eukaryota > Metazoa > Mollusca > Cephalopoda > Sepiida > Sepiidae > Acanthosepion > Acanthosepion lycidas. The sequence goes on along the minus strand of OZ010581.1, from coordinate 69,168,890 downwards.
ACGACAACAACAAAGACAAGACAGACGACAACAACAAAGACAAGACAGACGACAACAACAAAGACAAGACAGACGACAACAACAAAGACAAGACAGACGACAACAACAAAGACAAGACAGACGACAACAACAAAGACAAGACAGACGACAACAACAAAGACAAGACAGACGACAACAACAAAGACAAGACAGACGACAACAACAAAGACAAGACAGACGACAACAACAAAGACAAGACAGACGACAACAACAAAGACAAGACAGACGACAACAACAAAGACAAGACAGACGACAACAACAAAGACAAGACAGACGACAACAACAAAGACAAGACAGACGACAACAACAAAGACAAGACAGACGACAACAACAAAGACAAGACAGACGACAACAACAAAGACAAGACAGACGACAACAACAAAGACAAGACAGACGACAACAACAAAGACAAGACAGACGACAACAACAAAGACAAGACAGACGACAACAACAAAGACAAGACAGACGACAACAACAAAGACAAGACAGACGACAACAACAAAGACAAGACAGACGACAACAACAAAGACAAGACAGACGACAACAACAAAGACAAGACAGACGACAACAACAAAGACAAGACAGACGACAACAACAAAGACAAGACAGACGACAACAACAAAGACAAGACAGACGACAACAACAAAGACAAGACAGACGACAACAACAAAGACAAGACAGACGACAACAACAAAGACAAGACAGACGACAACAACAAAGACAAGACAGACGACAACAACAAAGACAAGACAGACGACAACAACAAAGACAAGACAGACGACGACAACAACAAAGACAAGACAGACGACGACAACAACAAAGACAAGACAGACGACGACAACAACAAAGACAAGACAGACGACAACAACAACAAAGACAAGACAGACGACAACAACAACAACAAAGACAAGACAGACGACAACAACAACAAAGACAAGACAGACGACAACAACAACAACAAAGACAAGACAGACGACAACAACAACAACAAAGACAAGACAGACGACAACAACAACAACAAAGACAAGACAGACGACAACAACAAAGACAAGACAGACGACAACAACAAAGACAAGACAGACGACAACAACAAAGACAAGACAGACGACAACAACAAAGACAAGACAGACGACAACAACAAAGACAAGACAGACGACAACAACAAAGACAAGACAGACGACAACAACAAAGACAAGACAGACGACAACAACAAAGACAAGACAGACGACGACAACAAAGACAAGACAGACGACGACAACAAAGACAAGACAGACGACGACAACAAAGACAAGACAGACGACGACAACAAGACAGACAGACAACAAAGACAAGACAGACAGACAGACAACAAAGACAGACAGACAGACAACAAAGACAACAGAAAAAAAAGACAAAAAAAAAAAAAAAAAAAAAAAAAAAAAGCAACGACAGAAAAAAATAAACTAGTTGATCCCAAAACTTGTGAGTTCAATACCTGACTACAAAAGAGGTGAACAAAACTTGGAGAGTTGAATTAAAGGGAGAGAACTGATACCAAGACAACCGGAAGAGGCTTGACACGTAGAACTAGAACAATTTATCCGGTGGACGAAATAAAGCTTTCATTTCGAAATTCCATTCACCTGAAGAAAGCCGGACAACGTACAATAATGTACGAAACATCGTTAATATGCCAACGAAGATAAGAACAATAGTCCGAACAAATGTAAATAATTGCAAATACCTCAACTCAGAAATATAGACAAATAGTAAAAGTAATTTTGTTTTTATTTAACGATCTCAAGATCAGAAAACAATTACTTTAAGAAATTTCAAACATAGTAATTAGGGAGATGCCAACATAGATTATGAAAAAACAAATTATGCATTTTATATTAAACAAAAGGTTACAATAATAGTCATTGGTTAAGCTTTGTTTTGACCAAAGGCAAAAAGTGTGTGGAACGCGGTAAGAATTGCATTATAACAGTCGACTTATCTTACGACGAGGCAACTACAGGCATTAGAGATAATTGTATATTAAAACAAGTGCCTCTTCATTGTGAATTATTTTAGAATGAAAGAATTGATGCTACCATAGCTTTTGGCAGCTGGATTTTTGTTTCGTTTAAATATCAAAATCGATTGTGTAGCGAATAAATTTATGTTCTTATCCTGATAACGTTAACTGTTACTTTATTGGAAATTTATAAATTCCCACTTGAAGCGATCTGTCAGTTCAAAGATGAACAAGCTTAGATGTTAACGAAAAGCTTCATGTGAAAAGAGGACGGGTTAAAAAGAATACAAAAGGGCAAGAGAAAAAAATATATATCTCGTTAAATATAACAGACAATGAATGTCTTATGTTTGACCAGGAACCGTTCTAAACTCCGTTATACGTTTTAATTTTGGGTGAAAATAAAAAGAAACTGTCCATTTGGATATTTTATTAATCTGTTCCTTGATTGAAGCACGAGCCATCTTCAGACTGATTATGTGGTTTGAACAAAGATATTCACCATCAAAGATGATATGTTATATTGACATAGAAGACGATATGTGACTATAACGGTCGCGGAGTAGTAGACGCAGGACGTAAATTCATATGATTATATATATCTTGAGACAAGATATATATATATACATGTCATTGGATTCGAGAATAAAACAGCATTTACCACCCAGGATTTTGAATCCGTCCTAGCCAACTGACTAACAGTTCTGGTTCTGCTATTGCAAGAAATGTGTGGATAAATTTTGGCGATGATCAATTTATAATTTTATCTCGGTCCCACTCCACATTTCACCTCAAGGTTCTAGAGTCCTTGTATATCAGATCCTGTGAGCCTTCCCTTTGTAAACAGAGGGAATGCTTGCTGGGTCTGAATATTACTGGACTCTAGTTTCTTGAAATTCATAATCCCCCCCCTATTCGATTACATTCGTTAATTAAAAATTAATTTACACGCTTTTTTAGATCCCCAGAATAAATAAACTTGATAAGTCCTGGGACGAAACCGGTTTTTATTTTAGCTTTTGCTTTTAAAAATGCCTTATAAATATTGTCTTTTCCTATCTATTATTAAATTCTGTACCACGAAAAACTTATATATATATATATATATATATATATATGTGTGTGTGTGTGTGTGTGCCCATACACGAGAGATAGAGAGGAATAAGTGTGAAAAAAAATCATAGTTTATGATTCCAGTTTCAGAACTATCTAAAAACGCTGCTGGATACAACTCCTTTCCCAGAGTAATGGTTACCAAAAGGAAATAACGTTTCAAACAAATGAAGTGGGTTTTAGCTAGGATCATCCTTCAAAACATGTGGACTGGTGCGGTAGAAATACATACACCAAAAAAGAAAAAAAAAACTCATTACTTGAGGAATTTCAACAACAGCTAAAATGGATAGTACATGTAACTCAAAGAGAAAATGACATAAGTTGTTGAATCTTCGCACTACTTCAAAAGGTTTGGCAAGAACTGTAACAGCTACTCGATCAAAATAAACCCCCCAAACAACAAAGACAGACAGTGAAAAACGAAGAAATAAATACAAAAATTTAAATAAATTGAGTACGTTTTCTTTCAAATTGAAAGAAACGAATTATAAATATCCCCGTGAAACAAATTCACACAAAATATTGTTTTCTTTCATTACAATACATCCGAATTAACTGCGCTAGTATGATAGAAGAAACAGAATGTGTCTACATAAGAGAGAGTATCATGTAATTAAGTTGTTAAATGAATGTAATTTTAAAGCGGTAGTCGGCAGATGGGAAAGCTGTATCATAACCACTGCTAACTTTTTTTTTTTTTTTACGAAACTCCGTATGTTTTAAGTGTGCTTAATTTACTTTAAAATCACTAGTACTTACTCGAATAATACATATGTGACTAGGTTTGAGAATTCATCATGTCCACAACTAACAACGGACCCTGGTCAAAACTTTACGAAGAAACTGAAAACTGGACAGTAACTTGATACCATGAATATTTATGAAATAGATATGCTCAAAGAAGCTAAACATTAGCCTATTAAATTCAGGTTATTGGTTGTTAAATATTTTATCAAAATTTTTGAATATCTATTTTTAGAAGAAAAATATTGCTGATTATTTTCTAGAGCGCACTTTCAAATTTCGTCGCAAACATGATTATATCAGTGGTCTTCAGCGCATTTTTAAATAACGTTGCCGATTGGTTTATGAGAATTTTAGTGATATTACTTAAATCTTTTGCAGTTTTCTACATTTGTTACACGAGTTTCCATAAATCATGCACACTAGCAGACTTCGCAAAGTAAGATATATTCGCTACTTGAAATCTTTGAAAGAAAAATTTTAAAATGTACATTTCGTTCATAAATTGGCTTGTTATAGTTAAGGAATATTTTTAATTTGTTGACAGCCAAGTACAACGCAAATTTCAAACACTTAACTGCACTATATAAGACTATATACCTAAAAAGAACTATTTTTGATATGAAAATCAAAACAATCCCCGAATAAAAGTACATTAATGAAGGACAATTAATGAAAACATTTTTTTAAAAGTCAATATGCAAATTAGTTAAACCTGAAGAGTGATATTGGCCAGAAGTAGATACTATATAATACAGATATTGAGCTTTTAATGCATAAATTGAGTGGAGCAAGACCTCCGAGTCTAGCTGAGTCGTGATACAGTGACTGTAAGCGACAGCTGTCGGACTCTCTGCGTTATCAGAGAGGAACCCGGACGAAGCTTTGCCGAAGGGCAAGGTTTCGTCCGGAGAGGTAGACAGGGTGTGAACCCGTCTGGGCGGGTTCAAAGGCTATATTTTTGGCCGAGCCTACGGGCTCGGAGATACCCACATTGAACCGGCCTTGTGCCACATTTGTTCCTCGTGGGTGGATCGATAAATAGCATGCATAAATTGAGTGGTTTGTAATACTGAGAGGTGCCGGCCCTGGGGGAACGGCCGCGCCCTCACATTGCACCAGAGAGAGAGAGAGGTCGGTGCTCTCACCGAGGCCAGCGCAACTGATGATTGCGGGAGCTTCAGGCAATTATGTTCGTAGCCCGGGTGAACGCTCCCCATTAAACCGACCTTGTGTCACAACGCGACTTCGTTGTGGAGGTTGGGCGAGTAAATACCAAATTACTATAAAGTAGAGCTGGAGATTTTTAATCTAGAATTCGTGGGAGAATTGAGCTCCAAATTAGCATTTATTCATATAGAATAAATATATATTTTTTTTACTTAATTAGCTATTACGTTTCTCTAACCCTTCAAATGTTGAATGTATAACTAATTCTAATTTCTATTTTTCCATCTTTACACTATATTTTATCTCAACTGTCCTGTTGTGTCACCCATGAAATAAAAATAATTGTTTGTACGGGAAATAAAGGATCTACGTTCATCATATCGTCTTTAAATTAAGTTGCAGCCGAAGAAGAATTATCGTTGAATTTTTAAAAGGTAAGCTTAAATATTAATTCAATACTTAAATGCAGTGATCAATTTTGAGTTCTGTAGCTTATTGATGCATGTCGCATTTACTCTTCCCTAGCTATTCTGATGAAGGCCAAACCAAGATTCCTCCACAGGAGCTAGCCCAATAGAGGCCCTTTTAAGCTAGTTTATAATAAAACAGGCACTGTAATTTTGGATACAAAAGGAAAGTAAGAATTATGCCCTCTGAACCATGAAAACAACGATAATGGTTAGTATAATGTATTAATATATATTTTTAATCTCGCATAATCTGGTAATCCTGAATCTGAGCTTAACGAAAATCGGTCCATGCGCCTAATTTTTTCCAGGGCTTTTGAATGAGCTATGAATCATTGAAATCGAACCAGTGGGAGCGAAAGAGTTGCTTTGGCACACCCACACACTAGACTTATATATAATTTTTAATTTTTTTTCACTACGGGGTCCAGAGATTGAACTCACGGCCATATATTGAATCGAGACCTATATCCACTACAGTGGTGTATTTTTTGAGCTTTTAAAACTAAATGTCAGATTATTTCTATATTTGGCTATCCTGGCGAGTTCGTACTGCTTTTGATAAATTTGCATTTCATTTCTGAAATGGTTAGTTTTTGTTCAAAAACTAGTATCAGAAACTCAATAACAGCTATCAAACGATGGACACCTGAAGATAACTAGAGGGTATTTCGCCGAAACTGGGTCTATAACATCTGTAAAACATAACAGTAGTTCGAATAAATCAAATTATATTGATAATTCCTTTACCCCATTTGTTTTTCGCATCGAGGATAGCCAGTCATGCATCAATTAAAAGGAACAGTTGAAAAATCTTTCATGTATTTTGTCGTAAAGAAAGATTAAAAACAAAAACCAAACTTAAAGGCCCTTAAACAGACATCGAAATCGTCAAGGATCTATTTCTAGGGTCATATTTTGACCTTTCCCCAAATATTGAAATTTCTTTCTTCGTCGAACAAGTATTACAACTCATTTTAAACCTTCCAATTCACAAGTTACCTATTCGAAACTGATGTTTGGAACAGTTCATACAATTAACCACCTGTTCAGATCTGTGCAGAACGAACTAATTTCCATCCTAACTGCGCAGATGTTGCCATCATTCAGTACATAAATACTTATTTGAATCTAAAAAAAAAAAAAAAAAAAAAAAAAAAAAAAAAAATTAAGTCACTTTATCAATGATGTTGGGAGTGTATAATTTTTTTTAAGCATCAGTAAAATTATTTTCTGATTCTCAACAGGAGATAATTTAATGACTTGAATTAATAATCGCTTATCTAAGGTATATTTAAAATATAGTACTCCTTTATTGTATGTATGCAAAATAGACAATTTAACATTCTAAACAGATAAAGGGCAAATTATGTCTGTCGGCCCGTATACCTGAAACCCCTCTAAATCGGGTCACTTGCTATACAGTCAGGAATCAGGATGATCCCCGGATTAAAAATTTGCTCTTCATCTACTGCTTGAGAGAAAACATTTAAAAATTCGAATTTATGATTTAAAAAAAAAAAAAAAAAAAAAAAAAAAAGTGATTGTACTGATTTTTAAATTAATTGTAAATTAAAAAAAAGAAATGTACATTATTTACATTATTCGGACTATTGTCCTCATCTTTGTCGCCATATTTATTACAACGTTTCGGTCGTTGTACGCTTCGGCCTTCTTCAGGTGGTTAAAATGTCGAACTGAACCCTTTATTTTGCTCACTGGGGTAGACTGTTCTAGTTCCACGTGCCATGTCTAATGGATGTCAGTTATCAGTTATCTCCTGTTAATTCCCCTCTCCAAGTTCTCCACTCCCTTAAGCGGGTATTGGAATCTCACTCTTTGGGTCCTGTCACTGGATCTAAGCAACGTGTGCCATGTGTCCTTGAGGACATCTGCGTATGAATTTCTGGGTATTATAAACCTAATGTCTTCAACAACCGTTTATTTTATTTTATTTATTTATTTTTTTTTTACCAGAGCTCATATTGCAATTTTTGCTGTTATCGCTTTTCTCTGGAACTTATTACTGGTTCCCATATTGTATTCTAAAAAAAAAAAAAAAAAAAAAAAAAAAGTTTTAAATATTTCCAAACTTTGTGAATTTGGGAAACCAAAACGCCAATGAAAGAGAGTTCGTCACTTCATGTTTTGAAGTTACACAGAGGTAGCGATTTGAAAAAAAAAAAAAAAAAAAAAAAAAAAAAATCAATTTTCGGCTTTAATTGGAATTAAATTTCAGCCCAAATCTGTTTTGACCGGGATTTGAGTTACAGTCCGAATCGGAGTCGAAGTAGGTTTTGAAAATTTATGGAGTGAATTAAGGAATTAAAAGTTATTTCCTCAATATTATTAGTGTCTATGCTGAACCAGAGGTCACTTTAGTTTTTATAGTATGGCAGAATGTGCTGGACCATCTCAAAGATGGAGACTTGAAGCAACAGAAATGCGATTCTACAGAAAGATACTGAAGGTAGCATTGGACGAACATGTAAGCAACAAAGAAGTTTTGGAGAGAACGGAAACAAAAAGGAAACCTATACTTAATATCAGGAAGAGGCAGTGGAGATTTCTGGGGTATGTACTCCGGAATGAGGGCTTGGAAAACCTGATACTCACAGGACAGCGCGTAACATTGGAAGAAATAACAAAACAAGTTAAGAGCTATAAGTGTCAGGAAGATATGGAGGGATATGACCACCTTCGTCCTGACGAGACTGCGCATAAACGACAAAAATGGACAATTTTGATTTTTTTTTTCCTTCGTTAGGTTACAGACTTCTTGATGTACATATAGAATTTTCTAATGAGGGTCATTTTGTAAAAGTTAAGCCTTCGCATCTGCAAAAGTCACTGCCGGAATAATAATAATAATTAAAAAAAAAAAAAAAAAAAAAAAAAAAAAAATGGAAATTTTCCAAGCTAATTACAGTTTGGAACAAAAATGTATCAAGAAAAATATCATCGTGATCTTAGCACAAGTTTAATTATGTTTTTGTTTTCGTCCCAAGAATAAATATGCCAGTAAAAGTCGGCCGAAGCCATAAGAAACCGTTCATTGTTTAGGAAAAATCTAAGCGGGTCTTCAATTCTCTGCAGAGTTTAGAAAGATTCTACACATTGCGATTGCATCCATATATGCATGTATAATACGGAGAAATCTGCCTCTGGCAGCCAGTATAGAATTCAAGTATGAAGAAAAATCGAAAAAAATTACTAATGCAGCCAAAACAAGAGCTTATTTTCCATAGTTTACAAAAATAGAACATTTAATCTTTACTTTTTTTTTCTTTGGCATTGGTGGATAGTCTAGATTCAGATTTAGCCCAGTTACTGATGAGGTAAAACATTGAATTTTTTTTTTATTAAATAAATGCTTTTAAAAAGAAAGTATTTTTAAAGTTTGAGGAGCCGGCTGTTGGCAAGATAGTTCTTATATAGAATGTCGTATTCCTTCAAGAACGTGGGCGATCATGACTCGCCAACTTCCTATCTTTGTAGCTCTTAGCAAAGATTTTTATTACTCTTCCTCTTATTCCCTTTTTTGCCATCCATTTACACAAATTTATTAGGTAAATTACTCGCCTTCGACATATCCTCATGTTTCAAGTTTTCCAAGCCTTATTCCCAAGAAATTTCAGCTGTTTCTTTATAATTCCAATATGACATTTGTTTCCATTTATCTTAAAACTTCGTTGCTTATATACTCCTATAGCATTCTCAGTATCCTGCTGTAGAATCACATTTCTTTTGCCTCCAGCTTTCCCCCAGTCCATGAGGAGACTTTCCATCATTCATTGCCATGAATATTACATAGCAATTTAAACGAATGTTAAACAATTTCGTTCATTGTTTGAAAGGTATATTTTGCTATTTCAAAACTGCTTTTTTTTTTCCTGCTAAAAAAAAAAAAAAAAAAAAAAAAAAAAAAAGAAGAGGGACATACGTTTTAACAGTTCTCACCGTCACTAATACCCAACCTATTAGGTCTTGTTTTCTTTGTCTATCATTAACACCTAGAAATGCTGTGTGCGCGAGAATAGCTGGTTTGGCCAAACTTTGAAGAGACAATATAGAAAAGACTAAGGCTATAGTTTATTCGTGCGGGACTAAGGCTACAGTTTATTCGTGCGGGACTAAGGCAAAGCTTAGTTTTATTTAGATAATTAAGCTGTGCGGAATTCAAATACGCAATGAGAAAATAACTTCTGAAAGCAGTTATGGAAGAAATTGAACTAAACTTAAAGCTGGTCATAACCCTATCTGGTGTGGCTCAATTACGAAATAATCCCAAGCATCAGATCCATCCTGAAATTTAGACAAAAGTACGATTGAAAGAAATGTTCAAGCCATTTATCGTTTTTCTATGACACTAATGTCCACCCAATACAAGGCCCAAGAGTCACTCAAGGTAGAGTGTTACTGTGGGATGTTGTAGAAGCACAAGCAAAAGCAAGAAGTTTAGTTTATGAGGTTATGTAGGAAATATAAAAGGTTAACCCTAGACTTAAAGAGGTCAAGATAGTAAGGGTCGGGAAAAACATCCTATCAGGATTATTCCCTAAAGTACCAGGAGCTGTCTGTGAAACTTTCATTTATACGAAAAAAATGAGGGTGCTTCACTCTTGCCTGCGTGACATGGCGGGTTCAGGGCTTGTCGAACCAAGGAATGTAACTTGTTACAACATTTTTGCTTTGTTTGCTTAACGGCGTATCAGTTGCCTATTGGTCATTTAACGCCGAAATGTAATTATCCTGAGATCTTTGCAGTAATAAAGAAAAAATATGTACGTTATTTTACTTTCACAATTGAATACATGGTAGATGATACTCAGATTTTGCGCATAGACATGTTTTTGTTTTACTAGAGGCGGTAATGTATGTTTTGTTGAAGTTATATTTTGGAATACAGTTTGATTTAAGAAATTGAATATTACAATGTAACCCGGATATTAGAGAGTTGTCGGGACCGGGGAAGAAGTCTCTTATATCCGGGTTTGGTCTATTTTGTTTAGCTAAGTATGGCTAATTTGGGACCAGAGAAAATCTCTTATATCCGGGTTAAACTGTATATGGATTATTGTCATTAGAGTTCTGTTATGTTAATTGATTTTGTTTAGTGGCTTATCGACTTCTATGGGTTATTTAATGCCGAAAGCTGAATATTTTGTATTGCAATGTTATGCTATTCAACTACAAATTTTGTACATACTTTTACTTTGAAAGTATAAAATTGTTTATATATACAAGGTTGGTGCAAAAATAATGACGTAATAATGTCGTTGTTTGACGTATTTTTTAACGTCAAAAAAAGACATGTCATTATTTCTGCACCAACCTTATATATATATATATATATATATATTGTAGATCATAAAATGTATTGTTGGTAATTTTACTATAAAATATACTTTTATATATCTTTAGTTTTGCGTTGATTGTCAGTTTACTATAAGATATATATTGGTCATTTTATTGTAAGTATGTACTTTTGATTTTTTTTGTTTGTTGTTCACCATTTGTCCTTAGGTAGGACCTTAACAGGTACTGTCACTTCGGGTCAGAATGGACAGGAGAACAATAATAAGAGGTGGTTTTACGCTTCTCAAAACTTCTAATCACCCGAGGAGTGACCTAGTTTATAGTCATACCCAGGACGCATCAGAACACATCCCATGGAATAGCGCTCGAGTAGTGAGAAGCTTACGACGTTTCATCTGTGGAGGAAAGGGTTTGTGAGTGGAAAATAATTCATCATCCACAAGGCCGCGTATACGCTTTTGTACTACCAAGACAGGCAAGGACTGGGTAGCTGCAGCACAGATCTGCTAAACAATATTAATCTATTTTGCTTTTTGCAAATGGGGCATATTGGGGTGTCGGTTATAAGACATAAGTTGTACAATGAACCAACCATTTTCCTCAAATGCACAGAATAGGTTCCAAAATTAAGGAAGAAAAAAAAATTAAAACTTCAATATCTCAAAAAATTATATATATATATATGAATTCCAATTTTTCTGAAATTTTCACTAAGTGTAGAAAAATGGCAGTTCAGCTGTGCTTTCAATCTCGAAGTTATTGTAATGATACAGCGAGAACTAGGATTCATTTAATTTTTGTTTTACTCAATCAAGTGTCCAAAATTAAGAAACAAATGTTTTTGATCAATAATTGGACAACAAAATGCAAAAATTCTTATCAATATTTACCGCTAAGAACCTCGTTTTGAATCACTACTGTACATCGGCGTCTACAGCATTTCACAAAATTTTGACATTTGTTAACTAATTTTAGCCCTGTAATTTTTCCCATCGATCTTCGATATTTGATGGATTCCTAGCTATGAGATTTTGTCCTAAAGTATAGACAGTCATATCAGGATAGAGCTGACCAATCCATAACATTTATTCCTTATTCGTTCAGATAAACAATTACCTGCATTGTCTTATGGCAGGGAGCAATATCCAGAATGAACACAGGATTTTAAAACCCAGAATTTTGTAATACCGGTACAACATGTTCTTTAAAACATGCCGAAAATCGTCACGCTTTCTCCGCGAAACTTGACCGTCTTGGACGCTACTGTATACGCGTTCCACTGGAGATCCGGGGTGGGGGGACTTGAGTCTCATTAAACGTTCAAGGCAAGGAGCCTCTGTGAGAGAATACTAGTCCATCATGATAGGTAAAAGTTTACTTTTCAGACAGTAAAGTGGAAAGTTACTAGTTTTGGTTTTGGAAGTATTGAATGCTAATACCCACTCCTTTTAGCCAACAGGGCTAGGTCCTAAGCTATTTCCAGCTTAAGGAAATTTTGTAAACAAAAAAAAAAAAAAAAAAAAAAAAAAAAATCAACCAAGTATCAAGGGATCAGAAACATATCACGTTCAAACACCACTACGCTTGGATGCGGGTGTGGTGTAAGGATTAAAGATTCGTAATTGGAAATCAGAACAGTGTTCCAATTCCAATCAGGTTCATTATAGCCACTCTTCCCAAGTGTATTTGCGTGAATGAATTCACGTCTTCTCCCTCCAGCTATGGGTTAATTAAGACTGATAAGTAAATCAGTATCTTCCCACCAAAAAATATATTCACGTTTTGAATAGCCTGCTAAAGTTTGATCAGTTGTATAAAAAAAAAAAAAAAAAAAAAAAAAAATCAACCAAAAGTAACAAATTTGAATTACATACTTTCATCATAAAAAAAATAAAAAAAAATAAATAAAATAAAACAAATATTCACCTCAGGCGGTTGATTGAACAGATTTTGACGAGATTGCAATCCCAGAGAATTTTCAAAAACCGAAAACTTGGTAGCCAAGAGTAACCTACTGCTTAACTTCTTTCTATATATAATCTTTTCTTTTTCTTTGGGGGTGGGGGGCGTGAATTCTTCCCTCCCTTACCTCCTATCCTCCAAGGAAAAGTTTGATGTTTGTACAATTTTTTTTAATACAAGAGACAGAATTAAAAAAAAAAGTAACAATGTTTGAAATTGCAATCTACATACTTCTCATAATGTTTACATGTGAGTAATAAATATTACTCTGTCCCATCTACCCTTCAAAATAAAGAAATGAACGTCTTGGAATATTTTTAATCGGACTGAACTTTTTCAGGGCCCTCTTGCATTTTGCGTACAATTTTTATGAAAGATTTATTTGTGTCAGTTATTATTATAACACCACATCAACAAACAACGACCACAACACCACATCAACAAACAACGACCACAACACCACATCAACAAACAACGACCACAACACCACATCAACAAACAACGACCACAACACCACATCAACAAACAACGACCACAACACCACATCAACAAACAACGACCACAACACCACATCAACAAACAACGACCACAACACCACATCAACAAACAACGACCACAACACCACATCAACAAACAACGACCACAACACCACATCAACAAACAACGACCACAACACCACATCAACAAACAACGACCACATCAACAAACAACGACCACAACACCACATCAACAAACAACGACCACAACACCAACAAACCGTACATTTGGGTGGGGGCATGATGAAAGATACATAGCAAGACGAGGCAAATTTTTACTCTATAATCGCTGATATACAGTGATTCGGGAAGAAAAGAAGGTTCTGATGTTAATATTCTATCAATTTTTTTTTTAATATAAATACATATGTTGCTTGATTGATCAGTTACAGTCAGAGTTTTAGATAATCAATAAATCAACCAAACAGAGTGCGATAGGTAAATTATCACGATTGTAGATTTTTAATTTCGCACATGCGCGTTGTACGTTTTTGGCTTTGTCGACTGTACAGTATAGTAGCGTCAGTTGGGAACAGTCCTTGACAAAAAAAAAACAAAAAAAAAAAAAAACAAACAAAAAACAAAAAAAAAAAAAAAAAAAAACAAACCATGACGTAGTTCACCCCGCCAGAAGTTTGAAAATGTTATGCTGTAAAGCTAGGCATTCAAGGATTATGGCAGCATTCATCAACTTAAAGGAGACTGTCCAGAAGAGTTGCTGGAGATTCCGAAGTCGTCTGGAGGCCGTGGTGGAAGCCAATGACGATTTTATGGAATAAATTTACTCTTTAGAATTTCAAGATATACTTGTGTAATTTTGGTAAATATTAGGTTGGTGTAAAAATAATGATGTAATAATGTCGTTTTTTGACGTTAAAAATACGTCAAAAAACGACATTACGTCATTATTTTTGCACCAACCTAATATATGTTAAAATGAGATGTCAGTGTTATTTTCATTTTTTGCGAAATTTAGACAATTTATCCATCGCACCCTGTATATAAGAAAAGTAAATAATATTAAATGAACATATTACGACTGACAGTTCCCTTGATAAATTATTCCACGAATTTTGTTTTTATTGTTCTCGCAAACTCAGGAAACATTTTCAATCATCTAGCGACGAAAACTGACAGCTGCAAGTATATTTCTCGAGACAACTGACAAGAGGTTTTTTCTCCGCGTAGTAAAAGGAAAATAAGTTAAGATTTTTCATTAATATGTTTCTCTGATAATATCTGATATTTTCTAAGTCATTTTATATTCAACCAAAGAAAAAAAAAAGGTTTGCTGAATACTCAATGTGTATACAGTAGTTACGCCTCATTTGAAAAGGAATGGAAATCTTTAATAAGTTGGTGCGTTGCGTGCAGAATTTGCATAGTCAAACGATACCAGACCTTATACTTTCATTATAAATCATGCAAAAAGCAGAAAATATATATCACACATAATTTCCATATTCTGTTTGTTCGTAATGCTTGTATGAATTTCTGTCTTCAGACAATACGCTTCTGATTTTTAATGTCCAGCAAAAATCGAAGGCACTAAATCTAAGTCATAGAAAATAAAGTAAATTATTTCTCCATTTTCTGCCAGAAATATTTAATACAGAAGTAAACTATAAAAAGACAGCAGATACAGAAATCATTGCCTGCATATTTATACGCCATGTTTCTGGGCACCTCGAGGCGGTGTAATGGTTAGCAAGCTTGGTTCGCTAGACCAATTACGAACGAGTAGCGAGTTCGATCCTCACTGGGTGCCCCCTAATTTCGGCCTTGTGCCACATCTAAGCTACACTTGGAAAATCGTTATACGCCATGTTTCTTCAGCACATCTAGTCCTGACTGAGCTTGGTCTACTCCAAGCCCACAAGTGTGATACACCAAATGAGAAGCTTGCCGTATTTATAACTGGTTTAAAAAACAATTATTTTTTCTGATGAGGCACCTGCCGAAATTAACTATCTTAGAGATCTTTTGGCATTTAATGATTTCGATACCTAAGTGACGTGCCCCTTCAAAACAATCGTGGCTCTCAACGTTCTCTCTAATGTATCTCTTAAATTGTCATTTCTGGGAATGCGACACAGATCCGTAAACGTATTAGGGTAGCCAAAGACGCATTCCAAAAGCTGGGCAGAGTATTGCCAGACAGGATTTTTGGTAACGAAGAAAAGAATATTGAGCTGTTACGTGCCATCTGTCCTTTACGGCAGCGAATATCGGACGATTTCCTCAAAGATGAAGAGGCTCGAGACGACGGAGATGTGATTTTACAGAAGGATGCTAAGGATATCATGGACCGAGCGATGAGATATTAGAGAGGATACAAACAAGGAGATTTATACTCAACATCAGAAAGAGGCAGCTGAAGTTTCTGGGACACATAATGAGGAAGGAGGGCCTAGAGAATCTGATACTCACGGGTCAAAGAGAGAAATATAAACAAAGGAAAGCAGCGCGTGACATACCTGACGAATTTGAACAGGTGGTTGGTTTTATGGCATCTCAGTGGCTCATTTAATGCCAATAAAATTTTTGAAAGATTCATAGCAATAGTTTGGTAAAAATGGTGTGTACGTATACATATATTATTTTAAACATTTTTCAATTACTCATATTTTTGAGTAAAATCACATGTATTCCTAGTAATATTTAAAAAAAAAATACATTGCTGTAATAGATTTTTCTTCTTCAAAAATTAATTTCTGGTAATAATTTTTTTTTTTTTTACAAATTACTTTTGGTATTAAAACCTATTTTGACACTTTTATAATGCTTTTTACCTCAGTTTCGGGGTTAACTATTTGCCCATAGCTGGGATCCTAACAGGTGCTACTACCCCGGGTCAGGGTGGACCTGTGAACATCAGCAATTAAGAGGTGGTCCCACGCTCCTAAAATCCTCCTGATCAGAGGCCTTGCTGTTGGACGTAGTTTATCGTCTTACCCTGGACGCGGATGTAGTTTATTGTCATACCCAGGACG
This sequence comes from Acanthosepion lycidas, assembly GCA_963932145.1. Lineage (NCBI taxonomy): Eukaryota > Metazoa > Mollusca > Cephalopoda > Sepiida > Sepiidae > Acanthosepion > Acanthosepion lycidas. The sequence continues at coordinate 69,152,545 of OZ010581.1, read as the reverse complement.
CCTTGAGCAGGTGGATGACAGAACGTGGTCTGGGAGAGGAAGCAGAGGGATGGAACTTGTTGTGAGTTGCAAGGGATAGAGGGAGTTGGTGAGCCATTATCGCCTACCTCCTTTCAGGACACAGCATATAAAAAAATTTGTCATTTTGTTATCTCTTAAACCATGTTACTCTGTCAATTTACTGAAGTCGATATTGTTTTAAACTTAAAAATGTGATTAGTTGTTTATATAATGATCTAGCTTCCTAGATTTTTAAAAAATACGGTCTGATATTCTAAGTAGAAACTTAATTTATACATTGTGCATATCAATATGTAGGTATAATCTTGCTAGCATCGGCTGGTTTTACTGTGAAAGTAACAAAATCAAGATTGTTCGGGAAAGGACACTCGACCATGCCGACTGATATTCAGACACCTCGGGTCAGAGACAACAACGGACCCCAAAAACTACATTTTCTAATAACCGAATGAAAGTAATTTAAGGATTAAAACCTTAATTAGTCAATATTTTTCTTCAAATAAGGTACTTGAAAGAGAATTACGTAAAATATGAATCAGTTTTAGGTTTTTATTTTTAATAAAGTAAATTATTTTTATAATAAATATTTTACAATGTCGGCTTTTCTCTTTATATCTCTGAGATGAAGCATTGCAATTATTTACATTGTTCGGACCGTTGTCCTCATCTTTATTGCCACATTCATTACCTTTCGGTAGTTGTACGCCCTGGCCGCCTTCAGCCTAGTAGATAAAAAATTTCATTGAATTCAGTGTCTTAACCGAAAGAGTTATGTTCAATACCTGGCTACGGCAGTGGTGAACAAAAACTTGGAGAGTTGAGTTAAAGGGAGATAATAGACATCCGATAGAGGCATGTCACGTGAACCTAGAACAATCAATAAAAAAGGTTCAGTCCGAAAGTCCAATCACTTGAAGAAGGCCGGAGCGTAAAATGCCCGAGAAGTTGTGAATATGGCAATAAAGATAAGGACAACAATCTGAACAATGTTAATGTTAATTTATTTTTAAAATAAGTTACATTAATTACTTTTAATAAAGGAAATCGTAAAGTAAAAAAAAACAAAAAAAACGACTAATTTTGTTTGGTATTTTTCAATTTACTTCATTTAGGAGATAAATAAAGTTTTATTGAATTGTGGGGGTCAGGTACCCTTACCAATTTATATTAAACAATTACCACAAAATATGAAACAAGAAACAAAGGATATTCAACAAAAGAAGTTGTACAAGTAAATAGAACTTATAACGAAATGTACAAGACAGGAATTCTGAATGTGTTTAAAATGATGAAATTTACTTGTCCTTTTGAATTTTTGAGTGAGAAAATGTACTTGTTCATGAACTGCAAATTATAGCGTAAAGTGTGTGAGTTTGGAGAATTTCAGTTAAATGTAGTGTTATTTGTATGTAAAATAAACAGTTTAAAATTTTGCGAGTGTGTGTGGCGTGACTCACTTTGTGACGTTTTGAGTGTGTCTTCGTTGATTGCGATGAATGAAGAAATATAGACTGTGATTGTGTTAAAATATTTGAACATATAGTCTGGACTTCAGTAATATGTGTAGTGACGTAGCGTATCTGCTTTTTCGCCGAAATTTTCTCCAACTGCCTGTTCCTTAATTGTTTTTTTATAAGCAATGTAAGCTACACGATGGGCTCGAGAACAGGTTTAAATTTTGGCGCGAGTTACCATGAACAGGTGAGATAAAGATCAGACGTGCGAACGTAGGCGACGACATGCCATTGGTATTTCTGGACCAATCAAATTGCATTAATTGTAATATTTGACTGAGACTTTTAGTTTTAAGAACAATATAGGATCTGGGTCCTATAGAATTATTTTTTATTTTATTAAAAAATTTTACTTTATTAAAAATAATTAAGCATAGCGGATTTAGCCGCATCAATGTCATTTAAACACTTTTGAAACGATCTTTAGTCACAAATACAATACTTTCATGAAAAGTATTTGCTTATCTAGAGAATACAAGACTAAACATTTACATGTATTTACATAGTTTTGTGAATGACGAAAAACTACATCCAGCAGCAAGGCCTCTGATCGGGAGATTGAAGGTTTTGAGCAGCGCGGGACCACCTCTTAACTGCTGTTACCTGGTCCACCCTGACCCGGGGTGATAGCACCTGTTAAGGTCCCAGCTATGGAAAAATTAAAAATCAACAGTACATTTTTTTTTTTTTTTTTTTAGAAAAAATGTGCAATAATAAAAATTTTATAGAAAAATAATACATACAACACTAAGATATATATATAAAATACATTTTTATAGTAAAATTACCAACAAATTCTTTGATCTACAATAAAGCCAAAAACAATTTTACACTTTCAGAGTAAAAAAAAGGTATGTACAAAATATCTGTAGTTGAAAGCTTAAAGCACTACGTACAAAATATTCAGATTTCGGCATTTAATAATTCAGAGTCTGATATGCAGTTAAAAAAAAATCAACCAACCAGCTATATCTTTACCAAATATGGAAAATGTACATAGACTTCAATTAAAAAATCGTCCAATGTGATTAAACATTTGAATTTAAAATATTGCCAGATTTTGCAACCACCGAAAAGAGGCCATTCGCCTGCTATCGCAGAACTGAAAATTTAGTTAATAAGGCAGGAAACAATTTTATAAAGTACTAACACTGATATTATATTTCTTGATTAAGTCAATACAACTTCGTAAATTGTTAACTCATTTAAGACTGTACGCGTTAATTTATTCTTTATTAGTAATATACATATTTTCTTAAAAATTAGTTTAACTATATCTGCATTTCATTAATTCTTTCTCACGGCCCTTTCGCGAATCAAGGAAGTTCAAATAATTCTAAGCCCAAACAGTACCTTTCCTTCAGAAGAAGGGTAGCTTTATTGCCCATTGCCTGAGGTGTCGTAAAAAGCGAAGTGCCTAGGGGGCTCGGACAATTTTTCTACAGTATTGCCAGTAAACCCACTCTAACCTTGTGTCACATTCGGTAGAGACTGGGGCGGGCTGAAAATACAATTTTATAAATTCCTTACAGTATTAGTACAGCTGTTTTCCTACATCCTTGAAACAAGTATGGCTGATGCTAACCTCCATGTGAATGAATTATTGCGTCTTCTCGGATAAACGTTTTTAGCTTATATGAAGTGTGGGGGGGGGAAGTATATTAAATCAGTTGCTACACTTGCAAAGAAAGTTGGTTCAGTGTGTCGTGCTAGAGTTTCTCGTCAGAACCAATCTTACATTTATAAGTATACCGTTCGTCCTTGCTTTAAATATTATTGCCACATATAGCCCGGTGCCCCTGGTATATATTTAGAGATTCTATATAAAAATTCGAATAAGAATCTGCAATGTTACCGTTCCTGACCCGACATCTCGGTTTCTGTCCTTCGCATACCGTCGTAACGTAGCTTCACTGACTTTTCTATAAATACTTGCATCGTAATTGATCTAATGAATTGTCTGCTATGGTATCTAGACTATGAATTTATGTGCAGTACTACATTTGGCGGAAAGGCCTCATCATTTTACAGTTGTAATGCCAAATGTAGTTCTACGCTAACCCTTTCTTCTTTCACACTTGTGAAACTTCCGGCTTATTGCTGCCCAGTCGGCTTTGATCTTAAATTTAAATGCAATGGCAATCGTTATCTTCTGTCTTTTTCTTTTGTTGTTCTATTTTCCAACACACTAGGACCAAAGCGTCTTAGTGGCTTTATTGCCCTTCTTGGGGTGAACGGATTAAAACAATGACTGTTATAAAGTCACTAAAGCCTGACATTAATAATGCAAGGGAGATAAATCCAGTATAGCAAACAGTTAACTACACTTTGCATTTCTCGAGCAAGATAAGCTTTACAACAGCTTTGGCCGCCGCCTACACCAGCGGTCCGGTCCTAAGAACGTTTTAACCACGCGTATAACTTTGCGCTAGTCAATACTGACGGTAGGTCCAAGCTGGTTATGGTCGCTTCCATCCACATCAACTCTGCCCACACTGACTTCTTGATGTCAGAACAATGGAAAATCGAAGGTCGTAGTCTCTCAGCGCCTGTTAAAGCAGTGGCAGGTGCTCTATTACGGAAAATACCTTCATGACAAATAAAACTAGATATTATTTATTTGGTTTACATAGCTTTGTTCAAAAATGAGACTTTCCCGCATCAAACTATAGTGACACTGAATCTTGTCTGGACGAGCTGGATTCAAAGTCTTGGAATCCGGAAATCTAGTTGACGTAAATTTCAGAGGCACTTAATTCGGGTTCACTACACAGTCTCCGAACTCCCCAAAGACATCTGCCTGTATGCACTTCGAGCGAAAACTGGCATGGGGCCGAAGGGTTCTGGGATTTGATGATTCCCAATTTTCATTAATTCCAATAAAGGTCTTCTTTGTTCCCTATTTCTGCTTTCTTAAACTTTCCAAATTTGGAGAATTATCTACCTTCCTTGGGAGTAGTCACCGAAATTTCTTTCCTTAACTCCGACCTGCTTCATTTCACATCTCGCACCATTACTCCGCAGTGGTGGGGGTTATATTCTTCTTCCTTCTGGGTATTTTAACTGCCCACTTTTCGGTACTGGTATAACTGTCTTTGTGACAAATCTAATTTTTTTTAAGTGCGTATGAGAAAAGGCGTGGTTTATTCACATTAATTAAAATTCTGACACCTGTCCGGCGAAAACAAACCAGATCACCTTTTCATTTTAACGTTCTGGGTAATATATAAAAATTATTTCCCCAAATTGTTTTCGTCAATGAAAATATATTGTTTAGCTAAATTCTCAATAAAGTGACACGCTGTTTTCTATCGTTGGGACGGTTGCTGTCATAGCGAAAACAAACCAGATCACCTGCCTGTTATGACGGATCGATTTTCATAATCCTAAACCTCGTAGCGGGTTAATTCTGTTTTCATTTCTCAATTCGTTTTCGCTAACGAAACTATAAATTTCCGTCCGTTTCTCTTTTCGCCAATGACACGTTTTTTTCTAATTTCTAAGTGATAAAGCTATTTCCCCAATTTGCTTTACCCGCATGCCGGATTTTCGATAGATAAAAAGTAAACTGTGCATCGTTACAATTCGTAGGAGGTGAGGTAACCTAGATGGCCCCTTTCCTCATTTCCACATTACCAGGGAAAACGTCTTCCGTTCTCTCTTCCAGTTTATTTCATTTTGGGATTAACCATCTCGCAACCTCAATGTCACAGTTCGTTTTTGTGTGATTTGTAATGCAGTCATCTTTCGTTCATGTACCTGGTTGATCATTTATCTGTTCTGCAATGGCATCAATATTTGAGGTTTCTGCAATGTGACATGACCAAAAATTAATCGTAACGTACACTAAGATGAGTTTCCATCGCAAATTTTAAATCTTGCATCCGGCCATCGTTTATTAGGCAACTAAGCGTGTTTTTTTAATCGTCAGAACCCCCCCCCCCCCAAAAAAAAAAAAATTCTTTTCACTCGAAGGTTATTAGTTGGTATTGTTAGCTGAGAGCATGGAGGTATCGTCCTTAAACCAAGAACAGTGGCAATATAGACAAAATATTAATTGGAATACAATGATAGTCTTTGTTCATAAAGCAATTCGAAAACTCTACGTCTATCAATTGCATGAAAAAAATATATTCCAGCGCAGTTTACACAGCTATTAAAATATTTCCAACTTCGTACAATAAGTCGATTCCAACATTTCTACTCGCTTTATCATTGAATTTGACGGCTGACAAGTGCATTAGCACGGCGGTTAAAAACAATCCAAGTATTAACAATGTTTCATGGATAATTCATTCCGTTTCATTTATTACGGCTACGTCAGCGCGCTCTCAAACTTTCATCTTGCTAGAAGAGGAACCAACATTATTCCGTTTGCACATTTAATTTTGTTCTTTAGAATAAAATCCTAAATTTACTTTTGTATCTTTCTTCATTTACACTTGAAGTAAAGAGTTCACAAGAAGCAATGCCGCGATTAAAAAAAAAAGAAGCACAAACAAGCATATATATATATATATATATATTATATATAACCAAGACAATATTAAAAATTATATTTACTTTCTCGTTGTCAACTGAATATTTCAACACTCAGGTTATGTCTTAATTGCTTGATAATAGAGAAAAAAAAGTTAAGGATATTCCCGCGAATGAAAAACGGAACCTATTGTAACAAGCGTTGCTGTGATCGGGTTGGTTCGGTAAGTATATTTAGTAACACTTGCTTATAATTCGATGCATTGTCTGGCTGCATACCGGGATAACACTAGTTACATATTGACGACTGGAAATCGGTTTACCATACATTGCAAGTGTTATAGACTTCAATGAATCTACCGAATATGATGAAACCACAAAACAAAAACACACAAACCAACCAAAAAACAACCAAACCCAACAACTACAACAACCAAACCCAACAACTACAACAACCAAACCCAACAACTACAACAACCAAACCCAACAACTACAACAACCAAACCCAACAACTACAACAACCAAACCCAACAACTACAACAACCAAACCCAACAACTACAACAACCAAACCCAACAACTACAACAACCAAACCCAACACAAAATAAAACCCAACACAAAATAACAAAAACAAAACAAAATAACAACCCCCCCCCAAAAAAAAAAACAAACAAAACCTAATTCATGTAATTAAAGAATTCTATTCCCTCCAATACTGTAAACTCTCTGTATTTGAGGAGGGATAATTTCTCACTTTGGGACAATCGTGTTCATATTTGAAATGCATTTTAATATTTCCCTGGAATTTTGTCACAGATTATAGACTTTGCAAGAGCCACGAGATTTGAAAGTATGCTACAAGGGATTCAACTACAGTCGATTAGATCTTCTGTTTTTGAGAGATTTTTCGATATGTGAAAATACGCCGAAGATACGAGAACTAAAAAGAACGTTCGTCTTTGTGGATTTGAAGACTTGAGAGGAAAGTTACAGCTTCCGAAACGACAGAGGTGCAGGCATCAAATATATATATATTTTTTTTTTTTTTTCATTCTTACTTTTCGCCATCCTTGGAAGATCTGTTATCACAATGTGGAAAATTTAGAGATAATGGAAACGAAAACAAATAGAATCTAAATGGAATTTACTAGATTATATAACGAAAACATTTTTTCTCTGAATTTAAAAAAGTCTCGTTCGTGCGCATGTGTAGTCGCATCAACGTAAACAAGCCTAGCCCGATAAAGTCTTAAGAGACGAAACGTGACATCTTTCCTACAAAACTTGATATATATAAAAAGTTTATATCATTATCCCATAGACAGCGATGCCATTAGACAGAAACCGCAACTCTTTGTCAGCTAACTGTTGTAGCATACCTACGGACGATAACGTGTAGGTCACCATTCACATAAATACAGTAGTAAATATTGTATATTGGTCTACTGTTGGAGATTCGTCTCCAGCTGTGCTACTCAAAGTCTCTGTCTACGGGCAGAGATTCCCCAGACGAGGAAATGTTGAAGGGCCGAGTTTTGTCTCGGGGAACAGCTACCCGACCCCGTTTTATAATTTAATTATAATATAATTTTTTTAGCTGAGCCTACGGGCTCGGATACCCCACATTAAATTCACCCCTTTTGCCACATCTGACCGCGTGGGCCGGTTGGTAGACATCCTGTATTTGGAGATTCATTGTAGAATTCACTTGATTCACATCTAGCAGTTGAATACTTCTACGCGCCGCTAGCGAATCATGTGTTTGTTTGGGTTTTATGGCATATCAACCACTGTGGGGTATTTAATGCCAAATCCAGTATATATATATATATATATATATATATACACACACACACACTAAATATTTGAATTTTAAATGCCTATTTTGTATGGAACATTTTTAGCAAGCTAGAAATCCAAGGTATTTTTCTTTAAGTCAAGAATTTCCATTTGATAAGGACAATTTATTTGCAAAATGGTAAAAGGTAGGATATGTTGTTTATACATCAGACCAATTCTTTTTAGAAAATCCAATATATTTTTGGGTTCAGGTTGGATGGGTTTTATTGCACATCAACCACTGTGGGTCATTTAATGCCTATATATATATATATATATATATATATATATATATACATACACACATACCTATACATATATTAAATATACAGTACTATTAAACGTATAGCTGGCAACGTTATCCTTTCAAAAAAAAAAAAAGTATACCTGGCAACACTATTCTTTCAAAAAAGAAAGTATACCTGGCAACACTATTCTTTCAAAAAAGAAAGTATACCTGGCAACACTATTCTTTCAAAAAAGAAAGTATACCTGGCAACACTATTCTTTCAAAAAAGAAAGTATACCTGGCAACACTATTCTTTCAAAAAAGAAAGTATACCTGGCAACACTATTCTTTCAAAAAAGAAAGTATACCTGGCAACACTATTCTTTCAAAAAAGAAAGTATACCTGGCAACACTATTCTTTCAAAAAAGAAAGTATACCTGGCAACACTATTCTTTCAAAAAAGAAAGTATACCTGGCAACACTATTCTTTCAAAAAAGAAAGTATACCTGGCAACACTATTCTTTCAAAAAAGAAAGTATACCTGGCAACACTATTCTTTCAAAAAAGAAAGTATACCTGGCAACACTATTCTTTCAAAAAAGAAAGTATACCTGGCAACACTATTCTTTCAAAAAAGAAAGTATACCTGGCAACACTATTCTTTCAAAAAAGAAAGTATACCTGGCAACACTATTCTTTCAAAAAAGAAAGTATACCTGGCAACACTATTCTTTCAAAAAAGAAAGTATACCTGGCAACACTATTCTTTCAAAAAAGAAAGTATACCTGGCAACACTATTCTTTCAAAAAAGAAAGTATACCTGGCAACACTATTCTTTCAAAAAAGAAAGTATACCTGGCAACACTATTCTTTCAAAAAAGAAAGTATACCTGGCAACACTATTCTTTCAAAAAAGAAAGTATACCTGGCAACACTATTCTTTCAAAAAAGAAAGTATACCTGGCAACACTATTCTTTCAAAAAAGAAAGTATACCTGGCAACACTATTCTTTCAAAAAAGAAAGTATACCTGGCAACACTATTCTTTCAAAAAAGAAAGTATACCTGGCAACACTATTCTTTCAAAAAAGAAAGTATACCTGGCAACACTATTCTTTCAAAAAAGAAAGTATACCTGGCAACACTATTCTTTCAAAAAAGAAAGTATACCTGGCAACACTATTCTTTCAAAAAAGAAAGTATACCTGGCAACACTATTCTTTCAAAAAAGAAAGTATACCTGGCAACACTATTCTTTCAAAAAAGAAAGTATACCTGGCAACACTATTCTTTCAAAAAAGAAAGTATACCTGGCAACACTATTCTTTCAAAAAAGAAAGTATACCTGGCAACACTATTCTTTCAAAAAAGAAAGTATACCTGGCAACACTATTCTTTCAAAAAAGAAAGTATACCTGGCAACACTATTCTTTCAAAAAAGAAAGTATACCTGGCAACACTATTCTTTCAAAAAAGAAAGTATACCTGGCAACACTATTCTTTCAAAAAAGAAAGTATACCTGGCAACACTATTCTTTCAAAAAAGAAAGTATACCTGGCAACACTATTCTTTCAAAAAAGAAAGTATACCTGGCAACACTATTCTTTCAAAAAAGAAAGTATACCTGGCAACACTATTCTTTCAAAAAAGAAAGTATACCTGGCAACACTATTCTTTCAAAAAAGAAAGTATACCTGGCAACACTATTCTTTCAAAAAAGAAAGTATACCTGGCAACACTATTCTTTCAAAAAAGAAAGTATACCTGGCAACACTATTCTTTCAAAAAAGAAAGTATACCTGGCAACACTATTCTTTCAAAAAAGAAAGTATACCTGGCAACACTATTCTTTCAAAAAAGAAAGTATACCTGGCAACACTATTCTTTCAAAAAAGAAAGTATACCTGGCAACACTATTCTTTCAAAAAAGAAAGTATACCTGGCAACACTATTCTTTCAAAAAAGAAAGTATACCTGGCAACACTATTCTTTCAAAAAAGAAAGTATACCTGGCAACACTATTCTTTCAAAAAAGAAAGTATACCTGGCAACACTATTCTTTCAAAAAAGAAAGTATACCTGGCAACACTATTCTTTCAAAAAAGAAAGTATACCTGGCAACACTATTCTTTCAAAAAAGAAAGTATACCTGGCAACACTATTCTTTCAAAAAAGAAAGTATACCTGGCAACACTATTCTTTCAAAAAAGAAAGTATACCTGGCAACACTATTCTTTCAAAAAAGAAAGTATACCTGGCAACACTATTCTTTCAAAAAAGAAAGTATACCTGGCAACACTATTCTTTCAAAAAAGAAAGTATACCTGGCAACACTATTCTTTCAAAAAAGAAAGTATACCTGGCAACACTATTCTTTCAAAAAAGAAAGTATACCTGGCAACACTATTCTTTCAAAAAAGAAAGTATACCTGGCAACACTATTCTTTCAAAAAAGAAAGTATACCTGGCAACACTATTCTTTCAAAAAAGAAAGTATACCTGGCAACACTATTCTTTCAAAAAAGAAAGTATACCTGGCAACACTATTCTTTCAAAAAAGAAAGTATACCTGGCAACACTATTCTTTCAAAAAAGAAAGTATACCTGGCAACACTATTCTTTCAAAAAAGAAAGTATACCTGGCAACACTATTCTTTCAAAAAAGAAAGTATACCTGGCAACACTATTCTTTCAAAAAAGAAAGTATACCTGGCAACACTATTCTTTCAAAAAAGAAAGTATACCTGGCAACACTATTCTTTCAAAAAAGAAAGTATACCTGGCAACACTATTCTTTCAAAAAAGAAAGTATACCTGGCAACACTATTCTTTCAAAAAAGAAAGTATACCTGGCAACACTATTCTTTCAAAAAAGAAAGTATACCTGGCAACACTATTCTTTCAAAAAAGAAAGTATACCTGGCAACACTATTCTTTCAAAAAAGAAAGTATACCTGGCAACACTATTCTTTCAAAAAAGAAAGTATACCTGGCAACACTATTCTTTCAAAAAAGAAAGTATACCTGGCAACACTATTCTTTCAAAAAAGAAAGTATACCTGGCAACACTATTCTTTCAAAAAAGAAAGTATACCTGGCAACACTATTCTTTCAAAAAAGAAAGTATACCTGGCAACACTATTCTTTCAAAAAAGAAAGTATACCTGGCAACACTATTCTTTCAAAAAAGAAAGTATACCTGGCAACACTATTCTTTCAAAAAAGAAAGTATACCTGGCAACACTATTCTTTCAAAAAAGAAAGTATACCTGGCAACACTATTCTTTCAAAAAAGAAAGTATACCTGGCAACACTATTCTTTCAAAAAAGAAAGTATACCTGGCAACACTATTCTTTCAAAAAAGAAAGTATACCTGGCAACACTATTCTTTCAAAAAAGAAAGTATACCTGGCAACACTATTCTTTCAAAAAAGAAAGTATACCTGGCAACACTATTCTTTCAAAAAAGAAAGTATACCTGGCAACACTATTCTTTCAAAAAAGAAAGTATACCTGGCAACACTATTCTTTCAAAAAAGAAAGTATACCTGGCAACACTATTCTTTCAAAAAAGAAAGTATACCTGGCAACACTATTCTTTCAAAAAAGAAAGTATACCTGGCAACACTATTCTTTCAAAAAAGAAAGTATACCTGGCAACACTATTCTTTCAAAAAAGAAAGTATACCTGGCAACACTATTCTTTCAAAAAAGAAAGTATACCTGGCAACACTATTCTTTCAAAAAAGAAAGTATACCTGGCAACACTATTCTTTCAAAAAAGAAAGTATACCTGGCAACACTATTCTTTCAAAAAAGAAAGTATACCTGGCAACACTATTCTTTCAAAAAAGAAAGTATACCTGGCAACACTATTCTTTCAAAAAAGAAAGTATACCTGGCAACACTATTCTTTCAAAAAAGAAAGTATACCTGGCAACACTATTCTTTCAAAAAAGAAAGTATACCTGGCAACACTATTCTTTCAAAAAAGAAAGTATACCTGGCAACACTATTCTTTCAAAAAAGAAAGTATACCTGGCAACACTATTCTTTCAAAAAAGAAAGTATACCTGGCAACACTATTCTTTCAAAAAAGAAAGTATACCTGGCAACACTATTCTTTCAAAAAAGAAAGTATACCTGGCAACACTATTCTTTCAAAAAAGAAAGTATACCTGGCAACACTATTCTTTCAAAAAAGAAAGTATACCTGGCAACACTATTCTTTCAAAAAAGAAAGTATACCTGGCAACACTATTCTTTCAAAAAAGAAAGTATACCTGGCAACACTATTCTTTCAAAAAAGAAAGTATACCTGGCAACACTATTCTTTCAAAAAAGAAAGTATACCTGGCAACACTATTCTTTCAAAAAAGAAAGTATACCTGGCAACACTATTCTTTCAAAAAAGAAAGTATACCTGGCAACACTATTCTTTCAAAAAAGAAAGTATACCTGGCAACACTATTCTTTCAAAAAAGAAAGTATACCTGGCAACACTATTCTTTCAAAAAAGAAAGTATACCTGGCAACACTATTCTTTCAAAAAAGAAAGTATACCTGGCAACACTATTCTTTCAAAAAAGAAAGTATACCTGGCAACACTATTCTTTCAAAAAAGAAAGTATACCTGGCAACACTATTCTTTCAAAAAAGAAAGTATACCTGGCAACACTATTCTTTCAAAAAAGAAAGTATACCTGGCAACACTATTCTTTCAAAAAAGAAAGTATACCTGGCAACACTATTCTTTCAAAAAAGAAAGTATACCTGGCAACACTATTCTTTCAAAAAAGAAAGTATACCTGG
>OZ010581.1:68994647-69137147 GCA_963932145.1 Acanthosepion lycidas | reverse complement strand
TAATATCTTGGTTAATATCAAGAAAACAAACATTCAAAATCTACGACAAAGCTAATCTAAGATGTGCACATTTATGACAGCCAACACACCTGTCTGAAGGCATGAATTTGACGCCAGCTTTAACGAGTCCTCGCATTGTTGTAGGTTGGTAATGAATATTGTCACGGTATTGAGTTGTGTGTGTGTGTATAGTTATTTCCAAGACTGTAGACGGCATAACAGAACCAGTCAGGCATCTTTCTATACATATTCAACTGTCGAGAATGACAAAACAGGTACAACACTGATCTGGATATACTAGACGCTGTTCAATCGATAACTATAAACGTCAATGGCGAGTTAGAGTTTATGGAACTCCAGACCATTGATCAGTGTGTGTGTGTGTGTGTATATATATATATATATATATATATATATATACACATACATACACACAGAGAGTGACAGAGAGTGACAGTGACAGAACATTCGCTCAACAGGTTGAGGTCTCATACTTGTTAAACCATTACTTGCATGAAGTTAAAAACTTAACACTACAAAATGTCATTAGACTTCTTTAGTGCTACTTTCGTGACACCAATGGAGTCTGCCACAAATGTTTTGCGGCCTAAGTGCCAGCTTGGCTATCTCTATTACAATTAAACAATTTCCAAAGACAGAACATGACCTAATCTGTAATCTTGTCGTCTATTACTTACATGTGCCATGTGCCTTCAGGACGTAGGCGATAATAGCTCTCCAGTTCCCTGCCCTTTGTACCGCTAAGTTTTTTGTTATCTTCTAAACCTTGGTTTAACATCCATTTATTTAGGCTCGCTAGGTAAGTTATGCATTCTTTTTATCTTTCTTGGCTTCACTGTTCTGCGAGTACCAAATTTTTGTCATGCCCACTTTAATCATTAAGTACCCTAGAAATTTCAACTCTCCCTTCCTGTGGTTAAGTATAATTTTCCTGTTACTGTCGCTCTTAAAAGAAGTCGATCTTGTGAAGGCGTATACGTGGCTCTCCAGAACAGTCTGCGTGTATAGGAATATTCATTGAACCAAGTTGCCAACGGAAATACAAACTCAACACGTCCAAAATGCGCAATAGTTTTCCAAAATTACCATCTAGTCACTGGAAGAACTACAGTCCGACTACTATCAAACGGCTACGATTGAAAATGCATCCATGTCTAAAGCATAGAGTAGCACTTATCAATTCAGTCTTAAGATGATTAACAGTTTTGACAATACCAGAACAACACCGTGGAAAGCAATTAATCTACCCTGGTCAAATTTGACATGTGATGAACTTATAATCGAATATGATAACGTGATACAATATTTTAAATTAAACTAAGTCTCACTTGAAGAAGGGTGTGTCTGGGAACAACATGCTCAGTAGTTATTAATCATTACACCCCAACCTAAAACGGTAATGCCACAAGACCTCAGGGGGTTAGTGAAAGTGAAAGGAGACTGAGAATGAAGAGAATTGAAGAAAGGATAAAGAAAAAAATGTTAAAGACAGCGATTGACGTTGCATTTGCATTTCGAAGATTGTAGTTATCAGGAAAGCAAGAAATCTGAAGGGAGTTCCGCAGATGGGAAGTGCGTGTAAAATTTTTAGTGTAGAAGTGGGGTTGCACCTTGCTAATCCAAGAGTAAAACGGTGGGACCTAGTTGTCAATCTAGTCTTTAAAGTGCAGTGTCCCCTCAGGAGGTATGCGACAATGGCTCTCCACAACTTCCTGTCCAATGTAGCTATTATTTAACATTTCTCCTAAGCTTTGTTCCGACATCCATTTACTGAAGCTCACCAAGTATGTTATGCATTACTTTTCTGTCCCGTGAGTATCAGATTTTCCAAGCCCTCTATCATTACGTGCATCAAAAACCTCAAATTTATTTTCCTGATATTAAGTATTCTTTTTGTTTCCATTTTCACCAAAACTTCGTTCCATGATATCCTCAGCATCATTCTGTAGAACAAAATTTCTGTCGTTCAAAGTCTCCTCTTCATCTTTGAAGAGATCGTCCAACACTGCCATACAGGAGGACATATCACGTAGCTGTTAAGCACTCTTCCTTGTTTCTAGCGGATATTTTTCTATTTCTTATTACTCTGCTTAGGTTTTGGAACGCATCTTTGTCTACCCTAAGACACCATCGGATTTTAGCGTCATTTCCGACCTCTGTTTAAACACTACCCAGGTATTTAAGTTCGCGTATTTCATTTTGCTGCTTATTTACACTTCGCACCCGTCCTTCTGCTAACCACCATGCATTGTCTTGTTTTCCTTTACTTCCTTCTGTGGGAGTTTTTATAACTTTCTTACTGTGTCTGCTACCAACGCTGTGTCATCTGCATACCTTATGTTGAGAAGGTGGGAGCCAAATATGACTTCTCAAAATCGCTTCGCTGTATAGGTTAAACAAGTCCGGTGAGAAGGCACATCCTTGTCTTACACCCATTTCTAATTTTGCATATTTGCTGAACTCATTTTCTATCCTTATGTAGGCGGTTTGCTATTAGATTAATACCACTAATCTTGTAGCACGCTTAAGTTCATGTAGTTGGGGCACGGTGGAGTAATGGATAGCAGCTCGAATCCATTATATTCACTGATGTGCTAATACACTTGGGAAAGGAATGAGTTCTCTTCTCCCTCAGTTATGGCCAAATAGCAGGACGGATTTTGTTCTAAAGGTTTAGGTGGCAACCTACTGCGGGAAAAAAATCTGCCTCGTCAATCATTTATAGAAAGATACATGATTGCCTAAGTGTATATCACGCTTGGCGCACAAGCGACTGATTCCTTTATATATGCAGAGTTCGTATTCCAGACAAATTCATTACATTCACTTACGTGCTAATACGCTTTGGAAAGGTATGAATCCGCTTCTCTCTTCCACCCCAGCTATGGGTAAATAGCAGGACAGACCAGGTTCTATGTCTTGGATGGCAACTGGTCGACTGCAGAAAGAAATAGCAACCTACTATGGGAAAAAATCCGCCTCGTCAGTTATGTATCGAAAGATACATGATTGTCTAAGCGTGTATTACGCATAGCACATAACTGAGTAAGGGCACCAGTAAAATAAAAAAAAAAAAAACAAAAAAAAACGCTTGTCAGAGAAGCTTGTCATAGAAATATTTGTAGAAAAGAAAGATGGAGGTGTGACGTCCCCCGGTGTCGCTGCGCCAAATGTGACGTCTGCCTGACTGCGTCCGTCGTGCTATCCTGTCCTATGACGACCAATTGGCTTGGTATTGGTTGCGGCACCAAATGTGACGTTCAAACCTTTTGGTGATTCGAATGGGAATCTGGTTAGATTCGGTATCAGCCTTGTCGTTCTCAGCTCGCCTCCAACGTCTGGTTACCGAAGTAACTGTTTTGGTTTCCAGTCTAAACTACCCACGTTGTGATTTGATCTTAGGCAGACGAAATCAATCAGTCGCCGGACCGTAATGCAAGCCGAGTTCGATCAAGGGTAACACCGCACAAGTATATGTAAAAGAAAATAAAATAACTCGAAAAGTTCGAATGTGTTAAAAAAGGATAATATTTTATATCTGGTTGCTGAATACAGGACTGCGTCTTTCTCCCAAACCCGCTATATGGATTCGTGACACTGTGTTTGTTAGGCGAGTTTTAACATCTTAAGTTGTTTGTTCTTTAAGAAACTGGTTCTTGGTGTATCTTCAGGCGATATTCGTTCGTAAAACTTGTTTTGGTGGTATGAATAAGTCGTTCTTCAAAAATAAATTGTTCTTGGCTAGAAGTTGAGGTCGTGATGCCTGGAATCTTTCAAGTCAGCTATCTGCGAAGCAGGTGGAACTCCAACTGCGAACTTCACTCAACTGCCTCTCAACTCGAACTCGTACTGCTTTTCCCTCGCTGTGACTGCTTATATGGACGCCGACCAAAACCGGGGTGGGCCTGTCGGGGTTTGAGGTTCCTTGATAATTCTAAATCTACAATCCACTTCTTTGTTTTCGGGCAGGAAAATGTATTATTTTCCATTTTTGGAAGTCTTTCGTCTTCCCACCTTCTTCTGTTCTCATATTGGTATCTCACCATACCCTCAGAGGGTGTCAACGGGTTTCCCCTCTCTCTCACAGGGGCATCTCACCCTATCCTTCAGGGGGGCGCAACAGGCCTCCCCTTCTTCACATGATTACCTCCGCCTAACGCTCATGCCACCATCCAGCCAATGGGCGCTCAGCGGCGTGGGTGTGGCCAGACTAGCCTCGGTTTAAAAAAATCTTGCTGAAAGAAAAAGAAGTATTTTTTTTTCTCTCTTTCCTTCTGCCCGACAACAAACCTTAGACTCTTATCTTAGTCAAATGTCACTTTGAATTTATCACCCGGGGTCTTCGCCAAACAAGTGGTTGGTCAATTGGACGTATTTGCATTCTGTTGCTAATTAACTGTTCTGATAAAATAATTTCGCTATCATAGCCAGTCCTGACGATAAACAGGTGTTTTTCCCAAATGACATTGAGGTGGTTCCACGGACATTTTGGTTTCGGTCAAGCTTGACCTAATAAATTTTTATCTCCCAGCACCCTGCGGGAGGTCGCGCAGGCTTTTTTTTTTTTTTTGGTCAGTGCGTGCTTAATTTTTATCTCTTTAGAATTGTCAGCCTGGAATTTTCACCATTGCCATGGGTAGATTGGCTATATCTTATTCTCCGCCCCGTAACATAAATCAGATTAAATCCAGTATCTTACTTTCTCGACAATGAAAATAAAATTTTACCACTTTTCTTTGTTAGAAAAATAACATCGCTTAGTGTCCTGTTCGTGATGGCTTCTTATCACCTAAATTTAATTCTCGCTTTTTCTTTTTCTTCTTTCTTTCTAGCAACCCTAAATGGTGTCACAGAGGTAAGCCATGTGACGTTGGTAAGAAGGTGACTGAAGTCGAGACGCCAAGTCAGGATCAATTAAAATACAGATCTTTTGGATTTTGCCAAGAACCTAGAAACAAATAGTATGGCAGTAATATTCAATGCACAGACAAATGGTAGATTTGTAAATGTGTAAGATGGATCCTGTTATTTACAGTATTATCCTCATCTTTGTTATCAGAACTTTTCGGTAGTTACCATCAGGTGTATACCGATCAGGGTAACTTAGAGGGAATTCCAATCTGAAGCCTTAATCTAATCTACGAGGGTAGACTGTTCTTGCTCTTCTACTCGGGTATCTGGATACCTCGCCTAGTTCTTATTTTTAGTACTGCTCAGTTATTGTTCGGCCCCCACAGTTTTCAGAGTCCAAGTACACACTGCCTGGTTCAGAGATTGAAAACATATGGCAGCAGTATATACTAAAAATATATTGAAGTCTTTTGCAACCTTATAATAGTGTTTGGGGGGGGGTCTTAAAATAAAAGCACGACAGAAAACAGGTTGCACTTCGAGATTCGCTAAACAAAATTTAGTTCGCTTTTAGATATTACTAGACTGGCAGATGCCGGAAAAATAATCTAAACAATTTAAAACTTTGTTTGGGTTATCAATTGACGAAATACCATATTAGCTACATTGACTTTTAGACAATACCAAACCAAAGAATTTTAATGAAATTCCTTGTTCTTGGAATGCGGAAAAGCGAAGAATTTTTGTTTTTAGCGTAATTACATTGGCAGGCCACTTGCTTCGGTTGCATAGCTCAAAAGTAATGGAGTTGGCCGAACAGTTACCTTTTCAGGAACGAATCAATGATAAGAATTCAATTTCTTGCCGAGAGAGATTATGTTCCCTTCATACTTTTTGAGAAAGACTGTGTGTGTGTGTGTGTTTAAGATAAGAAAATGCCCGATTATAAATAAGTCCGTTAATTAGAAATTGCTTTGTTCTCGTTTTGGATACGAAATTGAGCAGAGATTGGCATCCGAGGATATCTGAACCTTGTTAGGCTGTGGTCGAGCCGTCTAAAGTACGCCGGATAAAACAGTGCGCAGGTCGGTAGACGTAATATCTATAGTTTAAAAAAACAAAAAACAAAAAAAAACCAAAAAAAAAACCCAAAAAACTATGCATTTACTCAAGGATGGGTAACCGCCATGAAACGTTGGGATTATATATATATATATATATATATATATATATATTATATTATATATATATATATATATAAAATCCAAACACACACACACACACATTTTATATATGTACACACAGGGTGGGGAAGCAAAATTTACAATAACTTTGTAAATTTTGCTTATCCACGCTGTGTGTGTGATTAAACGTTTTCGAGTTGCTATTACTTTTATATAGTAATAAGAAATAGTGTCGGATAAATACTTTCAAAAAATTTTTTCTACGTTTCAAGTACGAAACTTAAGCTAGCAGATATAGCTCTACAATCGATAAATCCAACTTTGTCCTATCAGGGTGGTCCCCGTGGTCAACCTACAAAATCGTTTCCCTTATAAGCGAGGAAAAAAATGAAAAAAATTGCAGTTTCGATTCCTTTCTGGAGATCGAATTTCATTGTCTAGTGGGGAAAAACAAAAAAAAAAAAAAAAAAAAAAAAACAAACAAAAATTGTCATAAATCTTCAAGGAATACAGTGTATATGTGGGTGGGAGGTCAGTTCATTTTCTACAGGTTATTTAAAGCCAAGAAATATTAGATAGTATAATTTGTTTTTTTGGGAGAACGATTTACTTATTCAACTTTTACTAATTAATCCATAGCTGTGCGGGAGCAGAGGCGAAGTCTTAACTTCCCAAAGGGTATTTGTGCATAAGTGAATATACCGAACCCAATTGGAGTTGGAACTTGGCTTTCCGATTAATTCCTTACTGAACAAGCTCGACGTTGTGTGTGTGTGTGTGTGTGTGTGTGTGTGTGTGTGTGTGTGTGTGTGTGTGTCTGCATATATATATATATATATATATATATATCAGACATGAATGAATAATGTGTGTGTAATTTTTGTGCCGTTAACTTTCTGTTAAGCGTTTTGGTATGTGAAGAAATTGTTCATAGTGTTGACTTCGGATGATACTAAACTTTAGAGATTAAGTGAAACTCCACTAATAAAATTATTGCTACGAAAAATTCTCTTGCAGTCAGTTATGTGCCATGCGTGATAAACGCTTAGGCGATCAGGTATCGTTCGATACATGACTGACGAGGCAGATATTTTCCCTAGTAGGTTGCCATCTCTTTTTGCAGTAGGCCAGTTGCCACTCAAGGGTATAGAACCCGGTCTGTCCTACTGTTTACCCATAGCTAGGGGGAAAAGAGGATTCATACCTTTCCCAAGGATATTAGCACATCAATGTAATGAATTCATCTGGAATTCGAACTGTTCTCCGATTTCTCAATCCGAGCCTCACACAATACGTTATCGTTACTAGAACGAGAAATAAGCTGAAAACAAAAGAGGGGGGTAAAATTCTATACAAAAGCGATCAGAGAAAACCAATCCGACGAAAAGTTTATCCATAAAACTCAAGTCCGTCGTATTTAACGAAAAACTAGTTAAAAAAAAGCAAGGGGAGTTGAGTTACATAAATAGCAAAAAATAAAATTACTTTTGTAAGATAAAAAGCAAAAATAAAAAAAAAAAAAAAAAAAAATCAGTCAATATTTATAAATATTAGAGTGTGTTGAAAAGATTCGCTACACAAAATCTGGTCAAATGAAAACAAGTTTTCAGCAGCTCTTTGAAGATTAAAAATATTAAAAGATCTCATGAAAAACATTACAGGAGCTTAAATACGGATATAAGAGACCCGGATAGAAGAGAAACCCTGATACAAGAGATTTTCTCTGGTCCCAAATTAGAGCCATACTTACCTAAACAAAATAGACCAAACCCGGATATAAGAGACTTCTCCGGTCCCGACAACTCTCTTATATCCGGGTTATTTCGTGAGTTGGTCTATATAGTAAATATTAGGTTGGTGCAAAATAATGTCGGTTTTTGACGTTAAAAATACGTCAAAAACCGACATTTTTGCACCAACCTAAATGATATTCATTACTATATTCGAACAACAAAAAACTTAGCAAATAATTCGGGTCTTGAGGTGGAAATTGGCCAAGATGTCATGCCGCCGTTAGAGGGTGTATTCTACATTGCGGTGAGGTACGAGGGGAGAAAATAGTGGGCAGGGAGGAGGAAGGAAATAAAGTTTTCTATGACAATGCCCTAACTTTAGTAAAAATGTGCTCTTGCTTAATATCTGAGGATTGTTCAGTCCCAGCTAATAAGTTATGAAGCATATTCAATACCCATCCCCGGGCACAAAAAAGCCCAGAATCAGTCTAAAATCTACCATGTTAATTTTTTTTAATTTTTTTTAGTGAAATTGACAACATAAATCGTACACAAATGTTAAAATTAATGTATCTTTCAATAAATAAAAAATATTTTAACAATTCATAAAAAATTCAAAGAAAATTTCACTCATTTAATTTATTCGACTCATTGAAAAAGCCAAATAAAAATAGCCGATATAATTTGAGAAAAGTATTTTTTCTCGGCCTTGATTGAAAGTTTGAGACAACTACTTAAGATTCAAATATCAATGGGTATTAATATTTGAGTGTCGAAATATCGATATCTATTGATATAAAGCTTGACAGGAGGAAAATTATCTCATTTAGCTTTTGGGATTTTGTCCTGACAGGCTGACCACTTGAAAAGAACATACTTAATCGAAGCCGCAAATCCGACATCACGATTGACTTGCAAACTCACTCAAAGTTATAATTTGACCGAAAATTAAGCGTTTTCTCCACCCACCAACTTAGACCGACGTCTTTAATATTTTTGTTCGATCAAATCAATTCACCTCAATTATGCTTTCCGGTAATTGGCTTTGGTAATCAATAATCTCGCAGGAACCAAAAGAGAAGCGAAGTTTTTTTTTTTCTACAAGTTGTTAATGAAAGACTGAAATAAATTTTTATCTCAAGAATGTTACTGAAAGGAATGTGGTGTGTATGACAGGCAAGTAATTCTTGAAAGTAACAACACCAACAACGACAAACGCACAACACCAACACCAACAACGACAAACGCACAACACCAACACCAACAACGACAAACGCACAACACCAACAACAACAACGACAAACGCACAACACCAACAACAACGACAAACGCACAACACCAACAACAACAACGACAAACGCACAACACCAACAACAACAACGACAAACGCACAACACCAACAACAACAACGACAAACGCACAACACCAACAACAACAACGACAAACGCACAACACCAACAACAACAACGACAAACGCACAACACCAACAACACCAACGACAAACGCACAACACCACCAAAAACATGTGTTTAAGGGGAAAAGCCCACTAATAAAAAGCAAGCATATAAATAAATAAAAAATAAAAAATAAAAAGAGAATCTCCCCAGAAACCGAATCCGCCTGTGGCAGAATTCAATTACTATTTTTTTTATTTTTTATTTTTTATTTAATTTTTTTTTTTATATACTGATGCTATAAAACACCCATGGTGTTTTATAGCCTCCATGACTAGAACGGTTACAAACCAAGGATATAGCGCTCAGCCAATTCTGCTATTTAACCCATAGCTAGGGAAGATGAGTTAATACATTTCCGAATACAACGAACTAAAATTTGAATTCCCCTCTTATTTCACATTCCAGTTTGGGTCCTTAAAAGTTGCTTTTTACCATAAAGTACTGAACCGAGATAAAACTCTGCAGTAGTGGCTAAGTCAGTGAAAAACGCCACCAACTTACAACTAAACTTGAACTCACCTCGTAAGACAACGTTATTCCGACTGTTTCGGTCAGCGGGCACCGACAAGAGAGCCTCATTGGTCGGGGCACCGACAAGAGAGAAATTGAGCAATTACATCAAGACAGAAAAGCCGTAAGATTCAGCACATTTATTTTACCTCTACACCGAAGCGATTTTAAGAGTGTTGTGAGTGTGGATGAGGTAGGAATTTATTATTGATGGGCACAACTTCAGCATGAGAGATGCAGAGGACACTATCGATTATATACACAAATAAAACTGCAGGTTCTTAGACAAACCAGTAAAAGGAAAGCTATAAGAAAGGACTAACCATCAATTTTATGACAACAGAAAGTATGGCCATTGCCAATTGATACAGAACCAGATGCTATTTACAGAACGGACGCATCAAAATAAAGCAATTTAAAGAAATTTAATTATCTAGGATGTGGTATAACTGGAATGGTGAATGCGTTCTTCCGGAAACTAAACGAAATTGACAAGAAAATGTATTTAGAAACAAAAATAATACTTAACTGTTACTTAATCTCTACACGGTGAAAAATTTCATTGCAGAAGAAACCGAGGTTAAAGACAGATGTAGTTCTCTAAAGGAATACCGACAAAACAACGGACAGAGCATGTAAGCAACGAACAACTTTAAGAAAAGCGGAGAGTGAGTGAGTATTCTGGATACAAGGGAAGAGGCTGGGAAAATTGGACACTCACAAGACATGTTGAAACAAGAGATGGAAATAATGAGTAATCTACGTAACGCACCTGTGTAAGAGGAGTTTGATGGTTTAGTAAAAAGACCCTGCTTGCATTTACAAAGGATAGGGAGCTGTGCCCACCTTGCATTTACAAAGGATAGGGAGCTGTGCCGACCAGTCACTACCCATATAGTGATGGGACACGGCACAGGGCATAACTCGATCTCGCGAAATGCGGGATGGATTTTTTTTTTTTAATCTATTCATAGTTCAACGTGTTACTTATATTTGTCGATTAAAATGCCAAAGACTGCCGATGTAACTGTAATGGCGAAAAATATTTTCTCAGAGTTTAAACATGACAAAAATTGGTTGCCGAATATCTATCACGATATGAAAGTCTTAAATACGCAAAAATTTGTCGCGAACAAAAGCTGAAGATATAGATCTCAGCTTCCGTTTTTATTTCTGTGAAAGCTTCACTTATCCAGCAAAATATGAAAAGTTCGTTATACAGGGTGTATCAAAAATAATTTTAGAAACTTTGGAGGCAGGTTCCTCACACCAAAAAGACAAAAGCCCACATGCCCGCAAATTGTTCGTTTTTGAAATATTAAGTTTACTGTGGTGGTATCTAGTCTGTACTGTCCCATGGGGATTTTGACAAATGTTGGTTGTGTAAATGTTATTTCCATCTGTTCCAAATGTCGCCTCATCGGTACACAAGACTGAAGAGACAAAGAACAGATCGACGGTTTGTGCAATAAACCACCGGCAAAAGTTCTCACGTGATGAGTGATCAGACTGCGAAAGAACTTGCACACGTTTCAAATGATACGGATACAGGTACTGCTGTTGAAGTACCCTTCATACGGAACTACGAGATGTACGACATAATAGAGTACTTTGACGTGTGCTGATACCCGGATCGTCTCCGACAGCCAGCAGAATATGTACTCCGTGCTAAGGCTTACGAGCAGATCTCAGTCTTCCTCAATCCTGAGTTTATAGTGTCACAGATCCGGTCTCAGCAACGCGACTATAAACAGCAAAGTTTGAATGAATTGACTGCCTTCGGTCTAGAAACGCAGTCTGATACAGCCGTGCAGCCTCGTTTCCATTACCATTTACGCTGCCGTATGTAAAACTCGTATTTGCCTGCTCACGATACGAATACTCTACTTTAAACGGAACACTTCTCAGTTAATTGACTACTAGACACGTTGAAGACATACTAGTCACAAATGTATACGAATGACAAATGTAACCTGGTCAAGACAACACAGCGCCATCAGGCGTAAACTCTTTAAACTTAATTAAAAAACGAAGGATTTGCAGACAGATGTTTAAATGAACTTTTGTCCTTGTTTTGGTTCCCCGCCCCAAAGTTTCTAAAAATATTTGATACACACTGTTTACACAGTACGATGGGTAAATTGTCGATATTTTATGTTTTTGATTTCGCGCATGCGCGTTGTTTTATTTTGGTGATTGTACAGTATAATAGGGTCAAGGTGGGAACAGACTGTAAGAAAAAAAGTACCATGACGCAAGTTACTCCGCCAGAAATCTGCATGCTCTTCTGCTTGGCATTTGCACCAGAAGCTACAACACAGAACAACCGTTGGCTTGCAGTTTCTGCAAAAGATGTACCGAAAGTTATTAAAAGCAGATATCCATTCAAAATCATGGTGTTTGGAGTGATCACTAGTGATGGTGACGTTATGCTTACATTCATCTTCCCATAGGGCGTCGGACTCGACACAGAGGCAAACAGTGGTTTTATGACGTAGCGCTGCCCTGGGTTGCGATGGTTTCTGCCGGAAGACGAATCTGGAAACAGCAGAGAATCCAGTTATGGCTGTCAAACAATTACTGCTACTAAATCACCCTTACATCTGGCCACCTAACTCCCCAGACTGCAACCCCCTTAATTATTATGTCTGTTGCACAGTTGAGCAAGAGATCAACAAAAACCTTGTAACACCAAAGATGAATATGAAGGCAAAGGTTATTGCAGCATTCGCCAACTTAAGCAAGGAGACCGTCCAGAAGAGTTGCAGGAGATTCCGAAGTCGTCTGGAGGCCGAGGTTTTACCAATGACAATTTTATTGAATAAATTTACTCTTTAGTATTTTAAGAATTTTTTAATGTAATTTTGGTACATATATCCTAAAATGAGATGACTAATTTTCAGTTTCGCGTAAATTAGACGACGCTTTATCCATCGCACCATACATACGTTTTTTTTTTTTTTTTTGATTTACACACATATACACACAATATAGGGACAGGTGCTACAGCATCTATCAAGTGGGTATTTAACATCCTTCGAAGTTTCCCCCCCATCACTTCTGAAGCTACACTTTATCCAGCGTCTTTCCCACTGATGGAAGTATTGCTGGAACTGTTTTTTTCTTTTAGTGGGAGTGTAGGTAGCGAGCAGGTGCCTCGTCGCATTCTGTTGGATTACACTAACGTCTTAAAATATTAGTGGAATTTGATTTTTGAAAAGACGAAAAAGTAGCAAATGGTAAGACGAAGAATATTGTGATTGTCTGGTTATTCTCGGACAAAATTGCTGCACAAGTCAAGGTTATCGATGGAACCTCTGTGGAGTGGTGAGATGACCACCCTTTCCTTCCAAGTTTTGTTAAAACAGAAGCGAGAGAGAACGTTCTGTGTTTGCACGAGAGAGTTTAAAAAGTCAATCTGTGCCAAGCGGCCCAACTGCATACTTGAGCTGAGTTAACATAGCAACAAACCCCATACTTTTTGATTAGACCGCATATATATTTGAATCGAGACCGATACAAATATTTACGAGAAAGGTTTGAATCCATCTCTCCCACTAGCTATGGTTAAATAGCAGAAGAGAATGTTGATTAGTAATCGGTAAATGAGAAGAAAACCTGAAGATGTTGGTTTGGAGAGACTGGCATTTTGTGCAGCAGTTCTATATATTCGATCGTTGGTTCTGCAAGAGCCTTCATCACAAATAATCGAATCATATATGAGGATAATATATATATATATATATATATATATATATATATATATATATATACACACTTATTATTTCGGGTCTTGCGACTGTTTTCCCATTTTCTTTTTTGTGTAGTAGTAATCCAAATTTTCTTGGATTTCCGAAGATAATATTCTGCTTAAGGGGTAATATAACAAAGAAAAAAAGAAAAAAAGAAAAGATTTATCAGAGAAAGGGCGAAGGAAGGAGGTCTTTGCTATTTTTTATGACCTCTGTATCCTTTTAAACACACACACACACATTATACAGATTGTTTCATTATATATATGTATGCACTTCGTATGGTGTGTAGGGTTCGTGTGGTCCGTCTAGTGCTTATTTTTGCCAGTATGTGTGTATATATTCATCTCCACAGATGTTTTTTTGTGTGTGTGTGTGTGTGTGTGTGTGTGTGTGTGTGTGTGAACCGACTAGTCTGTTCGGCTATTATGCGTGTATGGCACGTGTGTGTGCTATGATTTGTCTAGTTATTTAAATTAGTGAAGTTTTCTTTTGTATTTGTAGGTAGGAATAATTGCCTGGTTTATTGACAATTTTAAATTTACCTTCATTACATTTGTGTATGTGTTGTGATACAAAGTTTCCTATTGTTTGGTAATTTAATGTTGCTTTTGTGAAAGTAAACTTGTTTAGCGCTTAGGTGATACCTATATAGAACTTGTTGCAGTTTACGTTTTTCTTTGTCTTTATTGTCAATGTGTTATTAAGTAGGCATAGATTTATTGTAAATTCTAGAAATAGTTCTGATTTGTTCCCGTATGTTGAGATATACGCTAGAATTTATTCAACATTACGTTTCTTTAGATTTTGTAATAAGTCTAAAGGTATTTTTCTGATGGTTTAAAAACTTAGTATTGTGGGTAGCCTTGTTCGAGATTTTTGTAGTTCTTTTAGGCGAGTTTTTCAGGCTTTTGTCGACCGCTATAGTGCACAGCCTACGTGCTAGGGAACAGCGGATGGATTTTAGACAGCTTTTGGAGTGATGACTCTTGAAATGAAGATATTGTTTGTGTCAGATATTTGTGATGTGGTTATTCCTATTTCTGATTAGTATATTTAAGAAAAGCAGTTCGTTAATATATTTTTTAGTGAAGTGTAAGTTTTGGAGTAGAATGTGGAATTGGTTAATATCGCCACATGAGGATTTCCAGAAAATGAAAAATCATCTAATTAACGCTTCTAAGATTTAAAAAAGTGGGTTTTTATATCCCCCCCATATATTTGCTATCTTTTCTTCTAGGTAAGCTAATGTTAGGGTTGGCATATTTTGGAGCTATCCTCGTTCCCATCGCGATACCTAGGGTTTACATAGTTTTTGTTATCGCATTCAAAAGTGTTATTGTTCAGAATTAGGTCTATACTATCGATAATGAATTTCTTAGTGAATATGGGGTGTAGTATTTCTGGGTGTTTTTCAATCTACAATGAGATTGCCTATTTACCCAAATTATGGGTTATGTTGCTATATAGGCAACAGATATCAAACGTTGCCATGAGTGTTCCCGGATTTACTTTTGTGGTATGGAAGTGGATATCGTCTCTGATGTAGCTCTTAATCTGTTTCATAAATGTTTCTAATACATAATTCTTTTTTAATCATTTCACCCAAACAAATCGGGAATGCCACTAGTACTCAGTGGAGGTTACAGAGAACGAAAGCGAGATAAGAGACTGGACATAGTGGGATTAACGAAAAGTTAAAAGATGAACGTGGTTCAAGATGACAGAAGATTTAAATGTTTCAGGAAAGCAAGTAAACGGAAGGGAGTTCCACTGTCGGTCATGCGTGAAAAGAAACTGTTAGAGTAGAAGTGGCGGTTGCATATAAATATGCCAACAGCAAAAGGGTGGGACGCAGATGCCAATTTAGTAGCACGCTTAAATTAATGTAGTCCAGATAAATAGCGGGGAAA
Organism: Acanthosepion lycidas; assembly: GCA_963932145.1. Taxonomy (NCBI): domain Eukaryota; kingdom Metazoa; phylum Mollusca; class Cephalopoda; order Sepiida; family Sepiidae; genus Acanthosepion; species Acanthosepion lycidas. The sequence goes on along the minus strand of OZ010581.1, from coordinate 69,121,726 downwards.
AGCTCGTCAGAGCAGTTGCCATGAAAATTGTAGAAAAGACAGAGGGAAGCCACATGACGTATGTGAGAAACTGACTGAAGTCGATACACTAAGTACTGATCGATTACATTACAGATTCTCCCTTTGGATTTTGTCAAGAATCCCGATATGAATAGCAGGTGCATCACACCAGATATGGCAAGAGTATTCAATGCACCGCCGAATGGTAGATTTGTAAATGTACAAGACCTGGCACGACACAATGAACCAACTTTCCTTGCAATAGATGCAGCTATTGATTCAGTGTAGTTTTTTCCGCTTCAAGTCAGTTGAAAACACTGGTAGGCCAAGAAAGCGCAGTGAAAAGCTCTTCGGGAGTCGAGCATCAGCGATGCCGATGGCGAGTAGGGAACTTTCTCAATGGTGGTAAAATGACAGTAGTTTAGTTTTGAAAGCATTAACATTTAGAAGCCATTTCCTGTCCAAGTTTACAACTGATTAGGATGTCTTTTTCAAGTGTAGCAGCCAGGTTAACGTTGTCAGCTCTGCGAGATGCTATACGTTGTTTCATTCTATCAGTAACTTCGTTTCTTTCAGGATACACATGCGCCCGTTACGAGCAGAGAGAAATATCTCTTGCAATCAGACATGTCGCTCTAGTACACCAGGAAGAAGTGATTCCTGTGGGATATAGTGGCAGAGCAAGCTGGTAAGAGCCAAAGAGATGAACGTGGTTTAACCTTGTATTTATTTGCTGGAATGATATATCCACCGGCAAAATATTTATTGCACTAGTAAACAAAAAAAAACAAAAAACAAAAAACGTAACAAAAAAACTTGATTGCAAAGTTATGGCTGCTCTATATATTGACCGAAACAATTCTGAAAATTATGTACATAACATTCTTACCATTCTTCGAGTATAGGGCAAATAAAAAAAAAATTATGCGGTTGGATTGCCAGAAATATTGACGAAAAACCCAAGTAATTATATTTTTGTCCATGATTCTAAAGCTACTTTTCTGAAAGACATGAAAAGCCTTTTGATTGGCTTCTGGCATTAACCTGTCTGTAATACAAATATTTTTGAGGTTAGTGACGAGGAAGACGAGCAAACATATCTCCTGAATTTTGTCAAATTTGGCTATAGGTATAACAGCCTGCTGGAAGTATGGTTTACTGAAATACGTACTTTAGACATATTAGCCACTGGGTTATATACCAGTGATAAGTGTGGTAATTTTCATCATCATACATACAAATCATGCGACAAGCCTTCATTGGTCAATTCCGTCACGCGAGGAATGAAATTTCCCGTTCATTAAGGTTTGAGCCAGTCACGTGATACACCATCTTATATAAACAAAAAACGTGTAAGCTCTGTTTTCTCATTCATCTTATTCCTTGCTGCCAAGATGTAATCCTCAAGAACTCCCGTCTTGACCATGCGGTCAGACGTTAAAGAACATTACCAGTTCACGCAAGTACGAACCCTTAACTCTTTTGAACTCTTACCAACTTTACCAATTCACATTTCCTAACATTCAACAGGAACTTTATTCTTCTAAATCTTCAGTTTAATAATTACTTCATCTTTATGAGCTCAGGTACAAATATTTCCAAATCTAAGAGACATAACTCATTCAAACCTTCAGCTTATATGCATGTACATCAACACTAATAAATTCAATTATGTTTTGAACCATTAAATTCTGTCTTGTATTTTATACTATGTGCTGTTTTACGTCAAATATAAATTGCATTGTGACCGTTACATTCCACGTCATTCCTAGTCAAAGATAATTGTGGTGATGCACGATACAAGTCAAGCTCTTTGTTGCTTACAACCGCTTTCTCAGATCAATGCTTAAAATGCTTTTAAGCAGGTGAAACATGACGGTATTGGCGAAGGCTATCCTTTAAAGTTTATGGATTAGTGTTTGATAATCGAAGAATTGCAACAAATAATCCGTGACATCGTATGCTTATCTAAGGCTGGTCTTAGCCAGGACCATGCAAACAATGTCACGGTGTTCGTTAAGGTTTGACATGCAATATCTGTGGTAAGGTTTGTAAACACACCAAGCATCACTAGAGTACTATCAGAAGCAGCAACAACTAAAATAGATATAAACTGTAAGCGAGAAATAATATTAAGACATTAATGTTATACCACTTCAAACAAATGTTAGGAAGGAGCCCTCGGCATTACTGGAAAGAGCAATAATAGCTACTGGATTTGAGAAAAATTGTTTTAAGAGAAACAGTTCTTAAATTTCAATCGACAGTAGTAGCAAATGAATACCAACTGTTTCTTTAAAATGTTAACATTTAGCAATGGTAAGAAACGAAAAAAATAGTGGATTCCTACTGGTTCAAAAGGTGATTAATGCGGTGGAAATTTGAAACGCGCATTATTTACTAAAATCCCCATGCTTATTGGAGGCTGGAGTTCGGCAGACAAAAAGGTATATTTTTTGTTGCTATTATCTGCTGGATGTGCAGGTGGTGTAATGATTAAATTCCCGGTACGAGAGATCAGCGAGCAGAGTTCAAATTCGGGTAGCTATTGCTATATTTATTTTCGTACAAATACTTAAACAAAAAAAAAAGGGTAAAAATCCATCTGTTTGCCCCCTCCTCCTCCCCGTTTACGAGTTAAATGGTTGGTGCAAAAATAATGTCGTTTTCTCACAGTGTGAGAAAACATTTTTGCACCAACCTAGTAGAGCATGCTAAACACTCCAGAGATCATCGGTAAACAGTATAGGTCTATTCAAAACCGTACGTGTACCGATACTAAATGTAATGTCCACTCAGCATAATTGCAGTAGAAAGCATAGGTTGACTATAGGTGTTGACGAAACAAACTAGCCTAAGAAGATAGGCATGTATAGAAATGAGTAGCGATGCTGAAAAGCAGACATCAGATTTGCCGCTTGAATTAAAGTCGAAACAGATCTGATTATGACTATAGGCAATCAATCAATTCTATTTTTTGTTTTTATTTCTCAAAGTGTCATGTAATTTATTAGAATATTAAACTTAAAATGAAAATTAATTTTGCTAGAGTTAAAATATTTAGCAATATTTAACTTAGAAGGCAAATAAACAGTGTATCAATGGGACTTTTTTTTTCTCTTGACACCGCTATTGCCACATACTATGGTAATTTTTATGGTATTAAAAAGCTATTACAATTTTAATAAAAACTCCATATGAAACTGAATTTATACATTTTTCCACAGCGAAATAAACACTATTCAATTGTTTATTTACAAGATTATAAATTAATCTGTAAGTAATCTAACTAAATTAAAATTTGATTTTGTTGAAGTTGAGTTTTTGCCTTTCTTGAATATCCTAGTTTCAGTTACCTCCCTTGAGTAACTCAACTCACCAAGTTTTTTCTTGTTCCCTTTGCTGTGGTCAGGTACAGGAATCCCTCTATTAATGAGACTAATGTGTACATTTGTAATTAATTATATATATATATATATATATATATATATATATATATACACACACACACATGTTTAGAGGAACAAAATTTATATATAATTTTAAAAACAAGGAATGTATTGATTTTAATTTTAAAAGTCTCTAAGGCCCTTTCAACGAACATCTCATCAGGAGGTAATCGTTGGATAATTAATTAACGAAAAGAATAGTAACGACAATAAAGAGCAAAAAGGGGGAACAAGCTAAAATAACAAACAAGTGTATATACTTGTAACGAGGGAAGGGGAAATAACGTGTAAATAAATAAGCGAGGGACAGTTAAAATAAAGTATCCCCCCAACAGATTAAGAGACTTTACAAATTCCTTCTGCCAGCAGAGAGGTTTCCTTAATTCTATACTATTAAGACATTAATGTTATACCACTTCAAACAAATGCTAGGAAGGAGCCCTCGGCATTACTGGAAAGAGCAATAATAGCTACTGGATTTGAGAAAAATTGTTTTAAGAGAAACAGTTCTTAAATTTCAATCGACAGGAACAATTTTCGGGACGTGCAAGGAAAAGAACTGCGGATCAATAGTTCCTAACCGTCATTAATAGCAGACATTCAAAAAACATCTTTCGGTCGACAAACAAGTATTTCGTCTTCAAGTTTTTGATTTTATAAGGAAAAAAAACACATGCCTGATGATGAATAGAGGACTATTCGTAAGTACTAGCATTTTAACATTAAATAAACTGAAAACTACCGACATCTATGGTTTCGACGAGGATCACTTCACTATGGATTAACAGTATTTTAATGCATATATTATGTCTCTAGTGACGGATGTCACCATTAATGGCATTAATATTTGATTGATTCTATGTGTGATGAATTCTTTGTGTGTGTGTGTGTATATATATATATATATATATATATATATATATATATATATATATATATATATATATATAAAATCAATTTTCAATTCAATTACTATGGCTAAACTGAAAGTTTTACCGTACTAACCAAATTTACGTATATAAAAATTTTAGTGCACTAATCGAAAACGCATTAATCGAGGGATGCCTGTATTGAACTGACAACTCTTAGGGTCAAGTCACTTTTTAGATTACTCAACCAACTTTCATCCATGTGTCCAAATTAACTGAAACAAAAATAAAAAGGCATGGCACGTGGAATTAGAAGCTACCCTCCGTGGACTAGAAGGAGTTCGGTTGGACTTTCCAACGTATATCACTTGAAGTTTGGAGCGTACAACCGACGAACATCATGAATATGTCAATAAAGATGAGGACGACAGTCCAAAGGATTAATTACAGTACATCATCTCAAATATACATTAAAAAAGTAGGACATTAGTCTTGCAAAACGTTACTCTTGAGTTCGAACCTAAATGGGTGTCGCATGTGTCACCATGCCAGACGATGCTTAAATAAATAATAAAAAAAAAAAAAAATAAAAAAAATCACATCCTATTATAGACGTGGTGGAAATCTTGGAAGCCATCGAAGCAAATAAGAAAAAACCAAAAACCAAAAAGAAATTAAAACAGACATGAGACTTCGACAAACATGTTGAGCTCCGATCCCTGCACGATAGTTTGCTTATTCAACACAGTCATTTGGCGCAATCTTGAAAGAAATTGTCAAAAAGCCAAACTATTTTTTATTATAAGAATAAAAGAAAAAAAATGAGCCCGTTAAACTGCTTCTGCAGCTCGGGTGACGACATAGATCAAAAATTTCTACTTAAATACGTTGACCCAGATTAATATAGTCTAGCAAGACTACGCGTTCACATTCACTAGTATAGATATTGACATTTTTTTTCCTTTCTGCCTACATTTATTGTACAACTATTCATTTTAAACTATAACACATTTAACATAGTCTTTCCATTATGTATCACTGCCATTTCTATTAGTCGTCTCGTCTCTTTCTATCACTTTTATTCTATCAGAAACGCGTAAATTTACTCATCTCTTTGCATTCAATTATTTGCCGTTTTTATTTATCTACTTATTTTCATATTTACAAGTTCCTATATATGGCTTTCATTTTATTTTACCTTACTTTATCACGTCATATCTTATTTTATTACTGTTATCAATTTTTTTTTTTTTTTTTTTTTTTTTTTTTAGGAATATTAATAGTATTATCAATTACTATCGATTCCCGGGGAAAAGCACCATTTTGATTGTACAACACCATTTCTAGTTGTTAAACCAGCGCCTCTAAATTAGAATTTATATTATTTCCAACCTTAAAATGTTGATCTGGGTCAAGTTGCCCAAAACTTGTTTTTCCAACATCCCTTTTGTTTACTTACGTTTTCAAAACCTGCGTCTTCCCAATTTAGATTTTATATTTATTTTCAGTCTTAAATGTTAATATGAGCTTAAATTAAAAATTAAACTACAATTCATTTAAATATTTTAACTACAATAATATTCCACCCAACAATAACTCGCGTGAACCGAAAATATAAAAATAAGTATAATCCCAGCACTTGAAAATTGCTTCGACATGAAGCGAGTTGTGCTATATATATATATATATATATATATATATATATATATATTAGAGAGAGAGAGAAGACTAGTTTTCATTTGATGGACTCACTGTCTGCAATGAAAACAGATTGCTGTTAATGAAGCATTATTTAATTGTGGGAACCGTGACGTATTCTGATCTAACACTGGTCTTAGCCAGGACCACGCAAACTATTTCATTATGCTCGCTAAAGTTTTACATGCAATATCTGTGGTAACGTTTGTAAACAGTCAAGTGAGTCAGTCGGCATATCAAGGAGACACATCAGAGCAGATCATTAGCGGTAAACATGAACCTTATCCGGATTTAAATCTCATCAGAATGTTTGAGGAAAAGTAAAATGTTTTGGATAAATTCTTGCTGCCTATATATACGCAATCTCACGGATTCATTGAATTAAACTTATTTTCTCCAAATTGACTTATCAAAAAGAATTTTAATAGCCGAAAAACAAAAAAGTTACTAGATTGTGTATTTTAAGACATTACATCATTTACTATCGCTATTCGCTTTATTTTTCTGCTCTCTAGCTTGGCTTCAGCTATTTTCGTTAAAAGTGCTAGACATAATTAAAACCTCACCGTTATTCACATGTTCGATTCACGGTATCTTTAGTATATTTCTGTAGAACCACATTTGCTTCAAGTTCTCTCTTCATATCTAAAGAGATATGCCGGCATTCACCGTCATATAGGAGGAAAGATATCACATAACAGTTCATATTAGCATATTGAAATCTAAGTGGATTACTCGGAGTCTCTGCTCTTATATATTCAGAACCTCTCAAAGAAAAGCAAGAATTTAGAGTTTTAGAGTAAGTGTTTATTCTGAACTTCAGCCCGGCAGCACCAATTTTTCAAGAACATTGGAAATATTAAGGTTACAATTTTAGCTTATTTGTCAGCTTAAAGGAAGTTTTTTTTTCTATTTATTTATGCATTGAGCTAACGTTCACGCATTTCCTGTGCATTAGTGCAACCACAAAAAAAAAAAAAAAAAAAAAAAGTGGTTCTACAGTAAGATACTAAAGATACCGTGAATCGAACATGTGAATAACGATGAGGTTTTGAAGAAAATGGAAACTTAGCATTCTGAAGAGGGAAATGAAGTTTCTGGGACACTATCTTTAGGGATGAAATCTGAAAAAATTATCATGCTCGTCCCTGTGTCTTAAGGAACCTTATGGATTAGATCAAGTATATATTTATGGTGCAAGAATTATAGCTAAAAAAGGGCCTATGTTTAAGCAACCATGTAAAAATAAGAATCAATTTATTCCTATATTACATACGCATAATGAAACGTTTGTGGGGGGGGGGATATCGAAGTGGTTAATTGTGGGCGGCGAGGAGCGGTTTAAAATTTATCCAGAGTGAAGTTAAACAGACCTATAAGAATTCTTGCTACTAATAGGTTGGTGCAAAAATAATGACGTAATAATGTCGTTTTTTGACGTATTTGCTAACGTAAAAAAAACAAACAAAAAAAACGGCATTATTACGTCATTATTTTTGCACCAACCTAATACAAGCTGCTTGTTTTGACATTAACCTGTTGTGTTCGCACTTCAATTTATTTTATGAAAAGCTGAATTTAACAGAAAAAAATTTTCATTTTTGCGAATAAGGTTATGAATATATATTTGTTTAAATTCATTTGTATACAAGTTTAATAGAAAAAACAAAGAAAAAAAATAAGCAAATCCAAGTTTTTGCTTTACCCACCCTCCAGAAAGAATAGACCAAAAACAGGCGTTACTGCGTTTCCTTTAATTTAGAGACAGAGAGAGAGAGAAAAAAAAAGTTCCACTTAATTAGAAAAAACATTGTTACAATTTTTTTTTTAAAGCTTATTGCAAATCTCTGGCCTAAATTATGAATAAAATATATCGGTCATTTATCACTGATGTTGTAAATAAAAAACAAGCCTTTAATAAAAGTTGAATGAGGTTCTGAAAAATTTAAGGCGTGATTGTTAGAGTAAGCATTTGTTTTATCGATTCCTCTCAATCTTCTAAAGCATGCTTACTACGAAGTTGGCTACGTCCATAGTCGAAAGGGATGAATTTTTTAAAATTTATTTTTAGAGGATGCCCATATTTGAGCAGATGTCCCATTCCTTTAAACAATGTATTTTCGTTTTCCTTTAAGATTTAACGAATCTTCAGTCCAGGAGACTAAAAGTAAATATACTGTTTGATAAATAAACAGATCGTCTACTCAAATAAGATAGACACTAAATATAACGCTTAAGTAATTATATAATCTAAACGATAAGGTATACAAGCTGTCGTAGTTTAATTTTTCTTTTAATAAAACATTCCTTTAGAAAATTTTAAACCTAGCGCTCGTAGAATAAAATGCAGGGATGTAACCAGAAAAAAATCATTCTTATCAAGAAAGTATTCTTAAAAAAACTGAGCAAAATAAAGCTTCGAATAATTCATCCAGTTTCGATTCTTTTGTACAGCATATTTGAAAATGGCATATACAAAGCCTTAAACAGATAACGCAAATTTATTGAATTAAACAAAAATGATCACGTGTGTATGTGTGTGAAATATATATATATATATATATATATATATATCACACTATGTACTGATTCCTCTTTTAAATGTTACGGACAGTGGATTAATACTCCATTGTACTAATTTCTACTTTGATTATATCTACATGAAAATTCATACAAAGAATTAAATAGCAATGTTAATGTGATTAATGGCGAAATGGCTTCCATATGATAACTCGAATATAAGGATCTTGGTCAAAGAATTGATAGTAAGTTAATGTTTCATTAAATCTTGTTAACGAAGTGATTTCGCCATTATTACATTAACATTGCTATTTTATTCTTTGTATAAATTGTTTCTTTATGATATAAAATATAAGCTGCTCACACACACACACATTAAAAGCTCGAATTAACGATTCCTGGACCAACGGAGTCCGGATTTAACTTTATTTAAAAGGTATATAGTAACTTAAAAATGAAATACACATATACTGTATTTGCATTTATAATAATTTTGTACTGCACTGGGTGTTTAGGCCACCAAAAAAGTACTTCAAATTAATGGTAAAATGGCTTTAACGGACGATCCTCTTAAAATTAAGGTCAAATCCAGGTCAAACAAACAAACAATTTGGAGTTGTGCTAATAAGTTACATTCTCCAGATAGTTCAAATCATTAGTAGAACCCTAGGTAAGCAACGTATTTTGAGCTTTTAGAAAATGAGAGAGAGACACACACACACAGAGACCGAGGCCACACACACACACACACACACACACACACACACACACACACAGAGACCGAGGCCACACACACACAGAGACCGAGGCCACACACACACACACACAGAGACCGAGGCCACACACACACACACACAGAGACCGAGGCCACACACACAGAGACCGAGGCCACACACACACACACACACACAGAGACCGAGGCCACACACACACAGAGACCGAGGCCACACACACACACACAGAGACCGAGGCCACACACACACACACACAGAGACCGAGGCCACACACACACACACAGAGACCGAGGCCACACACACACACACAGAGACCGAGGCCACACACACACACACAGAGACCGAGGCCACACACACACACACAGAGACCGAGGCCACACACACACACACACACACACAGAGAGACCGAGGCCACACACACACACACACACACAGAGACCGAGGCCACACACACACACACACACACAGAGACCGAGGCCACACACACACACACACACACACACCTCCAGGCTTTGGATTCAATTAAACATTATGTGGTAGCAAAAAATTCACATTTTTGAACAGATACTGTTCAAGTTAGTGTCAGCTTCGTAGAATGATCAAAATATTCATTGCCTTAACCAGAACAGCCGACTGGCTTGAACATCTTCGCTGGTCACTGTCCAAAATCACTTCAGTAATATGTGTGACTGCTCAGAATTTCAAGTTGTACAATGGAACAGAATCAGGAAAATAAAAGATTACGAATTAAATCTGGCAATACTTGGTTTTTAATAAATGACCGATTCGCCGCTGAAAGAGTCGGAAATTACATTAAAAAATCTCTTTGAGAGAAAAAGTGACGATTGTGATTCCCGTAAAAGGAAAGTCAATCTTTGGAGTGTTGGATATGAAAGCAATCAGTGTTGCTACGAGGTGAAATACTGCTAGAATCTTTTCATGACTTGCTAATTAAGTATTTAATTTCCTTTTACGTACGACGTTAAAACATTGAATTTTTCCACATCAAAAGAAATGACAATTGTTGCAGAGTATTCATTCTGAACACCTTTCTACTATAAAATTAACGTCACAAGTGGTGAAAATACGAGACTCACTCGTACAGATAACTATTTCACTGTAGGCCAGTCGGGTGTAGAGTTTCGGGGCCCTCTTCGAACATTTTGTTTCTTTAAAAAAATTTAAATGTAATGTCAGTCGTTATTTTCTCTTTCATTATAGTCTCCTTATCGTTTTTCCTTTTAATTCTTTCAATTAGTAAGCACCCTTGCATCTTAGGCCCTTTATATATCGATTTTCCATGCCGTCTTTCCTAACACGCGCATATCCCAGACGCAAATGGGTCGGTCATTTGTTCAAATGTTTGTGAGTGGGGTCAGAAACTCACATGTAATGCGCAGATCTGTACTTGGTACCTAAGAGTACCCCACCCAAGTCAAGCTGTCGAGGCTCCACATTTGTAAAAAAAAAAAAAAAAAACACTGACCGCAAAATACCCATGAAAAAAAAATCATTATGTAAATGAATGATCATTGGACATTAAGAAAATGGCAAAGTCATTTTGGTAAATCTTGTTAGCAAGTCAGATATCGGGAAAGAATGACTAGTACAATATCAATTATTTTTCTTTAGATCTATGTATCTTTTTTCAAATTCATGATCTTGAAAAAGCATTCAGTATTTGGGTATTCTATATACAGAAACGAGCTTAGTATACGATACGACATACAAATACATTAATAGAGGCTCAAGATTTTAATATGATCATGACAATATTAGGGCGTTCGGAAAGTAGATACTTATTTCTATGGATCAGTTATAACAAATTTAGTATAGGAGAAAAAATAAATTGATCATAATTCTGCGCAAGAGGTTTCACCCCAAACATCAAGTTGTTACAAAACCAAAACATTAACCTGAAAACTTCAATTACGTTCTTAATTAGCCTCATTAAATCGAGTTCCATTTTGATCTCATGCATAGAGTCAAACCCGTTCGGAAATATCTAAATTGTCATTTGTATACAATCGCTTTCTAAGATCAATGGTTAAATATACATTTGAGCGAGTGAAGACCATTCTACATGGAATCTTGCTAGTTGGTGCTACAAATCAAAGAATTGTACCAAATAACAGATACATAACTTGAGGACCGTCAACAAAATATATCTCACGTAACTCGAAGAGAAAAGGACAATCAAGATGTTGACACTCCACAATACTGATAAGCCAATAAATACTGAATGTTTCATTATAAAAAAATCTAATAATACCATTAACGTTGCGAATTATGAACAAATAAACCAAAGCAGAATTGCAAGAAAAGGCTTCTAGAATGATTATCTTTATAACGGTGTAGTTTATACTGAATTTGTTTTATTGAAAAGACGTGTATAAATTAATTTATCTTTCTCGTGTGCCCTTGAGAGCCAAACTTAACGTCCATCAAATGCAGTCTAAACTAGAAACAGTAATCTTTCATTTTCGTATGATATTGCAAGTAATGAAAAATGAGTTTTGCATGTCAACTAAAAAAAAAAAAAAAAAAAAAAAAAAAAAAAAAATAGAATATAGTTGTAATCAAAGAGAAACCGGTGCTGACAAGACCGCATGCACAGAAGACCTTGTTTTTTTTTGTCTGATAGAATATGAATAGTTTCGTCTATTACGAGTTACTGGAATATGGAAAGACTTACTGGAGACTTTATAATTGCCACGAACTTGATTGGGCAAATGAAACATTACATAGTGTTAAATTTAATCTCACTCTTAAGTCTTATTTTAATTTCTTTAGAATATATTTTCCATAAAGCATCGTAAACGTAAAGGTGAAAACGAAGTACAAAAATAAAAAAAATAGAGCGCTGAAAGTGTCTTGTTTTGGTAAACGGAATAGGATTATTCTCAAGAACGATATCGCAGGAGCACATTATGCAAAAATAAATCAAAGAAAAAAAAAATGATGGGATGCGAGATATTTTTCCACATTCTCCATACTCACCAGATTTAGCGAGTACAAAATGATTTCGATCACTCGACCATTTCGTAATAGGCAGAACTTTAACAGTCTTTGAAAGCTTTTTCGGATAAAAAGCCCATATTTCCTTAAGATAGCTACACTTTGGTCAGCTTTCCAAAATGATTTTTGATAAATTACTTATCTTTTAATAGAACATTTGCGCAACACAACAAAATTGAAGTGGGGATAAATAAGTTATATATATATATATATATATATATATATATATAATTTCGCGAAGCTTCGGATCTCTCGTTTCCCACCTCGAGAAGAAGGGTGTACAAAGTATACGCCTCCAAATTATCACATTAAAAGCATCCTTATTGAATAACTATACAGGATATTAATTCTGGAACGAAAACAAACATGGTAGTAACTATTTTTATTGTTTAGAAATAAAGTACCTATTGTTATGGTCATTTATTCCTATATACTTTATTATTAGGTTGGTGCAAAAATAATGACGTAATAATGTCGTTTTTTGACGTTAAAAATAGGTCAAAAAACGACATTACGTCATTATTTTTGCACTAACCAAATACTTGCGTGGGTTAACAGCAGGCTTTACATTATTTTATACATTTTTACAATATTTAAAAATATGGATTATTATGGCATTAACTTTATACAGCAATGTTTTAAATGATTTTTCACTAATTTTGACATATCACGTTTGCTTCTATTGTTTTTTATGATTATCTAAACTAAATTAACATTTTAAAAATACCGTCAGAAATTTTTTTTTTTTTTTTTATGTATTTGTTATTGTAGAAGAGTAGGAATCTGCGTAGTTCCTGTTCTTCCCTCTGTGACAATAGACTGCTCCTACTCATAAATAAATAGGTCAATAGCCACATTTGAGCAAGATGGGATTTACTCAAGTACTGGATTTCCGGATGTTTTATGCCGATTTTTAGCTGTTCATGTTCCAACAAGTCAAATTTATCGACATACAGTGTAACCCGGATATAAGAGTTGCCGGGACCGGAGAAGTCTTATATCCGGGTTACACTGTATATGCTTATATTTCTGATTAGAGCACACTTCAAACCCTTGAAAAAGTTTATAATTACTTAATTCGTGTCAAGTTTGCATCCCTATGAAAATGGAAGATAAGGTGCATTTTAGACACTTGATGCATTTTCTACTTTAAAAAGCAAAAAATGTCTTGCAGGCAATAGATTATATGGACTGTGTAGGCGATTTAGTTAACTGGGTGGAAGTCGTTCTCCAAGTTCAGAGTTGGGCATTGTAGCTTTATTGATGAAGAACGCTCAGGCAGAATCCCTCCACTACAGATGACCAAATCAAGACATTGAGAATAATCCGCATTACACAACGTGGGTATTGACGGAAACACTAAATTTATCAAAATCTACCATCCATGAGCACTTAATGCTCGCAACTGGACGAATTCATGGCATCAATTCAAGAAAAACGCCCAGAATTGGCGAACAGAAAAGGGGTTTTTCATTACGATAGTGCCAGACGTCACGTTTCTTTGGTGACTGTGCAAAAAGTATTGAATCTTGGCCGAGATGTGTTTCTCCCACCTGCCATATTCACTAGAAATTGCTTCTTCGGTATTTATGTAGATCCTTGCAAAATAAAATGGAGAAAGGTTGTGGAGGGAAAATCATTTAATTAAATAAATATTTAATGGTATGTTTTGTTTTGGGTTTGAATTGTCCTTAATAATCGGCATGAAAATTCCGGACAACTCAATATTTGTGTTCTATGCATGAGTATTTAATAAACACCTTTCCTCTACCTGGTTCCTACGATATAATTTTACTACGGCCTTCCTAATTCTCGGCCATTTTGAACAATGAAAGCATAAGTTACGAATAACAATACCAGAAAATTAAATTAATAGAATTTTAAAGTAAAATTTGCAGGGCAAAACAGAATTGAAAACATTCTTTGGAAGAGTTTCTTAAACATAAAACATCAAAATTAACTTTGGCGAGACTTTGTAACAAGACTGAAAAATATGTTTTGAAGTCAAATAAAAATGTCACATTTCGGTATAAGAAGCGTGGTGAAAATTCCTGCTTTTCCTTTTAATTTAAAAACAGAAATACTGATTACACAAAAATAAAGTTCATTATTGTATTAGCTTTTCTAAAAAAAAAAAAAAAAGCTTTGATAGAACAATAAATTAACATCGGTACCTCCACGAGATCACTAAAAAAGAGCATAGCATGATGAAAAAGACGCCGAACTTGACGAAAACAATTGTCATCTAAATGTTTATGTTATTAAGAGGAAAGATCAAAGTATTTTGGGGGTATATTTTTACATTTTTTAATCATTCCGAGCACGGCCGAAATTTTCGTTAAAAATCTTTGTTTTTTTGAGTAAAAAAAAAAAAAAAATTGACCATTTTTTCCATTTTATATATATATATATATATATATATATATATATATATATATATATATAAAAAAAAAACCAGGAAATCTTACTTTGAAATTCTTTTAATAATTATTTTTTCAAAACTTATTTTAAGAAAATCAGAAATTGTTTATTTAAAATATTTTGAACCAAGCTTAACTTAGCTTCTGCGCCGAAAAGATGTAATTTGAAAATAAAACAAAGCAGGTCATAAACTTTCGCGTCACTTGACAGGTGATGGATGACTTATTGACGGATTCTGTGAGGCTAATTTGTTCTACGGAAGGAGAAAAGTGAAATAATTTACATTTAAGTGAACAAATTATTTACCTCGTTATTTCTAAGAAACTTTCAGCGCTCTAATCTTTTTTGTACTTAGCTTTCACCTTTACATTTACGATGCTTTATGGAAAATATATTCTAAAGCAATTAAAATAAGACTTAAGAGTGAGATTAAATTTTATATTTCATAAGAAAGGTATCTAATTTATAGGTACCTTTCTTATGAAATTTTATCGGAAGTGCACATAAAATACTATAATTTTATGTACATTTATTACATTTTACTGTATTATTTGTATTTCCATTCATTTTATCATTAATTTTGATTTCATTTATGGAAAAATGTAATAACAGATTAATATAAAAATAAGAACATATAAATTTCATATGACACTGATACTTGTAGGTAACTTTCTCAGTTGTAATTGAAAAATCAAATTAACTTCACACTTGTTTCGCAAAAGTAAAGGCCTTAATAGCGGAGAACAATGCTTAACTCAAATAACGCAACTTAATTGTATTCTTGCTGGTCTCCCGTACTTTATAATTACAGCCTGATTATAAACACAAAATTACATTTCTTAGTTACTGCGGATCTTCTGATCCGTCAAAATGATACAATTTACAAAAAAAAAAAAAAAAAAAAAAAAAAAAAAAAAAAAAAGACTTAGGGAACCCGATGTGGCTTTTAACTAATTTTATAATATTTTAACAATTTAAATGTAAAAACCTATTATAATTAAGAAATAAATTGTATTAAATTTTTCAGCGAAAAAATTTTTTGCTTTCAGAAAATATTGTCCATATTCATAAAAGCAAATAAAAAAGCATTTGAAATTAAATAATATCTTTGTTTTATTGAGTTTTGCATGTTAAAATTCAGAGTTGATTTTCAGGTAGAGGGGGTCTAATTAAAAACAAACAAAAAACAACAAAAAACAAAAAAAACAATAAAAAACAAAAACAAAAAACAAAACAATTTGCATTCACTATTTCTGCTTTTAACTATTGTAATCACTAAACCCGATGCGATCGAATTTCTAGCGTTTTCATAAAATTAGTTGGGGGGTGGGTAATAAATATAAAAAAAATGTCTCCATGACTTTAATAAAAAAAATACATTTATAATAATTTCGATCATCTGTGAATAGTTTCTGAAAGTTTCATTAACATCCGACAATTATTTTTTATTTTTGCACGATTTTCCAAATTAATGATTGTCATACAAAAAAAAAAAAAAAAAAAAAAAAAAAAAAAAAAAAAAAAAAAAAACAAAACGTGCTAAAAATTATTTTACTAGTTCCGCTGATACAAAGAGAAACGTTTTTTTTTTTTTTTTTTTTTAAATCAATTTAGAATGTACTAAAAAGGAAAATTTTTAAAAATAATTAAAAAACTTTGGTCTTTCCTCTTAATAATGACATAAGCATTTAGACGATAAAATTTTGTTTTCGGCAAGGTTGTCGCCTTTTTCATCAAGCTATGCTTTTTTTTATAGCGATTTCGTGGAGGTACCTAAATTAACAGAGCTTAAATTCTAATGAATTTCACGCAAAAGTTTCTTTGCAATACATAGAAATTTCGAAGGGACTAAAGTAAAAATCTTATACTCATTTCTTAAGCCGTATAGAGCTGCTAACTACCGCTAAGAAAAAGAAATTAGTCCCAGTGGAACGCCGAGATTTGAGATAGTGAAAGTTTCAGTCAGCACTGGAGTCCTATGAAAGCTATACAAATAATTCATCCCAGAAACGAATAAAAAATAACATTTTTATTTATTGGACAGTGGTTAAGAGAACTTTTATAATCAAAGAACAGTTATGTTTTAGAAAATGAATAAAATATGGTTGTTTTTATAGCCCAAATAATTTAATTTTAAAAGTTAAGTTAATAAAACCGAAGACTATAAAAAGAATTTGAGTAGGGTATTGCTGGAATGACGATTTAAGAGTCATTGTAACTATATTGCTTGATATCATGCGATGGGACATTAACCGTAATAAGCTATAAATTAAACCCCCTCAACAGATTAAAAATTTACTTAGAAAAACGTTTACACACATAATGTAGCAGATTTATTAATCCGACAGATTCTGTCGCGTTAAACATTTTTAGTGGATGCTTATGTGTAAGCAAATTCTCAGTTTATTTTTCTTCTACCGGTCTGAAGAAAAAAAAAAAAACAAAAAAAAAAAACATTAAAAATATGCACGCGTTGTCAGGATTCGATCAGTTCCAAAGGGAACCGTGATTATATCAGTGATTTAGCGCGATTCAACTACGAACTTTTGCCGATCAAGCAGTGCTGAATGCCTTTAGGCGAAATTCTCGTCCTGTCGGATATATAAATAAATCCATTACTTTAGAAATTGCATGGTTTACGTTTAGAAATGAAATTTCGAGTCTATAACGAAATAGATGAAAATATACGACTTAATAAATAAGCTGAGCTTCTACTCAAATATGATTATCCAGTAAATATAACATTCAAAGGGATAACATCCCTATCCAGAACGAAAGGGATATGAAAAGTCGCAGTAATATTGAACTTCCGATTATGTAAAATATAAATATATAATTTCTACAATCGAACAAGTTCAAGCGAGTTCACGTGGTACAAAAAGATCTTAAGTTCAATTTTACAAGTCTTCTGAAACTGCAAACAAAATAGCGAGTTACTAAGCTTTGCGTAGATGTGTTACAAGATCACAAGTAGGGAGCACAGATTAGATAGGAATACAAGTTAACATTTTATTTATGACTGAATACGACAGGAGGTATAACCCTGGAAATGTTAGGATAGGATTTACAAGAGCAGTCAGTAGCTTTAATACTGGATATGCCAAGTTTCTTTTTCAAAAGACAAAAGAAACATCTATTTACACTGTTGAAAAGTAAAGTCAACGTCTCATTTAAACAAATAAACAAACAAAAAACTGAACTGTTTGTATCTTACACGACGGAGACGTACATTTTAAATTTATCATGAACAGACGAAAAAGTTATTTGGTTACTCTAGTATTACTGATGTATGAAGAAAAGACGGTGGTAGAGAATGTTATTTCAAGATGGCGTGTAAAGTGGGCGGAGTCTTAACTGATAAATCATACCGTTCTTAGACAGAAGACGCGGCATCTGGCAGTCGACAAGTCTTTGGAAGGAATTGGTTGAAATCCATCTGATGCAGCATAAGCCAAACAAATGAGAACGAAGAATCCATACATGTTTGGAAATCTGGATGTCATTGCTGCTAAAATAAAGCCGGTCGCATTTAGGATACGCCGATGTAGGAACCGTCGTATCTTTAAACCAAATAAGGAAGTCGGTTGGAGGAAATTAAAAAAAGAAAAATGATTCCTCAACGTCACCTAGGTAAAATATTGTTTTTGGCGCCAAAAGAGGATTTTTAGCCAATTAAAACAAAGAAACAACTCTGCTCGAGTGACTATCAAAATACACTGGAGAAAGAAAGAAAGAAAAAAGTGAAAAAAGAAAGAAAGAAAAAAAGAAAAAAAGAAATAAAGAAAAAAAGAAAGAAAGAAAAAAGAAAGAAGAAAAATGAAAGAGAGAGAGAGAGAGAAAAAAGAGAGATAAAAGAAAGAAAGAAAGAAACAGTGAGGGAGAAATAAAGAAATAAAGATTATGTGGTTAGACCACTCATGTGCAGCTGCCTCATTAGATATGATGGGGGTGCAGGTCACTGCAATTATGAAGGCTCCATTCAAATCAACCAGTTTGGAATGTAACGTTCGACAAGAATTCTTAAGAGCGACAATTATACTCACCACATATAGCAGGCTAATGGGGGCACTTCGACGTGGTGAAATGGTTAGCAAGCTTGTCTCGCTAAATCAATTACCACCGAATAGTGAGTCCGATCCTCACTGGGTCCCATATTTTCGGCCTTGTGGCACATCTTAGCTACGCATAGAAAATTACTATACAACCGGTTAATATGTGGACCTCACCGCGATGTAATGGTTCCGCTAGAACAAATACGACAGAGTAGTGAGTTCAATCCTCACTGGGTGCCACATGCTTTCGGCCTTGTTCCACTTTTAGGCTACACTTAGAAAAGCAAAGGGTACTTCGACGTGGTGTAATGACTAACAAGCTCGTCTCGCTTAAACAATTACGAATGAGCAGTGAGTTAGATTCGCACTGGGTGCTCCACACATTCGCTCTTGTGCCGCATCTAAACTATGCTCAGGAAATCCCTACAACGAGTTAATAGGCACTTCGAGGTGGCGTAATCGTGTCTTGCTAGATTGCAAACCATTACACCGCCTCGAAGTGCACATTAGCCTGTTGTAGTGATTTGCTAAGGGCAGCGTAGATCTAGAACAAAGCCGAAATTATGGGGCACACAGTAAAATGATTTTCTAAGCGTAGTTTGGAAGTTGCACAAGGTCGAGAGTGTGGAGCACCTAGTAAGAATTGAACTCACTACTCAGACGTTATTGATTTTGTTTTGCTAGATCAATTACGCCTTAGTAGGGAGAGTCTTTTCAGTTTTGGAATAGGGATGATGAATGACTGTCTCCACATATCTGGCAAGTTGCCACTTGTCTATATGTTTTTATACAATTTTAGTAACAGTTGTAATGATTTTTTGGGGCAGATGTTTTATGAATTGATAGTGGATATTATCTGGTCCCACAGCTGTATTGTGGGCATTCTTAAAATATTCATTTAGTTCCTCTATAGTGAATGGTAGGTTATAGCGCTCAACGTTATTTAATTTAAAGTTTAATTTTTGTTTTTCCGCTTTTTGTTTGTGGCTTCAGAAATTGTTGGCTACCATCCTTGGCAGATGAGTTCTTAGATGTTGTTTTGGTTGGTTGAGCAGCGATATCCTTTTTGCCAGCTATTTTACAGTTATTTATCGAGAGGTGTTTTATGGAGTTAGTATGATGTTTACAAGATATTTTCCTTATCATATCTCGTACAGATTTTTTTTGTGACAGAATTAAGTCTGCTAACGTAATTTTTCCAACATTCTTTTTTGCTTTCTGTAATTATTTACCGTGCTTTTGCTTGAAGTTGCTTAAATTGTAACAGATTAGACATTGCAGGCTGTTTGCTGAAATCTCACAAAGCTCTTCTGAGCCTGATAGTTTCCTCACACTCATCATTAAACCAAGGTCTGTTACGTATTTTTTTTTTTTTTGGTACTGACCTTTTTGGAATACATTCCTTTGTTATAAATATAATGATTTCTGCAAACTGTTTTAAGTCTTTGATGCATTTGCCTTCAGCTAGTTTTAAATTCATCTCTGTTCACTCCACCTAATTTCCAACGGAGAAGATTTTTATCATTATGTTCTGAATTTTGCAGAACAATTGGCTAGTGATCACTACCACATGCATCCGCCAGAACCTTTCAAGAAAAATCCATATAGATTGACTGACCCTCAGCCATAACCTAACGCCTGGATAGAGATGGTATTTTATCCCAGTGTATCATTGGGGTATTGTATTTAATTATAATGTATTCCATAAACTCCAGGGGCTATGGCATGTTTTATTCAGCCGATTGATCGGATCGGGCCATTCCGACCGCCCGTCTAGTCCAATTAAGCGCCAAAGTGGTGTATTGGGAATCAGAAGTAACTAAGCCTCAACCACCAGGATCCCGTCCCCAAACATTATAGGTCACCACCCACGGCAAACAGATGGCCTCATTGATGGGGTGGAGGGTCTGATCCCTCTTTAAAGGTGCAGTCGGTGTATTCTGACCCCCCAGCCGACAGGACGGTTTATTGACGTCTTCTTGTTATGACAATTTCTGATTCTGCGTTCATTATACAAATACGTCGAATGGGTCGCTTTTCCTAAGGTAGTGTCAATTTTCTGCTACAGTTTAAATCAATGGTTCTTAAACATTTTTTTGCCCAAGGCACACTTTTCAGCTCTAATTAAAAACAAAGGTAGGAGCTTTATTTGAAGCTTTATTAAAGTATAACTCAACTCCGGTAACAGGATGGAGCTTATATTTTTGTAAGTGGTCCAGGGAGGCGACAACTATGGTTGACTTATATCACATCACCATAAGTAAGAATCTTACTCTCTTCTTTTAAAGAATGTTCGAACCAAAAGGTGCATTCCAAATACTATGTATATCTTACTGAAAATCAGCATTCTGTCCCATATCGGTATATATACATTTACATTTTTCAAAAATAGATTTCGCCCCAAGGCAGTAAAGCCACTAGAACACAATGGATTACCTGGTGTGGAAAAGTTAGAAATAGAAACATTGCTAAAGAGCGAGAACAAAAAAAAAAAAAAAAAAAAAAAAAAAGCAAAAAAAAAAAACAATAATCAGGAAGACAGTAGATAGCGATTGACATTACATATAACATTTTACAAATTAAAAGCTGGAAAGCAAGGATCCGGAATGGAGTTCCACAAGCGAGAAGTTCGAGAAAAGAAACTGTTAGCATAGAATTTACGGTTACATCTAGTCAACTCACTTGTAAATTATCGTCCTGGGGATGACGCTAAAATACATCCGACAGACCTCTGATTTCTGAGCATGGAACCAGGTCTACCCTAACCGGGGGAGATAAAACCTGTTATGCTTCCAGGTATGAGTGAATCGTGAACCCACAAACAAAAGCGAAATATATGAAAATATAAAAAGTACATTTTTATAGTAAAAATATGAAAAATAAAAAAAAAGTATATTTTTATAGCAAAAATATGAAAAATATAAAAAGCACATTTTTATAGCAAAAATATGAAAAATATAAAAGTATATTTTTATAGTAAAAATATGAAAATACGAAGTACATTTTTATAGTAAAAACATGAAAAAAAATAAAAAGTATATTTCTATAGTAAAAATATGAAAAATATAAAAAGTACATTTTTATAGTAAAAATATGAAAAATATAAAAGTATATTTTTATAGTAAAAATATAAAAAATATGAAGTACATTTTTATAGTAAAAACATTTTAAAATATAAAATGTATATTTCTATAGTAAAAATATGAAAAATATAAAAAGTATATTTCTATAGTAAAAATATGAAAAATATAAAAAGTATATTTTCATAGTAAAAATATGAAAAATATAAAAAGTATATTTTCATAGTAAAAATATGAAAAATGTAAAAATTATGCTTTCATAGTAAAAATATGAAAAATGTAAAAAGTATATTTTTATAGTAAAAATAAGAAAAATGTAAAAAGTATATTATTATAGTAAAATTATGAAAAATATGAAGTATATTTTCATAGTAAAAATATGAAAAATATAAAAAGTATATTTTTATAGTAAAAATATGAAAAATGTAAAAAGTATATTTTTATAGTAAAAATATGAAAAATATAAAAAGTACATTTTTATAGTAAAAATATGAAAAATGTAAAAAATATATTTTCATAGTAAAAATATGAAAAATGTAAAAATTATGCTTTTATAGTAAAAATATGACAAATGTAAAAAGTATATTTTTATAGTAAAAATATGAAAAATGTAAAAAGTATATTTTTATAGTAAAAATATGAAAAATGTAAAAAGTATATTTTTATAGTAGAAATATGAAAAAATATAAAAAGTATATTTTTATAGTAAAAATATGAAAATATAAAAAGTATATTTTCATAGTAAAAATATGAAAAATGTAAAAATTATGCTTTTATAGTAAAAATATGAAAAATGTAAAAAGTATATTTTTATAGTAAAAATATGAAAAATGTAAAATGTATATTTTTATTGTAAAAATATGAAAAATGTAAAAAGTATATTTTTATAGTAAAAATATGAAAAATATAAAATGTACATTTTTATAGTAAAAATACCAGCAATATATTTTACATAAAAAATTACTTAGATATTTATAGTAAAATAACTAACAATATAAATAATAAAATTATGAAATTACTTCAAAGCATTTAAGAAAATTAATTTCGGCATTAAATGACCCATAAGAAGTTGATATACCGTTAAACAAGCAAATTAATCAATCAACTGTAAATTGATGAAACCCCGTCGCTAGTCTAGTACTGAGCTTAAATTCAAAGTGTCTAGGCAACATGGCGAAGAGCTAAACCGTACACCATTTACATTATTCGGACTATTGTCCTCATCTTTGTCGCCATATTTATTACAACGTTTAGGCCGTTGTACGCTCCGATTTTCTTCAGGTGGTTGGAATGTCAAACTGAACATGGCACAGTGGATAAAGGCGTTAGTTAGATCCAGTGAAATAACCCAAAGAGTGTGAGTTCAATACCTGAACAAGGCGGTGGAGAACTTGGAGGGGGGAATTAACAGGAGATAACTGATAACGGACATTCATTAGACATGGCATGTGGAACTAGAACAGTCTACCCCAGTGATCGAAATAAAGGGTTCACTTCGACATTCCAACCACTTGAAGAAGGCCGGAACGTACAATGACCGACACGTTGTAATAAATATGGCGACAAAGATGAAGACAATATTCCGAATAATGTAAATAGTGTACATAATATTAGGTTGGTACAAAAATAATATCGTTTTTTGACGTATTTTTAACGTAAAAAACGATATTATTTTTGCACCAACCTAATACCTCATTTCAGAAATATAGATACTGAGCTAATCTGTACAATTACCACGAAAGTATTTTGGATTAATTTTATAGAATAGATTAATAAATTGATAGCAGTAGAAAATGTTGATGGGTTTTTAAACTTGAATACATGTACAGTAATTTGTTTAAATTTATAACGAATCATTAAATAAATAGACTGAAACATACTGCGATAAATGAAAAGTTAAATAGAGTATCAGGGTATTGTAATTCAATAAACAAAAAAATTCATAAAAGGCCAGAACTATTTACATCGATTTTATTCTGAAGATTAAAGTCAAGTGCTCCAAATTCTGTAAATATAAAAAAGAAAACGTAAAAGATTCCCCTCTCCTGAAAATTTGAAATCCCCGCTGGAGGAAAATTCCTCTCCGGGTTGAGGACCCGAGCTCTAAATGGAGTACTGTAGTTCTATAGAGTATTTTAAGAAAAGGATATTAGCTTTTTTTATGAGATTAATTGATTAGTTCCATTTTCAATGTTGAATTAATCAATAAAAGGACAAAAAGTATTGATTAATGACAAGAAACAAAAAACCTTGAAGGAAAATATTCACTTACTTTATAATTATCTGAGGTCAAACAAATGATCATTAATTTAACATTTCCTAAAAAACAATGCTTAAGTCTAGACAAAAAAAAAAACAAAAAAACAAACCATACAGGGTAGAATTATTCAAGTATTTGCTGACAAAATTTAAGTAAAATTAACAAGTCTATTGGAGGTGGTGGGGAAAAACTTTATATTAAGAGTGTTTAAAAATTTTGACTTTTGGAAGTTGATAAATCAATAAAGTATAAGTCACGTGGATAAATATGAGGCACACTTTTGTAAAGAAAAAATATGAATCTTTTTTTTATCAGTGCATTTATTTTTATGACGCAAAATCAGTTGCTTTTTTTCATAAAGATGGAATAGATGAATCGGAGTTAGCAAATATTTAAGATAAGATTAATGAACCATGTGGATTTCAGATTAAGATTATCTTCATTATATATATATATATATATATATATATATATAATGAAGATAATCTTAATATTTTATATATATATATATATATATATATATATATATATATATATATATATATATATATATATATATATATATATATATATATATATTGGCTCCTGAAATAAATATTAATTTCAGTTGAGCTCTCTAGCTTGGGTTTGTAAACAGTGACTATTATAGCTTATATAGCGAGACTCTTCATATAGCGAATTGAGTCACTGTCAGTCACCGGGCGTGTTTCTAAAAATAAATACGCTAAAAATCCACCGACGGCTTAGTGGTAGAATCTCCGGCTGATACCAATTCAGTCGGGTTTCGATCCGAGCTAGAGGCAACCGGATGTCTAGCCACACTGATGAGCTGTGAAACAGCGAAAGAGTCTGTCTGTGGATAAAGTTATATATATATATATATATATATATATATATATATATATATATATATATATATATATATATATATATATATATATATATAGTGTAACCCGGATAAAAGAGATCCGGATATAAGAGAGATTTTATCTGGTCCCAAATTAGAGTATGTGTTAATGTATATAAAATAGACCAAACCCGGATATAAAAGAAACACGGATATAAGAGAAACCCGGAAATGAGAGACTTCTTCTCCGGTCCCCACAACTCTCTTATATCCGGGTAACACTGTGTATATATATATATATATATATATATATATATATATGAGATCGGATATCTAGCCACTGATGAGCTGTGATACAGTGAAACATTCTGTCTGTGGATGACATTATTAGCTCTCGATAAAATAATTTAATAGGTCGAGCAATGTGGGGAGTAAGGAATGAATTTGTAAACAGTCACTATTACCGCTGATAAGGTAAGACTCTCCTAGCGATTGAGTTCTCTAAGTGACTGGTGTGTTTATGAAAAAAATAAATACGAAAAAAATTCGACTTTCTGCCGGGCGTCGATGGCCTAGGGGTTAGAATCTCCGACTAGATACCACATCTCGATCAGGTTTCGGATGTCTAGCCACACTGATGAACTGTGATACAACGATACAGTCTATCTGTGAATGACAATTATTTTAATATATTTTCTGTTTATACGTTACTTTTATAGATAGAAATATTTAACTAAATGGCCTGTTTATATTACACAGTAAAAAATAATATTTAAAAACAGTAATTTTACTTTGCTAACTAGAATCTTCCTCTATAACTAAATGTTATAGCATGCCAAGCCAAATGACGGCTCCTTGTAGGATGCAATTTCAATTCCTGTCGGATGACCAATATTTTCTACGACATTCAGGCCGTTACATCTAGTTAAATCTGTTTATTATAAACAGAGCATTTACTTAAATATTTATATCTAAAAAATAACGTATAGACAGGATATATATATATATATATATATATATATATATATATATATATATATATATATATATATATATATATGTTAAAAATACTTTTACAAACTTTTGGGCGGATTCCTCACAGCAAAACAAGGACAAAAGTTCATATAAACATATGTCCGCAAATCCTTCGTCTTTCTTTGAGTTATTAAGTTGAAAGAAAGTTTACGGTAGCTGGTGCTGTCTTGCCATGTAGATTAGGTTACATTTGTCATTCGTGTACATTTGTGGCTAGTCTGTCTTCAACGTTTAACGCATGTCGTAGTGAGTTAACTGAGAAGCGTTCCGCTTAACAATGGCGGAATATTCATACCGTACCCAGACAGATAGGATTCTTACATACGGCCATATATATATATATGTGTGTGTATGCTTATGGCTACATATATGCATGTATATGTATATGTGTGTGTGTGTGGGTTTGTGTGAAAAGTTTCAGATATAATTAAAAATAAATCTGTACAACGATAATATAAATAATAACAAAAGGAAAACTTATTTTAGCCGACATGTTTTATCCTCTGATGGATGTTATCAAGTTAACTGAAAAGATTTTATTTTGGGACATTTATTTATAAACGAAGTAAAAATGTTAATTTGTCAAAATTTTAAATTTAGGAAACTCTCATAAATATTCATCAGGCTAACTGAAAAGTCTAGGCAAATTACGGAGGATGCTAAGTGACGTAATTTAATCCGTAATAAACAAAAAGGAGTAATTGATCTTGTTTTTGAATTTTTCAAAATTTATAATGTAATTAATCTGTAGGGATTCCATGAGGGCGAGAAGTTCACCTCTTCCCAACTGATCTTGTTCTTTAAGCATCAGCTTAAAGTCAAGATTAGGACGGAAAGGTTTTGTATTTTGAATTTTTAGTTTTTCCCTTTTTTTTTCTAGTAAACTTAGCTAGGGTATGCATGCTCATTGGTCCCTTTTATTTCTGTCCCTATTTTTTTTTCTTTTGTTTAATTCCCCATCCCCTCCCTCGTTAGGTGGTCAGTGATGTCAGTTCTCTGGTGGATGCGGGACGACTTTCGTTTCGTGTGTGTGATTTTTTCGTATTTGTTGTTGTGTATGAATGTGTGTGTGCTTGCGTGAATGCTTGGAGGTATGAATGCTTTTTTTAATTTTTTCATAGTCCCGCATTGATTTCGTCCGGTGAACTGATGTTTCTGCCACATTCATGGTTTGTGGGGGGTTTTATTACTAACACAGTTTTGTTTAGTTTTATTGTAAATATTTCAGTCATATTGTAAATACTCATTTGGGGATCATTTTAAAAGTTGTTAATTTTTGACCCCCCCCCACGAACAATAATTGTATATAAGGGGACTAGTTAGGACATCATCGAGAATTTGAGGTATTATGGTGGACGTCGTAAGAAAGGTAGGAGTGAATGTGTTGTTTTGGTGATTGGAATATTGTTGGCTTGATTGGGTCAGTGTCTGCGACTAGCTGAGTTTAGATTTAAGACAGATGAAGACCGTCCTTCCCCACCCCCTTTTTAGGCCTTGTGCCACATTTTGTATTTTATACAAATAAATAATTGTAATTAATCTGTATAAAATATGCTAAACAGTATAGGTATATTTATTTTCCTTTTTTTAAACGAAGCTGTCAGAAATATAAATTTGTAAATTAGTTCCTGGCTAAAATATGCGTATTAATTACATTATAAATTTCAAAAAATATTTTTTATTTCGTTTCTTAATACTTGTCGCAAAATAAAATTCTTACATTTGCTTTGATAAAGTCCATCTGAGGACGAAACGCGTCGGCTAAAATATGTTTTCGTTTTGTCTTTATTCATATAAAATTATTTGCCAACAATAAACACACGCCTAAAACATTACGTCGCCATCCTTCTTCATATCTCTTCTTAAAGAATCTAACTTATATTTATTTAATACTTAGAGTACGTGCATAAAAAATAGCCTCTTATTAAAGTGGGATGCCGACCCACTGCGCCGGCTGACTGCACAAGGTGAAAGCGTTAGATCACCTATTAGACAGACACAATTACGAATCCATATTACTTATACGATGCCAGATTATCACGGTAGTATCAGGGCTGTTACTAGCTTAGACCAGCTCTGACCAGCTTGGACAAGCTATGACCAGCTAAGACCAGCTTGGATCAGCGGCGCGAGTGAAAACATTCGGGTCTCCATGTTAAAATCTGACCTTGTGTCACAACCTGACTCAGTGGGGTGGGGGGTCAAGTAAATATCCATATATATAAAAATACATACATATAAAATTCTTTCCGGTTTTAATGCACGTGATACGAAACTGACCAATTAAAAGTTGATCCAATCAAAATTGAAAATACGAAACTTCTGTACTTTTTTGTCTGTTTTCTCTCAAACTCTGACGAAGCCTTAATGAAACAGCTTGGTATACGTTTCCTATTTGTTCTTTACGTTATCATCCTACCGGATATATATATATATATATATATATATATATATATATATATATATATATATGTGTGTGTGTGTGTGCGTGTGCGTGTGTGTGTGTG
This sequence comes from Acanthosepion lycidas, assembly GCA_963932145.1. NCBI lineage: Eukaryota > Metazoa > Mollusca > Cephalopoda > Sepiida > Sepiidae > Acanthosepion > Acanthosepion lycidas. The sequence goes on along the minus strand of OZ010581.1, from coordinate 69,093,236 downwards.
TGTGAAATAAAGATATGTATATTGGGAAAATTATATGACAAAATGGGAAAAGTTTACTTGTGACGTGGTTCGTCCTTCAGGACTTCATCAGATTAAATTTATGTTAGCAAGACTACCCATGCGCACGGCATTAAAATTCCCAGCACCACTCTGTTGTGCGCATGTGTAGTATTACCAGCATAACAAATTCGTCCGATGAAGTCCTGAAGGAAGAAACGCGTCACAAATAAACTTTTCCCACTTTATCATATATATATATATATATATATATATATATATATATATATATATATATGTGTGTGTGTGTGTGTGTGTATATATGTGTGTGTGTGCGCGCGTGCGCGAACTGATTTCATTTTTAGGACATCTAAAAATTACCATTAGTCATGAGAAAGATAACCTCAAAAGAGAAACTAGTGTTGCGTGATAGAGACACAATGTTCGTAATTGTGAATTTTTTAAAAAGAGAAATACCTTTACAAAATACATTTTAAAGCACTGGTAATGTAAGAAAGTGCTCGTTTTCATATCACAGGCTCGACTTTCGCCTATCAGGTACGTCCAGGAAAAGTAGAAGCTATTTATCGCTTTCTGAATAATGTTTTTCTTTATTTTGTGATTTATCGTTTTTAATGAAAGTATCGAAAATTTCCTTTGGCGAATTATGTATTTTTTTTTAATTATTTGAGCATGAGATTAATTTTGCCATTGTGTCGGAAATATAATTCAATTGTTTAATGATTAAAATAAGGCTGACCTTAATCAAATTTCCTTTGGTAAAATAACAAAAACAAAGCGTGCCTTGTAAACGTTAGTTGCGACATATCACAAAATGGCGTGATAAAAATTAGCGTAATATGTTATATAATCTTCAAGAAAATATTTTAAGAACCTGGTGTTGCATGTATAAACAGAAAAGAGGCATAAAAAGAATATTGGTCGATTTCATGTTTGTTTTTTTTAACCGTGTTACCACATGTTTCCTCCCCTTTTTTAGCCAAGCTACCACATGTTTCTTTTTGTTGTGAAGTCCTAAGATTTTTGCGTTACTACTCACTGAGCATGCGTAGTTCCTCCTCCTCCTCCTAATCGGCTTAGTTATATAGCCTGGGTGTTCCGGTTATATTAATTACTTATTCTACATATCACTACACTGAATTTTTTTTTGGATGAGTTATCAGAAATAATTGGGTAAATGAAAACTGATTTCTCAAAAGTAATTTTCACTGATGAGCATAGAGATGACTGGGATAGAAACACGGTCCGTTATAAAAGTAGTCAACCATTAGTTCCTATGTGTGGGAAATAGTAAGATTTCAAGATATTATCGTTATCAGTCAAAAGACAAGCCCCTTTATAGTCAATAAATGCAGGAGATCATTGTAAGTTTTTGGTAGATATCCTACACTTGGGGATTCATTGTGGAATTCCCTTGACTCACTTTTAGCAGTTGACTACTTCTACGCGCCGCTGGCGAATCTTATATGTGTTGTTCTTGTCCTAAGTATTATCGTTCATTGCCAACCTTCGTTTGATTATTTAATTTACACTAACCTTTCCGGGGTTACAACAAAATCGTTATGCCATTCATGATTATATAAGAATTTCTTGCTTCATTGAACTAGACTAAAAAATAATCGATTACGGAGTGAAACCTATTTCAGGTCAACAATCAAGGCTGATTTTATTTTTATTTTATTTCAAGTATCTTCTGTATTTTCCCATTATTCTCATTCGATATAATGGGATAAAATATTGACGAAACAACCACATTAATATCATCCACAGCATTCCACGCCTGGCTCAAATTAAGAAAGAGATAATGAGATATTGATTATCTATAGTACCATATTAAGCATTCACTTCTAATGCCCGTGTAAATTTCGCGGTTTTGCTATTTGAATTTTTTGATGAGTCTTAATTCTGATTTTATGATTGAATAAGCTCATAGCGAGTTCTAAGACAATAAAATATCCGTAGAATTTTTAAACGGTGCAACCAATAAAATTTATGCAGGTAAGAATCCTCCAATGTACGAAATTAACATTTGGCCACGACAGACAGACACGAATTTAAGGTTCAGGGATTTACGTTTTTGGTGGAAATTTTTCAGTCCAACCCTGTTAAGGGTTAATAGCTTTTTTTCCACATTAATTTAGTTCTGGATTTTTCTGCTATATTCCGTGTCCCTTCAGGACACAGGCAATCATGGCTTCCCACTACTTCCTATCCCTTATGACACGTAGCAGTTTTTCTGCTTCTGCTAAGGTTCCTGCACCTCGTTCTGCTATCCATTGACAAAAAACTCGTTAGGTAAGTGACTCGCTGCCTTCGTCTATCTCTTCCCTTTAATATGACCCAAGTGTCTAACATGAATATGGAAATGCAGAGTAGCAGTATCGTCAGCAGTCTGCGATAAAAGGCATTGTTAATATATACCTGCAGTTGAAGAGGCTGAAAGGCAATATCAATTATTTCGCCCTCCTTTTCTATTGACGAAACCATTCTTCTAACACAAAATCTTGATATTTTTGTAGCATCACTATATAAGATAGATTAATTTTTTTACAGTTTATCAACCTTTTGCAGGTTATTTAAAGCCAGAAAATATTTTTAGGTTGTAACAATTTTTGGTGGGTGGGGAGGTGATAATAAGGATTTAGTGATACAAGTCTGAATTCATACCTAATCAGAGTTTGATAAACAAACAAGAAATTATAATGTGGATATAAAGTGGGGGGTTAATTCTATATTACAGCCAAATTGTTAAACTGATCTCTCACTTTTTATTTTCCATTGTTTATTTGTGCTTATTTTTGCAGGTTATTTAAAGCCAGAAAATATTTTTAGATTGTAAGAATTTTTCTTTAGATAATGATTTAGTGATAGAAATCTTACTAATTAACTCATAGATGGTGGAGAAGTGGTGGATTCATACCTAATCAGAAGAATCAAACAAGAAATTATAACGTAGATATAAAATGTAGAGGGGGTCAATGCTATATTACAACCAATATATAAACTGATCCCTCACTTTTTATTTTCCTATGTATATTTGTGTTTATTTTTTGATTGATCGATTCATTTTCTACGGTTTATCAACCCATTGCAGATTATTTCAAGCTAGAAAATATGTTTAGATTGTAAGCATTTTTTGGAGATAATGATTTAGTAATACAACTCTGACTAATTAACATATAGCTGGGGGGGAACAGGTGAATTCATACCTTTCACAAGGGTATATAACGAATCCAACTGGAACTCATTAACAATTCCGAATTATTATTATTCATTAGACCACCCGCACATCCAAGCTTACAGAATCTGGTATAAGAGGTCACCCACTTAGGAACTGAGCAGGCTCGACGTTGCTTAACTTCGCTGTTTCAAATTGATATTGTCGTGAGCCACAATATATAATAATAAGAGTCAATGAGAGTTTTTAAATATTCATCTAAAAGCCTCTTTAATATCTCTCGTTATATATCTCTCGTTCTTATAACTGGTATTATATAACAGATTTCCATCTGCCATAGAACGGAGTTAGCACCTCCAAAGATCGAATACGTATGTAAGTTTCGAAATTTGAGGTCATGCCCAGACTTGATTAGGTTTTTCTAACTAATCATCAGATTAGTTCGATTTCCATGATTATAGCATCGATTGAGAATAAAGTCATTAAGAATTAGTCTGCTTCTATTTTTTCTGCAGATAATCAATAGATAATGAACTGATGTTGCTCGTCTGACCTTTCACTGTATTTCTTAATGATAAAAAAAAATCGATATTTTACTAACAGCCACATCAGACTTGTTTTGTATTGTAGGAAATACGTCTTCTACATAATGATACACTAGTTAAAAATTTTGGAAATACCAACTGGTTCATTTCATACTAGCTTAAAAATAGCACTCTGTGTAAACGTTTAGGTAGCTCCTGCGAAGCACTAATTGGGCTTCCGACTCAAAACTTGAGGGACCTTTGGTCCTGCTTAGAAAATATCAATGATAATTTTGTAGAAATAACTTTGGATTCCCCCAGTCACTCATTGGAACTTCAAAATCTTACTTTAACTCTGATTAGGGCTATAAGTCCAATTCCGACGAAAAGGCCGATTTGCGCCGAAACTCTTATTTGGGCTGAAATTCCTATTCAGACCGAAAATTGCGTTCTTCAAATCATAAATTCCGTGTAACATCAATTGAGTTGAGTGCTTCATATCACGAAACCTGTCATTTTAACTCTGATTCCTTGGCCTTTTGAAGAAATAAAATTGATTTCCTCAATTCAATGTTTTGGAGGTAATTTAAACTGAAATTAAAAAAAAAAAAAAAATTCAAAGTTTGTGTGTTACTTTAAACTCAATATGAATTAAAAACTTTTCAAATCACTAATTTGTTTCAGTTATTTCAAATTTTGAATTTTTAAATGTTCCCTCCTCATCCGGACACAAATCCCAATTCTGAAGGGCAGATTTTAAATCCCGGGATCATCCTGATACCAAAACGGTATAATATGTTTAGGTAGAGCCAGCGTGGCCTGAGTTAGAGGGATTTGATTGACACACACACACGGACGGACAGACATAATTTGCCGTTTATTTATCTTCTATGTATAAAAGGCAGGATGTGTGTGTGTGTGAGTGTAACGAATGCACGGCCGCAATTTTCGACGGATTTGCACCAAAATTTACATGCACATGCTCCAAGTTAGCGAGAAGGCCAAGACCGACTTTGCATTTCCCAACTCCCATCAATAGTGGAAATAATCGGTTTTTTCATACTTCTACGGCAGTTTTCATGTAGTTTGCGGCCATTTTGTACTGGCCAGAGTGAGAGCCAATAGCTGGCTGCCACGAATAGGGAGGACAATTTTATTGACCAGCGTGAGAGGCAACAGCTGATTGACACGAGTGTTAACTAGCATGCTAGCATGCAAAAAAAAAAAAAATCGATAGCTGCATTGGGAAAATTTTTAATCTGCATGGCTTTTTACTCCAATTGGCTCATTCGCTTGCTTGAACTCAACGTTGATTCCGATTCCGTAGAACTGGGTTAGTGTGAAAAAGTATTTGTCGTTAACATTCTTTTTTCATTCAGTTTTTCCAGTTATGAGTCCTTTTTTAAAGCTGATCGTTTTGTGTTCATTTTGTTTAGTTCTTTTTTCGTAACAGATTTAATGTTTAGTATAGAAGTAAGGCATGTAGCAACATCAGCACGGCAAAGGGCACTCTTTTAAAGGCAAGGAAGGGCAAAAATATTTTAAGTCAAGTGATAGCGATTGCTGTATGAGCCGTACGATTTTTGAATCAAGCACGGGCAACGCCGGGCCGTGCTGCTAGTTTCATATAATGCGTATTAAATTGTGATAGAATTAGACTTGTTCAGAATTTGATAGATTTTTTCTACTTTTTCATGAGCCGCGTCCCTTCAGGACCTAGATGATCATGGCTCTCCACAATTCTCTGTCCTTCGTAGCTCTTAATAAATTTTCTCTTTTCGTTATTACTTGTAAACATTCCGCCATCCATTTACTCAAGCTCACTGAAGTATGTTATGAATCGTTTTTCTTTGTCCCTCTGTGCTTCAAAGTGTCTTGTGAGTGTCAGATTTTCCAAGCCCTCTTTCTTCATTATGTTCCCTAGAAATTTCATCTGTCTCTATCAGATGTTAAATATGTTACCTTTTTGCTTTCATTTTCTCTGAATCTTCGTCTTTTCCCACATGTACGGCCCATCGTATTCTCATCATCTTTCTGTAGAATCACATTTATATTGCTTCAAGTGTCTTCATCTTCTCGCATAGGCGGATAGACATCACGTAAAGGTTTAGTACTCTTTTTTTTGTTTCCAACGAAATTTTTCGGTTTCTTAATACCCTACTTAGCTTTAGAAATGCATCGTTGGCTATCCCACTAAGACTTCGGATTTCAGTGTCGCTCATTGCGTCCTCTTTTAAAACGCATCCAAGACATGTAAATTCTTTTACTTATTTGATTTTGATACCTCCAATTTTTAGTCTTCATTCTGGGTCCATTAAAGAACTTTTATTAGAGGAAACATTCTTATTCTACAAACTTCAGTTGGAGTGGTTTGCGTGCGTGGTGATATACCGTATGCAGTTCGATCCTCAGTGAATGCCTGACTCTTGTAACGTAGTAAACACTATTCTTCTTGAAAAAGATTTGATGTTTTTGATCCAGTAAATCGTGGTTAGTCCTAATTTGCAAAAAACAAACAAAAAAAAAAAACCCCAAAAAAAACGGTGGAAAATATTTCTAATTCACCATTAATAATAACTCTCTTCAGTTGTGGCCTTATACCAAACTATGCTAAGTAAATAGATAATGTCTGCCTTGTAACGAGGATGCCTATTGTTCCAGTGGCTTTTAGTCAGATAAAATAGCTATGGTAGATAGACTTTATGAATTTATTCACATTACTAAAGTGGGGCCGAGATCTCATCAATTTACAGTTGAGCTGGTTTGATGTAGTCGTAATTTCTATGATAAAAGTTTCTTCTCTTGCAATTCTCGCTTGCAGAACTGCCTTCCGGCTATATGCTTGAGATTTCTAATGCAAAATACACAATTATGACACAAGGCCTAAAAATGGGGAGGTGGATGAGGCTGGTCAACACTAACTATCTTATAACTAGCTAATCCGGTTATATGCTTTCCAGCCAACTTTAATCTGCAAAGATTTAAATGAAGTGTCAATAGCTATCTACTGACACCCTGATAACACTATTCTCTTTCTTTCATTAATATTACTATACCTAATTCTTCCACACCTTGTAACCCATTGTGTTTTAGCGGCATTACTGCCTTGCTGAGGGTGATTCCGAGTCAAAAAAGGATTTTTATTTTTTGGGGGAATGTATCGGCTGTGAAGACTAAATTTGAAGCATACTAGAAGCGAGGCAAGAATATCAACTCTAATTTAGGGAAAATGATGAGAGATGTACACTAGCGAAGCAACATTCGCAGGGTTGAAATGTCAGCATGTGGCTTCTCGCTGTCTGTGTCTTGCCTACTTCAGTAAGATGTCTTCTAACCAAATTCTATCCCTTCCTGTCCAGTATTTTAATTGACACATTGGTCAAATACTCTCCTCTGTTGTGGGTCTCAGCTACAAATCTCTTATTAATCTACCCTTAATTTGCTTCTTTCTCTTTCTCATACGGCACATAACAATTAAATACAAATAAAAATGTTTATTTATTGTAATAAAAAAATACAATAGTGTACACAAGGCCGAAAGGGACATGAGGAAGGTTTAGTCGTTACTGATTATCCTACACCTAGCTTATCTGATTCATGAGCCATTCATTTTTATAATTGACACTATCACCACAAAAATACGTCCATCTCCATTCAATCCGACATATACCACAATACCATATATTCACATGGATCCTACTAAGACATCTATGATGTAAAAATTTGGTAATACTACAAATGGAGTTTTATTGGGGTTTTTAGCTTTATTTCTTGACAAAAATATATGACATGAAATGCGGGGGAGAGGATGAACCCAATAACAAAAAAAAAAAAAAGGACAGCAAAACATTCAAACTAAAATAAAATATGTTAGTAAGACTCATTCACCCAACAGAAAAATAAGAGTGGCCACTGCATTTTGCCAATAAACAGAATCAAGCAGCTAATTGGGTATAGGCGAGGAAAAGACAAAATAAGAGTGGCCACTATTTTGCCGATAAACAGAATCAAGGAGCTCATTGGCTAGAGGCGAGGAAGGGACAAAATAAGAGTGGCCACTGTATTTTGCCGATAAACAGCATCAAGCAGCTCATTGGCTAGAAGCGAGGAAAGGACAAAATAAAAGTGGCCACTGTATTTTGCCGATAAACAGAATCAAGGAGCTCATTGGCTAACGGCGAGGAAGGGAAAAATAAGAGTGGCCACTGAATTTTGTCGATAAAGAGAGTCAAGCAGCTCATTCGCTGGAGACGAGGATAGGACAAAATAAGAGTTGCCACTGTATTTTGCCGATAAACAGAATCAAGTAGTTCATTGGCTATAGGCGAGGAAAGGACAAAATAAGAGAGGCCACAGTATTTTGCCGATAAACAGAATCAAGCAACTCATTGGCTAGATGCGAGGAATGGAAAAATTAGAGTGGCCACTGTATTTTACCGATAAACAAAATCAAGGAGCTCATTGGCCAGTGGCGAGGAAGGGACAAAATAAGAGTGGCCACTGTATTTTGCCGATAAAGAGAATCAAGGAGCTCATTGTCTTGAGGCGAGGAAGGGGCAAAATAAGAGTGGCCACTGTATTTTGCCGATAAACAGAATCAAGCAGCTGATTCGCTTGAGACGAGGAAGGGACAAAATAAGAGTGGCCATTGTATTTTGCCGATAAACATAATCAAGCAGCTCATTGGCTAGATGCGAGGAATGAAAAAAATTAGAGTGACCACTGAATTTTGTCGATAAAGAGAGTAAAGCAGCTCATTCGCTAGAAACGAGGATGGCACAAAATAAGAGTGGTCACTGTATTTTGCCGATAAAGAGAATCAAGAAGCTCATTGGCTAGAGGCGAGGAAGGGACAAAACAACAGTGGCCACTGTATTTTGCCGATAAACAGAAACCCACAGGCTCGGAAATGACACGTTAAACCGGCCTTGTGCCACATGACGCCCTTGTGGTGTGGGGGTCACTAAATACCGTTCAGTCCGACGTCGGGTAACCGGCTGATCGGCTGATCGGTTGAACTCTCTGCCTTCGGGCGGGGAGGAACCCGAACGAGGCTACGCCGAAGGGCGGAGTCTCTTTTGGGGAGGTAAACCGACCCTGAACTCGTTTATACGGTTTCAAAGGGCATATTTTTGGCCGAGCCCACGGCCTCGGAGATCCCACGGGCTCGGAGATCCCACGTTAAACCGGCCTTGTGCCACATGATGCCCTTGTGGCGGGTTTACTAAATACCATTCAGTTCGAAGTCGGGCGCCCTGGATCATAACAGTATCGAAATTTACATTTTCTATTATTTGAAAATATATAAATCAATTGATAATTGAAAATTCTGTGTAAAGCGATTGGCATATAGGATTTTACATATTTGCATATGTTGGTTATAGGCGGAGTAAAGAATAAACTGTCAGAAGGGAGTAGGTTGGCTACTGGTCCCGTGCACCACCACCACTACTACAAGAAGAAGATAAAAAAGTTCTAGTCACTTGAACGAACCAGAATTTGTCGAGACTTGCATTCGACAGCCTTCAGCGAAAGGTGGGTGAAAGAGGCGAGCTTGGTTCGTTTGAACGGGGCTAGCGTTGATTTTCGTCGAAATATCGAAAATGATAAAAATAAATTTACGATCTAAAAAGAAACTTGTCCAGTATTTACATTTGTCGGACTATTATCCTCATCTTTGTCGCCATATTTGTCACGTTTCGGCCGTTGTACGCTCCGGCCTTCTTCAGGTGGTTGGAATTTCGAACTGAACCCTTTATTTCGATTATCGCCTGCTAATTCTCCCTCTGAAAGTTCTCCACTGCCTAAACCGGGTATTGAACTCACACTCTTTGGGTTTGTCACTGGATCTAACCAACGCCTTTATCCACTGTGCCATGTGTCCTCAAGATAACTGATAACTGACATCCATCAAACATGGCACGTGGAACTAGAACAGTCTCCTCCAGTGAGTGAAATAAAGGGTTCAGTTCGAAATTCAAACCACATGAAGAAGGCCGGAGCGTACAACGGCCGAAACGTTGTGACAAATATGGCGACAAAGATGAGAACAATAGTCCGAAAAATGTAAATACTGGACATAATACCTCATCTCAGAAATATAGACAGACTCTGAAGAAACTTGCCATAGTGAGAAGAAGCACATTTCTGTCCATTAATCAGAAACAAGATGCATCAATTATACAATATTTTCACAGGTAAGAAGCAAACAGATTCTTCGAATTTGAGAAACTGGGAACTCAAGATTTGACTATACAAGACAAATTGATTCAAGTTGAGTTGATTCAAGGTATTGATGATATATCTCATAAATATAAGATATTGCAACAATTACAATTGAATAATTTGTCTCTCCCTGACCGTGCGGAATTTATACAATAACTGGAATTGATAATAATGTATAATTTTATTGAAGACAATGTTGAAACGTATCGTATAAAAAGGAACGCAGGAAATGCAAATAATGTTATTATAGACATAAAATTGACAGAAAAAGTGCCTCTCTCTTGGAAAAAGTTACCATAACCGCGGAAGAAAAAATAATTTCCAGCCTGTAGGCAAAGTGAAAAAGAAAATAGACGATATAGAAAAATTAGAAAATGAGAGAACTGATGACGTCTTTTCAATACAATGAAAATAGTTCTTTTGAAAAAATTAAATGACATGACTTTTTCAATGCAAGTGAATACGGGGAATGAGGTCAGTTTAATTCCAGAAAGTTTTTGGAAATAAATGGTTAAGCCGGCATTGAGAGAGTCATCTGAAACTGAGAAATTTCGATAGATCTTTTATAAGAAATTTGGGCTACTTCAATGGAACTATGGAAAGCTGGGACCGGTTTGAAATTATTCAAATTACAGTAGTGGAATGTAATAAAATTATCGGTAATGTTTTGAAAAAAAATTGATTTAAAATTTATAATCAAATACATATCGATAATAAATTTAAGGAAATTACCACAGTAAACATACCCATAGGATTATTAAGATGGACGAAATTGCCTTTTGATGGACGGTTAATGCCATTTTTCAGAGAGCAATGGAAAACCTGTTAACTGATGAAATTAGTAACATGATTATTTGTCAAGATGATATTTGGCTCAGTGCCACCACAAAAAAAAAAAAAAAAAAATAAAAAAAAAAAAATAAAAAAAAAAAAAAAAAAATAACCTGTTTTAAACGAGTTAAAAAAATGCTAGGATGACAATAAACACAAACAAATGTTAGTTTGATTGCAATACAATATCATATTTAGGGAACGAGATTTCAAAAGATGGTATTCACCAGACCCAAAGATAATTAAGAAAGTTCCAGATGTAACTATAGCTACTAATAAAAAATAATCAGAATCCTTTTTAGGATTGGTTAATTTTTATAATAGATACCTACCAAAATACTTAATAGGACCATTTGTTAAACGGGATAAAAAGTGAATAGTGAATTCAAATGGAGTCAAAGGCAAAACTTAACGCTTGAGGATTTAAAAAAAAAATAACCCGAAAAAATGTAAAAATTGTTGAGCCAAAAAGGAGATTACTTTAACTAGTAAGCGAGCCATTCAATAATGTACCTGTCAAAAAAGATTGATGGCAGTAGAAATAAATTATTCAAATATTGAAAAAGAGGCATTGTCTATTATTTGGAGCACAGACAGAACTCGACAATTTTTATTAGGTAAGGAGTTCCTATTAAAGTCGGAGCATAAACCTCTAGAGTTTATTTTTTAACCCTATCAAGGAGTTACTAAAAGTTACTCCTTCCAGAATTCTAAGATGGGCAATAATATTAATGGCATATTATTTTAACATTTGGTTTGTAAAAAAATAAATAAATACAATACCACACGTCGATGCGGTGTCAAGGTTACAATTTAATAAGGATCAAAAAACAAAATTGAAATCCCGGACAAAGATATATTACATTGTGTTGAAACTTATTATTATCTTTACAAAGATTGACATTGGAAACTTTACATGATCCGATATTAAACAAGATTGCAGAGTGAATTAGAAGAAACAAGTAGAGTAATTGATCCAAACCTATAGAAAATGGCGTTATATGCAATGAAGATGTGATACTGCTGCCATAAACAGTAAGAAATGATATTTTAAAAAATGTACATGCATTTTGAATTCATATCGAGAAGAAATAAAAGAGACACAAAGGAGGAGAGAAGGAATAGAGAGAGGGGGAAAAGAAAGGAAGTGAGAGGGAAAAGAGGGATGGAGATATATACATAGCCAGATATTTTTGACATTTAAAAAAAAAACCCAAATAAAAAAAGTAAAAAAAAGTGTAATGAAGCGCGCGTGCGCACACACACACACACACACACACATATATATATATATATATATTAAAATAATAAGAAAGAACAGTAAGATTTACAATCCGGTGTTTTTAATGATTATTTCCATTTAAAAAAACAGTGCTCGATACATAAACCGTAGAGCATAATATTATAATTATTTACTATTTTAAAAAATATGATCCCATTGCTACACAGGAATTACCAAAAATCGCTTGATAATGGAAATATGGATTTTAAATTCAATTTTATAATTAAGTTGAAAATTTTTATTTTCTATTTTGAAACAAGGTTATTTCAGTGTAGTGAGGGGACCATATTTTCAAAATAGTAAATAATTATAATATATATATATATATATATATATATATATATATATATATATATGTGTGAGAGAGAGATAGACAAAACAGGAGAGAGACAAAAAAGAGGAAAGAAAGGGAAGATAAAGAAAGAACGAAATAATAATGCAATTTCTTTTTAACAAAGTGAAAAAAAAGGGGATGTTATTGGCGTGTAGATATATTCCAGCCAAAAACCTTGCGTCCTCTTTTGTGCAAATACCCTTGGGTTGGATCCGTCTATTCTCCAGTTTCCAGCAAGGCGTTAACGACAGGCTCAACTACGTTTTCTAGATTCCTCTGGCCATCAGTCTAGGATGATGATAAGTTTGAACCTAAAACTAGTTGGGCGTTTGGCTTGCAACTCCATTCCGTAAGAAAAAAAAATATACTACAGAATCGACAGATAACTTCAAGATGTCCCTCCATTCATATGATATGATCGCACTGTATTTGCCAGTTTTGCGCAAAAGTTCGAAAACAACGTTTGTCTCGACCCAAGATCTTAGCCTTAAGGTAGATGCTGTCTTGGCCTTTAACGATATTTGACTGACTGGCAAAATAAGTTTTAATGGAATACAAGTCAATTGATTTGAATCGTAGATAAGTTCCTTCAGAAGAACCCGTCACCCCAGGCAGCACCTCGTCTATTATACAAAGACAGTGAACATTAGTATCAATCCCCTAGGCGTCCAAATGGAACGATCGGGTGAAACTTTCTTGTTTCAGTTCAAGGTACATGTAAAATTCCGACTGTAAACGCGGCTTTGTTCCATATTCTGTTCGAATGAGTATGTGAAGCTTTAATTTATTAGGGTGAGTCATAATTTCAGTTTTTGTTTATAAAATTTTTTCTTAAAAAGAATACAATTACATTTTATCCAATTACATATTGATCATTATAAATTATTGCCACTAATCAGGCAGCTATTCGATACGGTCTGAGAAAAATCCTGAAACTTTTATGAAAATTTTATCCAAGATCTCTGGTTTTCATCAAAGTTTTTTTTCTCATCAAAGCTTTTTGCAGCGATCGAAAAAGGTACTAATTGATTGTTGAAGGGTTAAATGAATATGGCTGATGAAGCAGACTTTCAAAGTTTTTTAGTCCTGGATATGACAATAAACTACATCCGACAGCAAGGTCTCTGATAGGGAGATTGGCATTTTTGAGTAGCTTGGAACCACATCTTAATTGCTGTTGTTTGTAGGTCCACACTGACCCAGGGCGGTAGCACCTGATGCTATCCCAAATATGAGAAAATAGTAAAACCCCAAACAAAACACTGTCAAAGTATGAAAATATATTTTTATAGTAAAAAATACTTACAATATATTTTTATGTAAAAAGGAAAGAAACAAACAAATAGAAAAACAACAATATCTATTTTTCAGTAAATTAGATTTCTCATGTTTACTAAACGTTATTGCTCTTTATAGCATTGAAGAGCGTTTCTTTTTATTCGCGTCTGAGTTGACACGTCGCTTCGTACAATATACCTTATATATTATCATAGTACTGGGTATGACGATAAACTACATCCGGTAGCAAGGCCTCTGATCAAATTTTGATGAGCGTGGTGCCACCTCTTAATTGTTGTTGTTCCCATGTCCACCCTGACCAGGGAGTGGCAGCACCTGTTAGGGCCCCAGCTAATGGCAAAAAATAAAACAGACAAAAACAAAACACTAGGAAAGTATAAGAATACATTTTTATAGTAAAAATTCCAGCAATTCATTTTTATATAAAATTACCAGCAATATATTTCATCTATCATTGACGGCATACAATTGCATTCAAAATATTTAGATTTCGGCATTAAATAACCCGTAGAGGTTGGTATGCCGTTAAACAAAGTAAAAAAAAACAACAACAACAAAAAAAAAACAATTTTCATATGTCTTTCTTGCTGTTTGAGGCAATTCAATTGTCATTGGGGAAAGTAATATTAGTCTCCCCCATGACAATGCATGTTCGAGCGCAGTGTGCTATTCGACCAAATTTTACGAGACACATTCCAACTACTGGGCGTATAAATGTGCATTTAGTGTATTTTTGAGTTTTAAGAAATCTAACATCAATAGTAACTTGACGATCACACTACGTCGCCATTTTTTCTTGGCGCTCAGATTATGGGATCGATTGTGGATATTTATCTATGTCGATCCATTGTCTTTCGCTTGAATATTGTCGTGAGATTTTTCATAACCGGTTACTGAGAATAATACACTAATCATTACGAATTGGTTACCTAAAACAGAAATTACTTATAACTCAACTTAATATAAATAATCTCTCTCTCTCTCTCTCACACACACACACGCACGCACTCACTCACTCACTCACACACATACACACACGACTCAATATCATGACATTATTCATCACTAGCCTACAACAAAGCAAGGATGAGTGAAAGCTGGCGTCGAATTCATAGCTTCAGACAGGTGTTGGCTGTCATATTATATATATATATATATATATATATATATATATATATATATATATATATTGTGTATTTAGGCAGAAAATTTTCTTTAAGGCAAATGTTATTAAAAGAAAGCAGACAAAGAGGAAGTTCCGTTGTAGATTATCCGAAGTTCATTTCGTGAATAAAAATTAATGAAATATGCTCCAAGTTTTAGAAGTTTTTAAATCATCAACAGGTTCGGTAGAGAGAGTAAGTGAGTTTCTTAGAACTAGTGAGTGTTGTGATGTAGGCAAAGAGTGTTGTGACGTAGGCAAAGAATGTTGTGACGTAGGCGAAGTATGCATAATCTATTCATTTTTAATATACCATTTAGAATGATTGTTCTTAAGTTATAATCATTTTTATTTATAGGTGGTTGTTCTGTTGCCTAAGTATTGCTTCAAGATTCATAAGTCTTTTTTTACTATTTGATTTTTTTGTATTTTGGTATTGTTCGTGAGTAGCTGTCTCATATTACGGTGATCCTTATACTGAACATAAACGTGTTGTCCGATGGCACTATGATCCAATAGACAGAAAATCTATATAGTGAGAGAATGTTGTAAATGGCCGGGAATGAAAAATGATTGTGGATTGAGACAAAAGGGAATAAATAGGGAGAAGCAGTAACAGAATATGGTCATTTTGGGGTATATGGGGAGATTTCTGTTTGTCAATTCACTATCTCTTTCGTTTGTCATCGTATATATTCCGTTTTTCATATTAAACAAGATTACAGAGAAAATTAGAAGAAACAAATTGAGTAATTGATCCAAATCTATAGAAAATGGCGTTATATGCAATGAAGGTGTCGAAATGTTAATTATTGCTTGTAATTCCATTGCGTCGTCTTGTCAATAATGTATTGATCATAAATTATGTCAATTTGAAAACATGTGAGGACAAATGCATTTTTAAAACATACTGTCTTCATACGCATTATTTGCCACCAGAAACATGTATCACCAGAAACATGTATCACCAGAAACATGTATCACCAGAAACATGTATCATCAGAAACATGTATCATCAGAAACATGTACCACCAGCAACAGTAAGAAATGATATTTTAAAAAATGTACATGATGATGAGCATTTTGAATTCATATCGGGAGAAAAGAAAAGAGACACTAAGGAAAAGAGAAGGATAAATGAAGAAAGGAAGAGAAAAGGAGAATGGAATAGAGAGGGAGGAAGAAAGGAAGTGAGGGCGAAAAGAGGAAGGAAGATATAAACAGACAATTAGTAAACGAAAGTAAGAAAACGTGTAATGAAACACACACACAAACACACACACACTAAAATAATAAGAAAGAACATTAAGATTTACAATCCGGTGTTCTTAATAATTATTTTTATTAAAAAAAAAGAAAAAAGACAGTGCTCGATACATAAACCGCAGAGCATAATATTATAATTATTTACTATTTTAAAAATATGATCCCATTGCTACACAGCAATTACCAAAAATCGCTTGATAATGAAATGGAAACATGGATTTGAAATTTGATTTTATAATTAAGTTTAACATCTTTATTTTCTATTTTGAAACAAGGTTATTCCAGTCTAGCGAGGGGGTCATATTTACAAAAAAGTAAATAATTCTAATACCTCAGACAAGCAATATGGCTTCCGCTTTTCCCGATCTACAGCTGATATACTTACGGCCATCACTGAAACTGTCTACCGAGCTCTTCAAAAGAACGGTGAAGCTCGTGCCGTGGCACTAGACATCTCTAAAGCATTTGATAGGGTTTGGCATGCCGGCCTTCTTCGCAAGCTCCAGGGTTATGGCATTACGGGTCGATTGTTTGACCTAATACATTAATTCCTGTCAAACCATGAATTGAAGGTCGTTCTCAACGGATTCTCCTCCAGTTCCTATCCCACGAACGCAGCTGTTCCTCAAGGCTCCATCCTAGGCCCTACTCTGTTCCTTATCTACATAAATGACCTTCCTGACGCCATAAATTCCCATGTTGACATCTACGCGGATGACACCACAATTTATTCCTGCCCCCAAAACAAATCTAGTGTCACTGACAAAACTAACCTGGCCGTGCGTCTCGAAAAGGACCTCCAATGGGTTGTGAACTGGGGCAGGAATTGGCTGGTCAACTTTAATGCTTCAAAAACAAAACTGCTCTCTATTAATCACCACAGAGATCCTTCCCTGCCCTCCATTAGAATGTCTGACGCTCAACTTCTCGAGAGCAACTCTCTGCGGCTGCTCGGCCTCACGTTGACGGCTGACCTCAGATGAAACAAATACATTGAGTCAATTGCTTCGTCCACCGCAAGGAAAGTTGGCTCCCTTGTGCCGCGCCAGGAAATTTTTCTCCCCGGAATCGATCGTCCAGATCTACAAATTAACAATTCGCCCTTGCATGGAGTATTGCTGCCATATATGGTCTGGATCCCTTTCTGTTTGACTCGGGGTTCTTGATAGGCTCCAGAGGCGGATATGCAATATAATTGGCCCTGCTCTGGCATCTCGTCTACAGTCACTTTCTCACAGACGCGCCGTCGCCTCTCTCTGTCAGTTTTACAAATACTTTCATGGCAATTGCTCCGAGGAGCTGCATTCGCTGGTTCCCAGACTTCATGAGTTCAAGCTCCCTACGAGGCTGGCATCCCGCTCTCACCCCTTCACTGTCGAAACTCCTAAATGTAGCCGTCTCTTCTACTCCAATAGCTTCATGTCTCGCACCTCTCGCTTGTGGAACTTCTTTCCCTATTCCAGTTTCCCTGAGAGCTATAATCTCCAACTATTCAAATGTAATGCCAATCGACATCTCCAGTTACCTTGATCTATCCACTACCCTTCTCCTCATCCTTTCTTCTATCACTCCTATCTGATCTTGCTCCAAATTTTCTGTAACCCCTTGCGTCCTAGTGGCTTCCTGCCTTGCTTGGGGTTAAACGCTTATCTATCTATCTATCTATCTATCTATCTATATATATGAAAATTTCTCCGAATTAACCAGTAGAGACAATATTTATATTATATTTATTCATATATATATATATATATATATATATATATATATATATATATACATACACACACACACATATATATATATGAGAGAAAGAGAGAGAGAGAGAGATAGACAAAAAAGACAAAAAGGAGGAAAGAAAGGAAAAATAAAGAAAGAGAACGAAATTTTTTTGACAATGTGAAAAAGAAAATGGGATGTTATTGGTGCGTAGATGTCGATGTATTTAAAGAATTTTTAGTTAAGCTGATACATTCGTCACTGAAATCGGTTCTTCCAAAACAAAAACTAATCAAAGTAATACATTTATAAGTTCATATACATTCAACATTTACATACAGGGTATGTAAAAAATGTATACATATTATTACATCCTCTTAGTTTGTCGAACGTACACACCTTCAAACCTTTTCTTGTGGGGAGGCTTGAAACCTAAAATCTACGCTACAAAGCCAATAAAAATCTCGTTGAAATGAAAGTTTCCATAGCCAAACGACTATCGAAATGTTAATTGCTGCTTGTAATTCCATTGCGTTGTGTTGTCAATAACGTATTGATCCTAAAGTATGTCAATTTGAAAACATGTGAGGACAAATGCATTTTTAAAACATACTGTCTTCGTACGCATTATTTAAATTAGATGTAGTTGGTTTTAGTTAATTGAATTAATTCTTGGGAAAGTTTCAAGATATGTATATACAAGGTGTATCAAAAATACTTTTATAAACTTTGGGGGCGGGTTCCTCACATCAAAATAAGAACAACAATCCATATAAATATATGTCTGCAAATCCTTCGTTTGTAAGCTATTAAGTTTATGGTAGATGCTGTTTAATGTACACTCCAAGATACAATCCAGAAATACATGTACAAACTTTTCGGGCCAGTTCCTCATACCAAAATAGCTGCAACAGAATTCCCGAGGTTCATTGTGATAGAATCATTGCTGGAAACTCTTCTGGTCAATATATCATCATTTTTTGGTTGGAAAATTAATTAACAACGGGAGAGTCAACCAAACCAAATGAAAGACATCAGCGAATGACCTACCTAACGAACTTCTGTAAATATTTGGTAGAACAGTTACTAGGTTAAATAATGTAAAGACGAAACTTACTAAGAGCTACAAAGGAAAGGAATTTGTGGAGAGCCATTATCGCCTACGTCATGACGGAACACGGCATGTAAAAGAAAATCAAACGATTGTTTCTCTTACATACAAATTGAAGCTGTTAAAAAAAAAGAAAAAAACTACAGGCAGTCGGCAAAATCCCCGTATGTAGCTGTTTACGTATTAAGTAGTTGTTAATATCTTACAATATTAATATCTTACATCTTTATCTTTATTGTTTGGGTATTTTGACGTGGCGTAATAGTTAGCAAGTTTGTCTCGTTAAACCAATTACGACTGACTAGTGAATTCAATCCTT
The DNA here is from genome assembly GCA_963932145.1 of Acanthosepion lycidas. Lineage (NCBI taxonomy): Eukaryota > Metazoa > Mollusca > Cephalopoda > Sepiida > Sepiidae > Acanthosepion > Acanthosepion lycidas. The sequence continues at coordinate 69,073,968 of OZ010581.1, read as the reverse complement.
ACTGGGTGCTCCATACGTTTAGACTTGTGCCAAACCTAAGCTACGCTTATAAGTTCACCTTACCCTTGTTGTTTATCATAACTTTTCGTCTAGGAACAGGCTGTGTCGCCCAATTTCACACTAGACCGAAGAAGCCAACTGCAGGCTTGACCTGGGCTTATTCGTAGCTGCCGAATGCTGAAGTACGCGATCTTCTAGCTATATTCACTTTTGAAAGAACGGGAACGAATTACATTACATTATAAACGACCGCTACATAGAGGAATTGGGCAGTCTCTTAGCCATGGCAGACGAGTGTGTAGGAGATATGTTCGGTTCTCTACGGGGCTGCACACACTAGCCGAGAGTAAGTGATGAAATTAGGAGCTGAACAGAATATCATGTAAAATAATTTAAGATTGAAATCTAGTGTTATTTAGCCCGCGCGTTATAATTTTTCTTGATTGATTTTTTTTTTAATTAGCAACCCGTTCAATGTTATTTAAAGCTAGAAACTATTGGAGGTAATAATGATTTACTATTAAAAATATTACTAATTAACCCCCAGTTGGAGAGAGAAGAGGTGGTTTTTCTTTCTCAAGAGCAGTTACACACAAGTGAATACAATGAATTGGATCGGAATTAGAACTCGGTTCTTCCAGTTCCAATTCCGAGACTTTATCCATTAGACGATCTGCAGATCGAAACTTACAGTACTTTGTATTCCCAAGCAGTCATCCATCTAGGCATTGACCAGGCTCGACGTTGCTTAACTTCAATGATCATATGAGAACTGTTGTTTTAATGTGATATGGCTGTGTTATCATTTTGCTTGTACACACACTTCGTTATACTTACAAATTACTGCCGAAAGAGACAGCACTATTTGATTCGATACACAACAGCGGCTTGACTTGGCTAAACAACCGCGGCTAGACTTGGCTAAACAACCACGGCTTGACTTGGCTAAACAACCGCGGCTTGACTTGGCTAAACAACCGCGGCTTGACTTGGCTAAACAACCGCGGCTTGACTTGGCTAAACAACAGCGGCTTGACTTGGCTAAAAAACCGCGGCTTGACTTGGCTAAACAACAGCGGCTTGACTTGGCTAAACAACCGCGGCTTGACTTGGCTAAACAACAGCGGCTTGACTTGGCTAAACAACCGCGACTTGACTTGGCTAAACAACCGCGGCTTGACTTGGCTAAAAAACCGCGGCTTGATTTGGCTAAACAACCGCGGCTTGACTTGGCTAAACAACAGCGGCTTGACTTGGCTAAACAACCGCGGCTTGACTTGGCTAAACAACAGCGGCTTGACTTGGCTAAACAACAGCGGCTTGACTTGGCTAAACAACCGCGACTTGACTTGGCTAAACAACCGCGGCTTGACTTGGATAAAAAACCGCGGCTTGACTTGGCTAAACAACAGCGGCTTGACTTGGCTAAACAACCGCGGCTTGACTTGGCTAAACAACCGCGGCTTGACTTGGCTAAAAAACCGCGGCTTGACTTGGCTAAACAACCGCAGCTTGACTTGGCTAAACAACAGCGGCTTGACTTGGCTAAACAACTAATGTAACAAGACTTTGTACGTTAGAGACGCTCTGTAGTAAAACTCCATCGTTTGGGTTTCTATTTATATTTGACGTTATAAAGTGACAAAATGCATCAGAATTCAAAGAGTTTTCAATATCTTTGATTCCAAAGAGTCTTGGCCGTTTTATGTTTTTAATTAATGTAAAATTCTAATGTTTTTTTCCTTGCTTTGCAAAGCGGTTCCAAACTTTTCAATAAGACGGCGATGGCGTATATTTTTTTTCTCATTGGACGAAAGGAAATTAATCGATTTTAGAAAAAAAAAAAAAAAAACTAAAATGAATAAGTTTTGAATCGGACCAAATGTAAAGTATAATTTAAAAAAAGAAAAAGAAAACAAAACAAACAAACAAACAAACAAAAAAAAAACAAACCCAAAGAAACGACATATTTAGATTAAGCGAGAGAAGTGAAAATAAGTATAAACATGAGGAAAAGCTTTTTCAAAATAATTAAATATAGAGGTGAAAAGCAATCTATTCATTTAAAATGTTTAATATTCTGCAAGCCGGATGTCACTCGCAAGCTGTAGTTTGGAGACTTCCGGGTATGCATAGCGTCTTTTGAAAATGTTAAGAAAAAAATGTCTGTCAGTAAAGCTGCTTTGCGTTCATTTCATTAGTATTGGAATTAACACTTCTTGCATGAGAAACAACGAAAATGATTAGCGTGTGTAATTAGAAGATCATTTTTTTTACAGTTATATTCACCCTGTACAAAGCCCAGGGGCCATTCGAGGTAAAAAGTTACATTAAGAGGCAATTTGTGAGGATTGGAGAGGAAGATAATGGTTAACTCTACACTTGTTAAGGTTAAGACTGTAGTGATCAGGGAAACGTCCTCTTGGGAGTCGGTTCCACAGGGCAGTGGTTCGCGGGAAGATGCTTTTCAAGCGAGACTTAGTAATGGGGGAATGTAGGTGGTTTACTATAATGTAAGTATCATGGCGACTCATAGCCGTTATGGTTGAACTGGCGGAAGGAAGGAATGTAGTTTGTCCGAGTACTTCCCATGGAAGTAACAATAGCGGATTAAGGGTGAAAGTTTGGAGGGTGGAAAATAGTTTGTCACCCACAAAGACTCAGAGACGCTTTTGAACTCTAAATCAATCGGTTATCTTTCAACGTTAAAAACAAAGTGCTTGAGAAATAATTTTATTTTCATGCACCATGTTACTTCAGAACCTAGGCGATCATGATTCTCCACAACTTCCTATCAATTGCAACTCTTAATATAGTTAGTTTTTTTTCGTTATCGCTTCCAATCATTGTTTTGTCAACCATTTAAACAAGCTTGTTAGTTTATTCACTGCCTTCCCTGTCCTTCAATATGACATGTGAGTGTCAGATTCTCCAAGTCCTCTTTCCTCATTATATGCTCTTGAAATTCTGTCTTTTTCTGAGTGTAAGTATAATAGTCACTTTGATTTCCATTTTACTTGGAATTTCCTCGTTGCTCTGTCATCCTTCTATAGAATTTGATTTCTGCTACCTGCAATATCTTCTTCATTTGTGAAGAGATTCTCCAACATTCACTGCTATAAAGGATAACCGATATTATATAACGATTCAGCACCCTTTGTATCTAATGAAATTTCCCTATTTTTTCAATAATATGCTTATCTTTTGGAACCCATCATTCGCTATTCTAGCACGCCTTCGAATTTCGTGTAAGATTTTCCGTCCACTGTTAGAATACTTTCCAGATATTTAATTATTTGTACTTGATTAATTTCGACACGTCCAATTCGTAGTCAATCCTAGGTATGACGATAAACTACATCCGCGTCCTGGGTAAGACAATAAACTACGTCCAACAGCAAGGCCTCTGATAAGGGTTTTTTTTAGGATCGAGGAACCACATCTTTGTTGATGTTTCCGGGTCCACCTTGACCCGGGGTGGTAGCACCTGTTAGGGTCCCCAGCTATGGGCAAATAGTTAACACCCAAACTTGTGTAAAATAGGTTTTAATACCAGAAATACTTTATAATAAAAAATAATTACCAGCAATATTTTTTAAGGAACAATTATTATCAGCATTCATTGAAATGTACAGTGAAACATATACAGTTAGAGTGTGTAGATTTTGATCTAGCGCAAAGGAAATAATATCAAGTGAGTAATTTAATAAAAAAAAGTTTTTCGAAAATAAAGCCATCCAAGATTGTAAAATCCTTAAAAGAAGTTGGATTGAATTAAAAAGTATGAGTAATTGAAAAATGGTCCAAATATATATGTATATATACACACCTTTTTTTTTTTACCAAACTATCGTTATGAATCTATTTAAAAAAATTTGTTGGCATTAAATGACCCACCAAAACGAGCAACCAATTCGTAGTTCCCATCTTAGGTCGATCCTCTGGCTGATGACTATGAATATTGTTTTCTTACAATTGTTGGTTAGTTCTTTATTCTCGCTTTCTTTTACTATATTCTGTAGGGAGTCCTGCAGTTCACTTTCTTTTTCTGCTATCAACACTGTGTCATGCGTTTATCCATTCTTTTTAAGATTATCTCCACTAATTCCAGTTGTGTGACGATCGCCCACCGTAAAGGTTGAATAAGTCTGGTGAGAAGACACACCTTTCTCTTACGCTACGTCCTATGTTTGCACAATGTTCTATATCCGTATTCAGGCTATTATTTCCAGTACAAAAGCTATAACAGTGTACTTTAAATTTTATTTTCTCGAGAAACTAATTCGATAAAGAGTTTTATATATAAAAAAAGCGCTTTACGAAATAGCAAAACCCACCCTAGTTGAGGCTTCGAAGAACAGCAAAAATACACAGCATATGAAACTAGAAGAGAAAATAATAATATAAGGAAGATAGCAACTTTCAACACTACCAAAGGCAAAATGACTAGAAGGAGCGATGACATTTAGTGGACTTGACTTCTGAAAACTTTGTCAACAAATAGATTCTGTAAATTCAAACGAACACTAATTGTTCGATCAAGGAATGCTGAATGTTTCTTGCATGATAATGTAAATGATACTCTATTTACATTATTCGGACTATTGTTCTCATCTTTGTCGCCATATTTATCACAACGTTTCGTCCGTTGTACACTCCGACCTTCTTCAGGTGGTTGCAATGTCTAACAGGTTAGACGTCATGCATGGCGTCCATATGAAAGTTTCAGTCTGACAAAGTTATTTCAGAACGCAAGTTTCGGTTAGTATTTTCGTTTTGTAGTAGCCTTAGGATTTGGGTGAATCTGTTCCTGGCGCTGTTTATTCTATATTCAATTTCCTTATCTCATATAGCAAATTTCTTTTAACTCAACCCTACACTGATGTATTTGTAGCGTTTTAATATTTATGGAAACATCAAAGAAAAGTGCGTTGGATTGCTATGTGATTCCATCCTTTTATATGACAGTGAATGGTGGAAAATCTCCTCATGGCTGACGAGAAATCTAGAGGCAGCAGAAATGTGGTTCTACAGAAAGATACTGAAAATTCCATGGACGGAATGAGTAGACAACAAGAATGTCTCAAAGAAAATGGCAACTTCTACTCAGAATCAGGAAAAGACAGCTTTGATATATAATGAGGAAGGAAGGATTGGAAAACTTAACACTCACAGGGCATGTTGCAGGTTAGAGAGATAGGGGAAAGCAGCAAGCCACTTAAGGAGCTTGTGTGAACGAACGGCGGAAAAAAGGAAGCGGAAACATTGGCGCAAAGAGAAGAAAACTAATAAGACCCACAAAGGATAGGGAATTGTGAAGAGTCATGATTATGTTCGGAAAGGAGACGGTCCACGAAAGAAGAAATTTTAACATTATTAAAATATTCCTTCAATGTTCAGAAGATTATGACATTTTTGGCTTGTTTTAGAAACATTGATTCAGAAACTAACAGTTTACACTGTGCCCATTATCGATGGACCCCCCCCCCCAAATTACATTTGCTTAGCAATGTATTATAGAATTAGAATCTCGCATAGCCGGGATCAAACTAGATTAACATCGTCGTTGCATGCAAAGGAAGCAAATCACCGACCACACGTTCACAATAATGAATGGATATCGCATTAGAACCATTTGACTAAATCAGAAACATTGGAGCTTAAAGCGAACAGACGGAATGTCTTTTGATATAATTCTCATTCAATACACATTCACAGGGATTTAATAATGGAATGGAAAGCTGCAAAGGGTAATTTTCAAAATAGGTGTGACATTTGAAATCTCAATCAACGAATAATGACCAAAAGAAAAGTCACGCACAGAGTATTTGGGGGAAATACTTTAAGAACGCATGGAGATACTTTAAATTCTTCAAATGAATGACGTTCACATTTCGAACTTATTGACCGAAATAGCAAAAGTTGATTCTATGATTCCGCAGACATTACCCGCGGGGAAAGCTGAAACTAATCCACTTAGCATCTTTTCAAAAAACAGAAAAGTTTTAAATTTGTACGAGAACCAGAAATCATTTAAGCACAAGCAGTCGAGTCTTGGATGATAAAATAATAATAAAAACATAAAGTAACGCTATACTAGACATGATGGTGCTTTATGTCTATATTCGTCGACAAATCTGAAATTAAGTGAAAATTTGCCTTTGCTTTGAATGTACTGGATTTTACAAGTTAATCCAGGCGAATAAGAATTAATGTGAATAACTTAAGGCATTAGTGGGTATTAGGATATGGGATTTAATGTTATCGGCGTGAAAAATGGAATCGGCGTACTGAGTTCAATTTCAGGCTTAGTTCGCTGTGTGCAATTTTTAATCTAATGCTGGTGGGAAAGATTTTAATATATCGCCACCTCCGGCTATGAGTTAAATAGTAGGTTTGGCTAGGTTGTGAGACGCGGTCACGGGGCGATCACGAGATCATGTCGCACAGCCTATTTTGAGCTACTTTGTAGGCCAGCAGGAGTTCGTCCCTACTGTCCAGCTCGGGCATACCGGTCATTCCACCCAGTTTCTAGGTTGGTCGAGTGTCGGTCGAAGATGAGCGTTCAAGGCCGACAACTCAACAGAAAAAAGTCATAAAATGTGGAAAAAATATTGTGAACACATGGGAACCATCGACACCAGTTTCTTTCGTTTTTGGAATCAATTGTGAAGAGTCTGCTAGAAGATATTAGTCCAATAAGTCTCAGATTGTCAGTAATTGTTCAAAAACATATTGGAAGACTGTAGAAAGCGTATGTTAGATTCAGCTAATTTTGCTAACGTATAATACGTCGCACAAAGGTTTGTACAGATCTATCGTTGTTATTTTAAGAAATATAACCGAACATTCCAGAAGAAGTCTTTCAGAGAAACTATTTATTAAATGAGGCAGCCTAGTTTTAGACTTTTGTTCACTCCCTTGTCTCACGTGATAATTTTCAGACTTTTGAACAAAACATTTACTTCAGGGTAATAGGGTATTTTAGGGAACACCTAAATCTAAAGGCATACTAGAACAGGAAAAGATGTATTCTAAAAGCTCAGCAAAGTACCAAAAAACAGGAAAATTTAGTTACAAACAAAGAATTCTGAATTGCTATATACGTCGGTGGTTCAAAAAGTTCTAAGCCTCACCCAGAATGAGGAGCTCTAGCTGAACATCTTTCTTGTGGCAACACACTACAACTTCTTATAAAGCTAGATAAACTAATTCAGATTTCTGCCTTAACTTCTGTGCTGGTGAGACAAATCTAAAAATGGACAAAACATAAGCTTGAGCAGTCATATAGTATCTGCAAAAGAAAGGTGTGACACCCAAGGAAACCCATCAGGTCATGGTAGAGACACTTGCTGAAGACTCCCCTTCCAATGCAACTGTGAAGGAGTGGGTGGCGGAATTTAGCCGGTGTAGGGACAACTCAGAAAATCGTTCAAAAACCTCAACCACTGATGAACAAGCTGATGCCATTCATCATATGGTTTGGGATGACAGACGTCTTACAGTCCAGCAGAGAGCAAGGTCTATAGGCAATAGTTCTGGTTCAGTCCATATTATTTTAACTGAGATTTTTGAGATGAATATGAGAGTAAGCTCCTTGCAAAATGGATCTCAAGAATACCGACACCAGAGCAGATGCTGAAAAGGGTCGACATTTTCAGGACATTTCTGACTTGCCTGCAGGGTGACCCTGGGAATTTTTTACCGCAGTAACTCGAGATGAAACCTATTTTTACCATTTCAAGGCTGAATCAAAGATTCAAAATAAACAGTGGAAACACTGGTTCTCGATCCACGAAGAAGTTCAAGCAGGCAACGTCTATTTGCAAGGTGATAGCTTCTGTTTTAGGTAGATTTTTGGACTATATTGAAAAATAGTGAAAGACTGTCTTGTTTCTCCAACACCTTCTGGGTGAGGCTTAGAACGTTTTGAATGACCCTCGTAATAATAAGGCGAGATGGCGAAATGAAAGCTTTTACTGGGAAAGAGACAGCCAGGATTTACACACGAAGAGCGAGACAAAATTTACTCTGAAAAAAGAGTTGAAAATTCTAGGGCATATAATGAGGAAAGAAAGTTTGGGGAATTTGACACTCACAGGACATCCTGAAGACAAGAATGAATGACAAAAAATAGTGTGTAACCTACCTAAGAAACTGTGTTAATAGTTGACTAAACAGGTATTATGTCAGATATCGAAAATACAAAGTTTACTCTCAAAGAATGAGATGCAAGGAGGGCTTGGAGAATTTGACACTCACAGCACATTCTGAAAGCCAGAGGGACAGAGGAAAGCAGCCTGTAGCCTACCTAAAGAGCTTGTGTAAATGGTTGACAGAACAGGAATTATGAGAGATGGCAAAATTTAAAACTTAACTAAGGGCTATACAGCACAGAAAACTGAAGAGGCATGATCACCCACCTCCTGAAGTGACATGGCTCAAGAAGCAGATAATATCAGCAAAATCGAAATGACAATAAATGTATAGGAATCGTTATGTACACGATAAATGTTAGACAGTTTCATGTTTGCAGCAAATTGACTTCGCATCATAAAACCCATTAACTGATGAGAAAAAATAAAGGCAAGCTTTTTTCACTCAATCCAATTTCAGTCATGTAATCTTATTAAAACTTTATAAATTGATAACATTCGCCAGACAAGTCACCTCTTCTGCATTACCTAAATCAGTTAATTCATCTGCTAACCATATAACAGGTGTCGCAAGTGTAAAGATGGAGAGCAGTCTGATTGGTGTAGATAACTACAGTTAGAAGTAGTGATTTAATTCAAAGTGACACGTTATATCTATTGACAAGATCGGAGCAGAGTACGAAAAATGATTTATTAACTACAAAAGAACAGACTGTCTGCAAATCTTGCTGGAACACGGCAGTAATTATTTCACTAGTTTATTTCAGCAACGGATCGATATCAGACAAGAGTAGAGAGATGGACTGGCACTCAATTCGTAGAACGTTAGCACTAAATTGCTTTTGTATGTAATAAAGTGTTTACTTTTGTAACTTTTTTTGTAACTTAAAATCGTGATCGGAATTAGAATTAGAAAAATAGTGCTGATTCGTGATGTTTTGAAAGTTTCGATAAGTTTGACACAGGGTCACAGCTATACTGTTCCTTGTCAGGATCGAAGTCATTATTCAGTAGGAATGGTCAGATACTAGTTTGCTAACCGTTGTTCTATAGTGGGGTACTCTAAGTGACATTTACTAAACTTAGTTTGACACAGGGACAAAAGTATAAGGCTCCCAATTGGGAGAAGACTCAAACAACCTACCTAACTAATCATGACCCTTCGCTGAGTCCACCACCCCCGCCGTGTTAGTTTTGACTGATTGAGTAATTTTTTACTGCTTTGTAGGATATTTGAAACTGAAACATATTTTAGATTTTATTAATATTTTTTTTGCAAGCGAATATTGCATTAATATTATTTTGGGTGAGAAAAACAATGATTTTCCAGATACAAATCGTACTATTTGACGCATAGATGAGGGGAGAGGTGGATTTCTAACTTTCTTAAAGGTATTTGTGCATAAGTTGAATTTAATGAACCTGAATGGAATTCGAACTTGGTTCTCCGATTTCTCATTCCGAGCTGCGATCCAGTACATAACCCGCCTATCCCCTAGTTTGAGTCGACCAGGGCAATAACTGTCGTCTTGTCGGTCTATTCTGATACTTAAATCTAGTTTCATGGTAAAATTATGTACACAAACACACACACACATACACACATGTATATAGTGATTTTCGAAGCGTAGCTTGGATGAGGCACAAAGCCGAAAGTATGGAGCACCCAGTGAGAATAGAACTCACTATTCAGTCGTAATTGTTCTAGCGAGACAAGCTTTCTAACCACACACACACACACACACACACACACACACACACACATACATATATATATATATATATATATATATATATATATATATATATATATATATATATATATATATATATATATATATATATGAGTAATAGAATTTTGGGGATAGTAATTCATCGAGTCTAGAAGAATCCTCAACAGAATGTAGAAAGCACTGGACGGCCGTTTCGTTCTCTATCTGGGACTCATCAACAGTGCTTATCTACTACCGAGATTCGAACCCGGACGGTTTCGATACAACGCAAGCGTCGTACGAACTGAACAAACGGCCTCGGTGAGAAACTGAATAGACTCTAGATAGCGCCGCTACTCACAAATTCCGTGCTGACACTCACCCAAGTATTACTAACCTAACGTGTGTGTATATATATATATATATATATATATATATATATATATATATATATATATATATATATATATATATATATATATATATATATATATATATATATATATATATATATATATATATATATATATATATATATATATATGATGTTTCAATTTTATTAAAGCTTCATCAGAGAATGAGATAATGTGAAGAAAGAAATTCCGGTAGTCTTATTTTTGTGTTGTTTAGCTTTAATTGATTAAACAGATTCACGTGCCTTTGTCTTGTCAAGCAGCGCTCGTGGGTATAGATTATGTGCGTAAGTGTATCATAATTCTAGTTTGTCTATACGGGATTCAGAGGATAATGAATATCAGAATCATTGGTGTTTTAAATTTTTGCTGGTAACTCAGATTCTGATGGTACATATATGTATATTAGTTATTTTTAATAAATATTACAAGATATACAATAACCAGTCCAAGCACTAGACCAGATATTTTTCAATCATTTCACCCCAGGCAAAGCGGGATTGCCACTAGTACGCAGGGGGGGGTACAGAGAGTGAAAGCAAGAGAAAAAACTGGGTATGGGGGGACTGAGTAAAGGACTAAAGATGAACGAAGTTCAAGACGACAGAAGATGGCGATTGACGTTGCATTTACATTTTTGAAGATTGTAGTTATCAGGGAAGCAATTAAAGGGAAGGGAGTTCCACTGTCGCGAAGCGCAAGAAAAAATCTGTTGGAGTAGAGGTGGCGGTTATATTTACCTATTTCAACTGTAAGGGTGGGACCTAGAGGACAATCTAGTAGCACCCATGTAGTCGGGGAATCAGAGAAAAAAGCTCGTCAGAAAAGACAGAAGGCAGTCACGTCACGTCGGTGAGAATGTGATTGATATCTAGATGCCAAGTCAGGTTCGATTACATTACAGATTCTTCTTTGGGTTTTGTCAAGCATCTCGAGATATAAAATAAGTGCACCAGACCAGATGTGACAGTAGTATTCAATGCATAGGCGAATGGCAGATTTATAAATATTTAAGATGGATTCTAATGAGAAAAGTTTTCTGGCACAGCACAGTCTTTTGACTTGACTTGTATCGGTTTTCACCCTGGTCGGGTTGAACTGGCTTCCTCCCGAGCAAGTAGAGCATCACGGACCATCGCTGCCCACGCTCGCCGATCCTGAGCCAGGTCACACGAAATGGCGAGCTAATCGTGATTCCATCGTCGAAGACCAACTACTTGTCGGCCCGATAGTACTGCTAGGTCATCCTTGATTGTGCTAGCCGACGTCCTCAGCTGCCACCGACAAGGCGTTTTTCCCTTTCCCTCGGGTAGGACTTGCGACCCTTCCTTAATCAAATCCCAATGAATCTTCCTTTATGAGCGATACAGAGGACGGCAGAGTGAACTAACTTTCCTCGCAGTAGATGTAGCAGTTGATTCGATATAGACCCTCCATTTTGTGTCTGCGGAATACGTGATTCCCAAGACTAGTAAAACTCTTGTAAACTTGAGGTGGGCATAAATTAGTGTAAAAAATATCTATTCGAGGTCATAGTATGGTTTAGAGTTTCAAATGTTAATTCGACAGAAGTCTAGAAGCAGGTTCTTATACAAAAAGTACCTAACTAATGAAAATTCATCTAATTTATTTGTAAGAAAAATGGCGCAAAATCAATTCATTTTGGAACTCTCGATTCGTTAATATAGAAAAATAATTTCGAACATCAAAGATTACAGTTTTTGCAATAAAATTTATTTGGTCGCCAAGAATCAGTTTCTGTTTGACATTCAATACTTCCTGCGAGTTTAGTTCCAGTATACAGACACTCACTGACAGAAATAATTATTTACCATTTAAGGTTCTTCACTGGCTTGTTTTAGACATTTAGCATTTTTTCGTTATGGATGAAGTTTCTTAAACGATTACGATTTTTTTCTAAATCGTCCGAAAGTGGGAGGTGGTGTCATTAAGATCGTGCTTATACTCCAAAGATTTTCTCCATGACGTGGAATAACTTTTAGAAGATCCATCACGGATACTGCTCAATCAGAAACTCATTCCTACCATAGAAAGTATTATGTTCAGCAAGAGTGGCAGTCCAAATTTTGAGATTAGAATTGGAGAATGAAGCAAAAAAGAAATTTAACTATGCGGGGCGTGTAGTAAGAAGCGGTTCACCAACCGCACGGTTGAAACTCCTCCTCCTTCAACTGAATAGGAAAAGATGAAAGAAAATCTTAACGGTGAAGAAAGGGCGAGTTTTTCAGATCAGTACAATGTAATAAAAGACGTGCCTATGGATGATAGCAGGAGGGATTCAGACACGGAAGATGTTGAGATGCGACTAGAATCTCCATTAAAAATAACAGGATATAAACCTCAGGTGGGAGACTCTCGTTCGGGGAGGTTGACCAACCCGATCCCGTTTATACGGGTTTTACGGCTTTTTTTTTTGGCCGAGCCTACGGGCTCGGGGAAACCCACGTTAAACTCGGCCTTGTGCCACATGCAACCCTCGTGGTGAGGGTGGCTAGATACCGAATCGAGTCGAGCCGATAGTAGTTCACTCCAAACCAGACTGACAGTCATACTAACACCTTCCACACCTTGTATTATTATTTCGTGTAATATACCTTCGTTATTTCTACTCTTGCGTTCGTGTTGTTCTTCCTTGGTCCTAATCTAAACCATAACAGCAATATTTGATGGGGTCGCATTATACACAAGCTATATGAAAAAAAGTAATATTTTTCATGAAAACCCGTCAGGGGTCGCACTATACGAGTATTATTATATATGTGTATATACGGTAACAATGAAAATATCCACCAACTACCGGTGGCGAAAAAGTTATACTTTGGTTCATTTGAAGAGACATATAAGCAGCATTAGGTTTAAGTTTTTACTCTTTTACGACTTAATTTCCGGAAAATTATAATTTATAGATATGAATTACTGTATCGTGTTTTGTATATAATGTGACTTCAAAGTTAAAGGCCCGAGTCTACAACGGCCGAAACATTACTCATGAAGCTCAAGGCTCCAGTTAAAACCAATCACTGTATAACAATATTTCTTTTGTTCGATACTGTAAAGTGATAACAGTGTCTAACTAACCAAGCTAATGTTAAAAATTAAAAAGCCTCTACACTTTTAAAAACTCTCACTTATCCATACTAAGAGACGAACTACTTACATTAAAGACACGAGTACCGAAACCTTTAAAAAATCATTAACAACTTTACATTTCTTTTACATTCTTTTTAAAATAAATAAAACAGAGATTTTTTAAAAAAATATACTCATTAAAAGATCTTGCCAATTTTCAGTCACATCCAGATTTTAGCAATTAAGAGCGGATATCAGTGAACTTTGAAGCAAATGGGTATTAATTTTGTACTAAGCACATTTTAGAATCGAAATGAATTTTCCTCAAATACTAAATCATTTTCAAAAAAAGGCGAACTTAACTTTTTCCATCTTAACGTACTTAAGTGTTTTAACAGAGGACATATCGTTCAACTCAGAACTCCGAATTCACATAACAACACATGCTTCTCGAAAGCTTAGTAAAATATTAAGAAATAGGAAAATCACGTTAGAAATAAAGAAAAGAGTACTTTACTATTATTTCATGTCAGTCCTCATATATGGCAGTGAATGTTGGGTAACTTCATGACAGATGAAGAGACATGAAGCAAAGGAAATGTGGTTCTACAGTAGGATGCACTAGCGAAATTTTAGAAAGAAAAAAATGAAAACAAAAAATACACTTATACTTAAACTCCGAAAGAAACAGTTGACATTTCTAGGGAAAGAGGGTTTGGTAAATCTGAACTGACATGACCTATTGAAGGCGAGAGTGACAGACGAATATACAGACTATCCTACCGAAAGTGATTGTGTTAATTGTTGGTCTGATAGGGATTAGGAGAGACAGGAAAAAGACAAAATTTATTAGGGGCTACAATGGACATAAAATTGTGGAGAGCCATGATCGCCCACTCTCTGAACGGTTACCCGACAACAAGAAGAAACTGCGCTTATCGAGGCAGGCCCTGCCTACTCATGACAACAGATCCATGGTAATATCATGGAAAACTCTGTTCTTTTAATGACCGATGTTTTCTTACGTTTACGTCCCATACAATAAGTTTCTGAATTGTAACCAAATTGCATAAGGGTTCATTTTTTTTTTTACTGAAAATTTTTTAATATTTCAGAAAAATACATTTTGTAAGAACTTTAAATAAGTTTTGAATAAGTCGAATGTCTGTTGGGAGTCAAGCTCACTCCAGGCTTCAAGTTGAATTCATATACACAACAGTTCAAAAGTTTGAAGCAACCCTTTGAATTATCATGGGATGAATTTGTGAAAAAAAAAGAGGAAAAAGAGTTCTTAGGGTCATTAAAAAAGAATGGAATCAATTATAAAACTTATAGTTTGAGAAAATTTTGCAACGAATGCCAAAAATGTGTGCCGTCGTAATCAAGGCTAAACGAAGATATTTTGACGAGAGCAAAATTGAATAATAAATTCTTTTTTTCTTTTTGTCATAATACAATTTCTAATTAACAATGTCACTTTTTTTTAACCATGTATAATAATTTCTCTTATTTAATGTACAAAACAACTACTTCTGCTGCCAATTTATTATAATGGTTGTCATCGAACTTTGGAACTGTAGTGTATACGATCCATCGTTAAAGATACTGAGAAAATGGTCGGCATTTGTCTTACTCCAGTAATTCCTTAACTCATGCTAATTGCTCTATCGTTACAAGAATCAAATAAGACCATAATGGAATCTGTGGCGATCGATGGTTGCGGATGTCTTGAAGAGACATGATATTTAAAAGAAAGACTTACTCAATACCTTCAAAATTAAATTAGAAAGATTTCACCATCAAGGATCAGGCCTTAAATATTGAACTATTATGATGAATGTTTGTCCTTTAAAGGAGGCTTCGTGTCTTAGACGCCTGCTGGACTCTTCGAAACCTCAAGTGGAACTCATTTATACGATCCATCGTTAAAAATTCTGGAAAAAATCGTTGTCTCATTGTAACACTCCGAACATGTTTGATTTTTCCAAGAGACAAATCAGACCAAGAAATGACGCATTATTGCCACGTCTGGGATATAGCTAACTTATCATCACTTTCCAGCTTTGAAGAAGTTCAAAATCGGTTACGGGGCCTTTGCGGGTGTGACTTATTTTTAGCCCTACATTCCCTTATTAATAGACACAACATCGGCAGCACATTACTACTTTCATGGAAAATGTTCAAACACAGTCCATTCTTTAGTTCCAACATATCAAACATTTGCATCCAAGACCCTCATTGCTGCGTCCACACAGTTGAATGACACTCATTTTCTACATATTCCATAAGAAGGAGTTTCCACCCAAAAAGATTGTTCCCAGGAAACGCTTCTTTGAGAAACAGAATTCCGCGTATCTGTCTATATTTCTTAGATGAGGTATTATGTACATTTTTACATTATTCGGACTATTGTCCTCATATTTGTCGCCATATTTATTACAACGTTTCGACTGTTGTATGCTCCGGCCTTCTTCAGGTGGTTGGAATATCGAACTGAACCCTTTATTTCGCTGGTATAGACTGTTCTATTTCCACGTGCCATGTTTAATGGATGTCAGTTATCAGTTAATTCCTATTAATTCCCCTCTCCAACTTTTTCTACTGTCTTAACCGAGTATTGAACTCACTCTCTTTGGGTCCATAAAGACACAAGGCACAGTGGATAAAGAAAGTTAGTTCCAGTGACAGGACCCAAACAGTGTGAGTTCAATACTCGGTTAAGGCAGTGGAGAACATGGACAGAGGAATTAACAGGAGATAACTGATAACTGACATCCATTAAACATGGCACGTGTAACTAGAACTATCCTACCCCAGTGAGCGAAATAAAGGGTTAAGTTCGACATTCCAACCATCTGAAGAAGGCCGGAGCGTACAACGGCCGAAACAATGTAATAAATATGGCGAAAAAGATGAGGACAATAGTCCGAATAGTGTAAATAGAATCCCGCGTGTTAATTTGATTGATTTGATTTTTATATGTTATCAACCTTTTGTAGCTTATTTAAAACCTAAACATATTTTGGATTCTAAGAGTAATTCTTTTTTTTGCGCTGGAAAAATGCATTAACATTTTTAAAAGAATAACAATGATTTTTTTCCAGATACAAATTCTACTATTTAACACTTAGCTGGTGTAGAGATGCTGGATTGATACTTTTCCCATGGTATGGATTCAAACTCAAATTCGAACTTAGCTCTCTCATTCGTCTACGGAACCTCTTTCTATTACACCAGCTGCACATTCGCACTCCCATATGAACGCCTCCTTGAATGATACAATCTTAACCTCTTCAGGTTTGCAGTCAATAGTCATCTATCCTCCGTATACTCATCATCTTTATTTCTTACTTGTTCCTCAACACAATCTCATTCAGTAATCCTCTACCCAGAGTAGCTATTGGGATTTGTATTGTGTGATCTTTAGAGTAAAATAAAAATTAATAAACAGACCCTATTTGTTTCTTGACGCTAAAGAGAATATTGACAAAAAAAAAAATGTTAAAACGAAATTAGATTGTAGCTGGCTTCAAATAGGAGTAGATTGCCTATCGCTCGGTTCACACGCCTTCCCCGTCTATTGCACAAGAGTAGAGGTTTAGCCCTTGTTTCCTTTTTATTGCTGGCTTCCCGGTTCCTGCTAAAGTCTTCTCATTTTTCCCACCCAGTAACCTTTTATGATTAGCAATTAATATTTTACATATTTTTTTACAGGTTTGTCATGCAGGTGAAATTTTGTTAAATTGATTTTTAGTTTTTTTTTTAATTTAAATTTAATTTTGGGGAAAATACTAGTTTGATGAGTTCATGAATAATTTAGCCGCATTTTCGTGTTAAATTCGCACGTGTGTCGGATGTGCGTTTGGGATTTCAGCTGTGGGAGGGCACTGCCGGCGTGGTAGGTCGGCGTCAGATTGCCGCCCGTCACCTAGGGTTCGCGACGTGCATCGGCAACCCACCCGACCCGTCTTGAAACACGGACCGAGGAGTCCTGGCCGTTCGCGAGTCGTAGGGGCCCCGAAGAACCCCGAAGGCGCAGCGAAAGCGATAGAGCGCGTGGGAGGGCACCGGTCCGGGAGAGGTGTCGCGGCGAAAGCGGTTCCAGCGGGGAGTTTCTCGCTTCCATCCGCCTGCCTAGCCGTGCCCGATTCCGCCGGTGCTTGCCGTCGTCGTCCCCCTTTTCCTCCGTCCCGTATCGGTTCCTCCACGATTGTGGAATGTGGAATCGGCATGCCGAGTTCTAATTCTGGCAGTGTTTCGGTCACTAAGCCGTAATACTCATGTAAAAAGTATGAAACAGATTTCTTTTTTTCTGTTATGAGTTAAATAGCAGGGTAGACTGGACACTGTAACCTTTGGTGACAACCATTCTAAGAAGCATAGATTAATCGATTTGTTTCTTTTTAAGGCTTATCAACACGTTGTAGGTTATTAAAAGTCGAAGTATTTTTAATAATAATTAATTTTTAATAGTAATAATTCCTTTTTTGCTAGTGAATATTGCATTAAAAGTTTTAAATTTGATTTGATACAAGCCCAACTATTTAACCTATAGCTGAGGCTACATTGTTTAAGAAGGAAAGCTGAATTCAAAACTAACTTGAAGAGGGATGGATTCCGTCAGACTATCTTGCTCTAAACACACACACAAAGGCCTCTTGTGGGCTATGAAACTTTTGATTGAAGATGAAAGTATCAATAACAGTATTTATCATTATATTTTTATTCCTGTGAATTAGGATCAAATACAAATCAAATATGGATCGGAATACGCTAGAATGGTGGGATAAAGAACAAATATGAAACGTTTATCAATCTAATATGTCTTAATTTTATTAACGCTTCACCAGAGAATGAGATATGGAAAAGAAGAAGAAGAAGAAGAAGAAGAAGAAGAAGAAAAAAGAATTCTGGTATTTTTCTTTGTGTGTTTTATTGTTATTTTTAACTTTTTTTAGTTAGGCTTGACATCCGTTAATCTCTTAGAGCTTCGAAAGTTCGCGTTGTCACTCCTTGAATTCGGAACGCCATAAATGAACATTTTTTTTTTTAACCTAATTGTACTTAATTAATCAATGAAAATCAAACGACAAAAATCAAAATACCAGAATTTTTTCTTCTTATTTTTTATCCATATCTCATTCTCTGATGAAGCTTTAATAAAAATGGAATATGTTAGGTGGATAAACGTTGCTTATTTGTTTTTTATTCAATCATTTATCAATGTACAGGGTGTCCGTAAAGTATGGGAACACAGGAAATCTCATTAACTACATTTCCTTTATTTCCACAGATTAAACATGGTTTTGTTGAAAAATAGTAAAAAAAATGACTTCTTCTTTCTGGAGAAGGTGTACTGAATGAAAACCACAGGTGAAACACACTTGATTGAACGCATATCGGTGTCTTGTTTCATCCCGACAATGCTCCAGCACACACGTCTTTGGTTTCAATGGGTGCTGGGCGTGACTGTGGTTTTGAACTGTTTCTTCTGATTTGACTATCATCTATTCCCCGACAGGAAAAAGTATTTGGTATCGCAGAGATGATGATTTAATATCTGCTATTAATGACATTTTTGACTAACAAGTTGAACAGTCTTCTTTGAACAGTCAGATGTCAGTTTAATTGGAAAGAAACAATTCAAAGTTGAAATTAATACATGCAAAATTTCACAGCTCTAGCATCACTCCTTCACAGTCAACCTATGAACTTTCAGTCCACACTCAGGCTTTGTATTCAAATATTACATAATTCCAATATATATATATATATATATATATATATTGGAATTATGTAATATATATATATATATATATATATATATATATATATATATATATGTGTGTGTGTGTGTGTGTTGTGACCTTGTTAGGGCCAGAAATAAAGGCAGAAAGAGAGAAATTGAGTTAGACAAATGTATTAACAGAAACAGCAATAAAAACATATACAAACTTGAATTTCGGTCCGATAGTCAGAGCTGGCTAATGCAAACTTCGCTCTTCAAAAGGCAGTACCTGCTCCTATTTATAGCTGGGAGAATCTATGCATGCGTGGGTAAATTACCATAACATATATACACAGGGTGTCTCTAAAGTCTTGACACAGGGGAAATCATTAACTATTTTTTTACATCCACAGATTAAATATGGTTTTGTCGAAAAAAGAAAGAATTGATTTTTTATCTGGGGTATGCTGAAGGAGAAGGTGTACTCAATGAAAATCACAGATGCAACACACTTGATTGAACGCATAAATGTGCTAAAATTAACGGCCATGTGGTGTTATTGCATCGATTTCACGTGAATCTTGCATAGCACATTAAAATTTGCATCACAGAGGAACTCGTATTGAAGAGGTTATTTGTTAATATACTTATTCTATAAAATGTTGAAAATTTCATTTCTTGAAAATATGGATTTTTGCCGATGTACCCAGACTTTAGGGATACTCTGAATATAGGAATAAAATTAATTGAAGGTTCATTTTTGGCGGGGTGGGGGGTAAATTGATGAGAGTGTTGCATTTATGAAATGAATGCACAAAAGCATAGGAATATTTTCAACTGGATGTCTTTGATTTTAAAATTGTTTACTCGTTAAGTTGCTAATTTCAGATATTTAATAATATGATCGATAGTTTTACCTAGCAACAATATGAACGTACCGATTTAAAGCTTAAAGATGAAACAAAAACAGCTAAAAACACGCATATTTGATTGATTGATTTGCTTTTTACGACTTATCAACCATTTGCAGGTTATTTAAAGCCAGAAAACACTTTTGGGTTTCAAGAAAATTTTGCTCGCTTGGTTGTTTTTGTTTAGCGGAATGTCAAACTGTTTTATTTAGTGCCGAAATCTAAATATATTGTACGCAATTTTATTTAATTTTTGGAGATAATAATAGTTTAGTGACAAAAATTACTAATTAACCCATAGCTGGGGGAAGATGTGTCAGACTCAAAACTTTTTCCCCAAGGGCTTTTGCGCGTATGTGAATATAACTAACCCAAATAGAATTTGAACTCAGTTCTCCGATTCAAAATTGAAAACCATCATTCATTACACCACCCGCACACCCAATCTAGCTGCACCTGGTATTCTCAAGTACTCGATATTGATTAACTTCGGTAAGCGGACGAGAATCGATGTTTCAACGCGGTATTGCCCTAAGCCTAAGAATATATGATTATACATTAATTTCGTAAGTAATTAAGGACAAGCGCATTTTTTTTGAGTTTATCCAGATATTTTAGGCACGATATAATACGATGTTGTTATATTGTATTATAATTTAGAGCATCAACACCTGCCTTCACGCTATAGATGAGCTTTCAAAATAGTCCCAAAGCGAGAAAGGATTTTAAAGCTGGTTGTGTCCTGTCAAAGAGAACGATAGATATAACTTCTTTTTACTATTATTTCTATGTATTAATATAGGCAAAATACAGTATTTTTCCTATTGCCCTAATGATTTCTGTCAATTAACATTTCATTCGACGACAAGATTTGTCGAAGATTCCTGTGATGGTAATTATGTTTAGAATATCATAGAGAATACATTTGAGCAATGGGGAAGTTTTTATAGAGAATAGAACCAGTGAAACTGCTATCTGTGTATATTTAGACATTATATTTATATATAAGACCCCCCCATAGAGGAGAACATGACTAAAGACTGTGTGTACGCTATCCCGTGCAGCTGCTGAAAGAAATATAAAGGAGAGACAGGTCGCACCCTCAAGGTAAGGCTTCAAGAACACCAGAAGGCTGTAACACTAGTGGAAGTGGAAAAATCAGGCGTGGCTGACCACATATGGAGAGAGAAGGGAGATCACCGCCCTCTGTGGGATCATGTTGAGATCATAGACAAGGGACACCATTGGAAAATTCGTAAACTTAAGGAATCAGCACATATGCTAGGCCACAAAAATCTCTTGAGCCGACCAAGCATAGAAATAAATACAATATAGGAACCAGTAATAAGGAGTGCTAGAGAAAAGCAATCATAACAACAAAGCTGCAATATGAGCTCTGGTAAAAACATGATAATAACAGCAAAATTGCAATATGAGCACTGGTAAAAATGGTTGCTGGGCATTAGGTTTATAATACCCAGAAATCCATACCCAGATGTCCTCAAGGACACATGGCACAGTAGATAAAAGCGTTGGTTAGATCCAGTGACAGGACCCAAAGAGGCCCGGTTAAGGCAGTGAAGAACATGGAGAGGGGAATTAACAGGAGTTAACTGATAACTGACATCCATTAAATATGGCACGTGGAAGTAGAACAGTCTACCCCAGTGAGCGAAATAAAGGGTTAAGTTCGACATTCCAACCACCTGAAGAAGGCTGGAGCGTACAACAGCCAAAACGTTGTAATACGTATGGCAAAAAAGATGAAGACAGAAGTCCGAATAATGTAAATAAAGTGACAACCAGGAAGAGTGTTGAAATTTCTGGAACATATGAAAAGGATTCAGAGAATATCTGTCTGAATTTCTGGGATGAGGAGTTGTCATTACTTACACTATTTACATACAAAATTTTTTCTACATCATTGTTTTTGTTGTTGTCATAACGTTTCAGCTGTTTTCACCCGGCCTTTATCAGGGGATTGTCGATCTGGGTAATCTACAGGGAATTTCAATCTGATCCCTTTATTTAATCGACTGGGCTAGATTGTTCGTTTTCTACTGTCCATATCTTGGGATAACTCGACTAGTTCTTATTCTAATGTCGCTTAGTTATGAAGTCTGAATAGTTCTAATAACAACAAAGACGAGGACAATAGCATTGATATAGAATCCAGCATCGCCGCAGCATTTTATAGATGATGTAGGAGCGCTGTGGCATTGGTAATGGCGTCCGTAGTGATAGCTAGGTCATCTGTATGGTCAATATCGGTCAATACTTTTGCGCGACTGGGTTTTACTTTATCACCAAGTCTCTCCAGTCGATATGTTCCCTTTGAAGACAATCAACTGTCGATCATTTATACGCCAAGAAGTGGCAGTTACAATGAGAATACATTTTAATTCAAATATAAAAATATTCCATACTTAATTGAAATTAGGCTTACGTAATATGTAGAGTGAAAAGGTGCCATTCAGCTTTTTTTTTACTAGCATCTTGGTTAAATAATGGTTTTAAAGTTAAAAATTTAGATCAACCAGACATATTCCTTTTGAGTTAGCTGGGACAATGTTCTTATTAAAATTGATTATTTTACGCTAATTTCCAGCCAATACAATGTTCAAATACCACTCAAGGTAGAAGTTTACAGAATGGGATTGTTTTATGGACGTATGACTTGTAGATTAGGAGGTTATATGGAACAGATAACAGTTGAATCTAGACTTGAAGAAGGTTTAGTTTGTAGTGATTGGGGAAGCATCGTCCCGAATGTTTGCTCCGCAAAACAGCAACTCTTGAGAGGTAGTTGTCCGAATTAGACTTCCTTTTTACCAACGGAATACGAAGGAAATTAGCATGGTTCGTCCCTGTGTATATAGCATGGCGGGTCCTAGATACGACGGTCTGAACTGGTAGAACTCGGAAATGAAGCACGTGGAATCAGTTTCTATTGAAATAGCGATATTGCTTTCGATGATTTGTCTGTGTGAAAAAAAAAAGTTCGTAGTGGGAAAAATAATTCATCCACTATGAAGTGAACTTAATTATACTTAACTTGGATATCTAGTTAATACTTATAATCAATATGGGCGTCAAGTTGAACATTATAATCTTATAATCTATCTTGATGGATTCTCCTTAGGATGTGAAGTTCGTCTTAATTGTTTATGTTGTAACCAAATGAATGGTTACGGAATAACAAAAGATGTGTTTGCAGATAAGTAATGTTTTGCACAGTAAGTAAACAGATTATTACACGACCTGAAAGCGTCGGGGTATACTCAATCGCCAAGACTTAATCTCCAGCTAGTCTTATACTCAGTGGAAGAGTCCACAATCGACTCATTGGACGGAGGACGCTAAAACAGTTTACAAAGTCTTTGGTTGCAATTATGCAAGCTTGCTAGTATGGCCCTAGTACACGGACTTGTAGGACTAAACTTGTTTTGTTCTAACCGAATTTGGCTATAAACGACTGTCTATATCTCTGAGATGAGGTATTATGATTATTTATATTATTCGGACTGTTATCGTCATCTTCATTGCCATATTCACAACGTTTCGGCCGTTTGTACGCTCCGGCCTTCTTCAGGTTATTTGAATTTTAAACCGAACCCATTATTTCGTCCATCGGTGTAGATTGTTCTAGTTCCACGTGCCATGCCTCTTCCGGATGTCTCAGTTATTCCCCTGTAACTCAACTCTCCATGTTCTTTGGTTCACCACTGCTGCAGCCTGATATTGAACTCACAACGCTTTGGGTCTAGTCACTGGATCTAACCAACGTCTTTATCCATTAAGACATCCGTAAGAAGCATGGCACGGTGGTCGAACAAGATAAAGGGTTCGGTTCGAAATTCAAATCACCTGAAGAAAGCCGGAGCGTACAACAGTCGAAACGTTGTAAATATGGCAAGGAAAATGAAGATAACGGCCCGAATAATGAAAATAATGCAAACAACTCAAATCTACGCTAAAAGTAAAGAAAATTGCTTTAGAACTAGTTTAAGTTTTCTTTAGCGCAGAGAAGCAAACACGCCCACCAAAATATAGAGAGAAGTCGGTAAAATTGCAAATCACCACACGGACCTGACTACACAGTTGATACAAATATAAGTAGGCGAATTCGAATTATACTGATTCTACTTCCTTAATCAGGTAATTATAATTTCTTCAGAAAAAACATTTCCAATCCAGATCTCATTTAAAATCTGATGATACTGTCATTAGAGAGAGGGAAGTTTTGTCAATTGCATATCTACGCAGGTTTCGTTTACTAACCAAGCAGAAGTTAAAGCACTCTTATGCATTTAACTTTATCTTCGTACATGTATGTCACGAACTTTATGCTGAATTCACAACATCGCATAGCACAGACCAAAACTAGCATGCATCTATCTATCTATCTATCTATCTATCTATCTATCTATCTATCACACACACACTCTCTCTCTCTCCCTCTCTCTCTCTCTCTCTCTCTATATATATATATATATATGTCTATGTGTGTAAAGTTATAGCGTTTGTTTGTCTGTTATTGAACTCCTCTTAGGGTTTTTTAACACCGCATAAGTCAATAACAGCACATACCAAAACTAGCATGCATCTATATCTATCTATCTATCTATCTATCTATCTATCTATCTATCACACACACACACACACACACACACACACACACACACACTTTCTCTCTCTCTCTCTCTCTCTTTCTCTCTCTCTCTCTCTATATATATATATATATATATAGATAGATATAGATGCATGCTAGTTTTGGTCTGTGCTATTATTGACTTATGCGATGTTGTTAAAAAACCCTAAGAGGAGTTCAATAACAGACAAACAAACGCTATAACTTTACACACACAGACATATATATATATATATATATATATATATATATATATATATATATATATATATATATATACAGACAAACAAACACTATAACTTTACATATAAAGTTATAGCATTTGTTTGTCTGTTACCGAACTCCTCTTAGGATTTTGGAGATATAACAGTATATATTCTGAAACTTCATTGCCTAAGGTACTTGGAAAAGTATATTTCATTTTGATCAAAGGGGGTCCCCAGGGTGCATAAAACCGCCACTGAAAATTTGTTTCCCTTTGATTTAAATTAAATTTGTACAAAGGAATGACTCCTATCCAAAATATAGAAGGAGAAATCCAGAAGATGGAGGTCACATCGGCAAGTTCATTGAGCAATATTGAAATGCATCATTTTTATACACGAATTATAACAATGATTTGAAATCAATCATCATTTCCTTAAAAAAATGTGTGACACACAGCAAGGCGCAAGTAATTCAGCTAGTATAAATATATTTTCGGATTTACGGGTGGTGCGATGGATAGAGATACGGAAGGAGAAATTGGAGAGACGACTTCGAATTCCAGTCGAGTCAGTTACGTTCCCTTATGCGCAAATACTCTTCTGAAATGTTTAAATACCCCCGTATGTCGTCCCCAGGTAATGGGTTAAATAGTAGGGCAGTCTGGGCTCTTTAACCTTGTTTGTAAACCAGTCAAGAAAGGACAACTGTGAATTCAAAACCTGAGGTAGATCGTTTGGAAAGCTCGTCGTACACTATATACACAAGTTCCCTGTATTAGGCTCTTCGTAAAAGTGTAATTTGTTCTGCATGTTTTCACAACCATTTTCAAATCATATATGACTGGCTGTTCGGTTATCAGAGCTGAGATACCTGACCTTCATACTTCGAAGACTATTGGAGAGTAATTATGTATGTATATATATATATATATATATATATATATATATATATATATAGAGAGAGAGAGAGAGAGAGAGAGAGAGAGAGAATTTTTCCTTACCAGTAGTACGACTGGGAGTTTCATGCACAACGCTCGCCTCATGTAATGAATTGAACCTCATTTCTGCACAAAGCAATCTTAATGTATTGTCTGTTGGGTGATTCTATCTCATATACTAATATAAAAAATATTAAATTCTTACATTGGTCACACATGTAGCACACTCTCTCGTAGGTTGACTTGCCACATGTCGAAAAGAACATATTGATCATTACATCACAAACAAATAAAATACAACTATTTTAGCAGATAACACGGAAAGATTAAAAACTCAAATGTTTAGATGCCATTAAAATACAAAAGAAACAATTCCCATTAAATAAAATATATTTCTCAATAAAAGTAGACGGCATATTGAAGTGTCTATGAAATATTTAATATGCATACAAAAATAACAAAATGTATAAATATTTGATACATGCTTTGGAATTTAACTGTTACATATGACGCCATTTTGATTTGATTGCAATTCCAATTTCAGTGATCTAAAAGGTCAGGATATAATCAGAAAATATTTTCTAGTATCCCGATAAAAATACTGATGCAATGACGAGCGTGGAAGAGTGAATACAGTTTGATGATTTGTGTTAGATTACTTATTATGATGCTGAGAGCCACGATCTGTAATTTGATTCGTTGATGGTGATGTAATTTCGAAATCCTGTATGTTCACCTGTATTACAAATTTACATATTCTCACGTCATAAACCGAGCTATTTTTGAGGTTTGAATCACTTATTTATTCAGGGAATGTTACACCTGTTTTGAGTGTAAACAAAAATTCAATATGGCGCCTTCTCTAATAGCAACATATATTTCAAACGATGTAGACGATATTCTTGGTTAATTGGGAAGGTGAGAATTCAAGGACATCTCTGGTTGTCAACCGCTAAAAGTTGGTAACTTCTTATTTAAAGCATTGCAAATACCTCTAAATGCATTTAGTAGTTTTACCATAGTGACATCTAATGTTGTAGGACTCGTGAAAAATGAAAGCAATAATTATTGGATCGAGGCGTTGACAGTTATAAATACTGAAAGGAAAATTCAAGAAAGACTTGATATTAATATTTAACAGCATAAATCAATAACTGGAAAAAGGAAATGCGATGGAAATGATATTGTCATCAATAGCAAATGGAAGAATAACAAATAATTAAATAATAAAACAGCCATAATATACACAGTGAACAGCGTCATTAAAAGAACTATCAATAAAAATTCAATCATTCCCATAAATAATCTTGAAGAGTTTGGAATATTTGCAGGACTTTTGCGAATTAGCAAAAAACAGGAAGGAATGATAAGAGTTATTTATAAAACTGTTGAAGTTGAGTATTGACTGTGTACCTTTGAGTAGAAACAATACTCATGATAATGTAATTTATTCTGAAAAAGACACTGATATATTGAGAAGTGATGTTGATTGTCTGTTTTTTTTTAGCGAAATATCAACTCCTCATGGGTAATTTAATGTCGAAATTTAATTTCCGTGGGAGTATCAGTAATTCCTTCTACAAAAATGGTAATTTTTTTCCAAAAACATATTGCTGCTAATTTTTTTTCACTTTTTATAAAACTGTATTGCTGGTAATTTCCTTTTACTTTGAAATGTATTGCTGGTATTTTTACTAGAAAAATGTTTATACTTTTATAGCGTTTTGACCGCAGTTGGGACCCTGGAAACAATAGCAGTTAAGAGGTGATATACACGGTATTTACTCTGTCCTCCCACTAGGACGAGATGTGACACAAGGTCTATTTTTAGGTGGGAACCCGAGCGCGTACACCCGGGACAGGAACAAAAATTCCCCTCAACCCCTGCAACCATCGGTTGTGCTGGCTTCGGTGCGAACACCGATCCCTCCCTCTGGCGCAATGGGATGGTGCGGCCTCGGGCAGCTCTTGCCCAGGCCTGGCACCTCTTCAGTATAATTTTCTCAGTTGCCCCTCTGTCCTTTGACAGAGAAGCCACTTAGTGCAATCTGTCCAAGGACAGAGACGCAACTGAGAGATGATAAGCCATGTGAAATCTCTCCAAGAGGTGATATCACACACTTCAAAAACCGCCTTGTTTCCGGATGTAGATTATCGTCATATACAGGATGGATGGTTTCATCACAAGTAGTAATTACTTAATGCAATATTGACGTTGGTTTTTAATTGAACATTAGAATTCTGTAATGTCTAATGAATAAAATAATATACTGATTTATAGGTGTTACATCAATACATTGATCAGATTTGTTTGAGCAGATAAAAAAGCACACCAAGAAATAAAACAATACATCCACAAGTACACAGGCATTTGTTTATATAGCAGAAGAATGAAGCTTAAGCAATGATTAGTCATCATACCAAGACGATCTTAAGATTGGACCCACCTTAAAAGAAACCTGAAAGCATATTTCCAACATGGTTGAAACCTATCAAATAGGAAATATTGCCTTTGTCACCACATCTTCCGAAGCTCGAACTGGTGTTGTTCCGTATCCGAAAGTATCGTCTTTTTTCAGAGTAATATACCACTGTCAAAAGTCTTATCAACAGGCGAAAGGTTATCCTGTAATAAATAGCACAATGTAATGGAGTCTGTATTGACCATTTTTATTGTCCCCAGCAGGGAAATATTACTGACTACTTGTTTATGACAAAGCGAGTACAACCTGTAAGAGCACTTTCATACTCCATCTTTTTTCCAGACAATTTGCTTGTTAATCAATAATTTTGGAAGGAGGAAATCCTTGCCTTAACAGCAAATCTCATATTCTCGCTTAATACCGATTCGTCAGTTCGTGGTCCACATACGGTTTTGTTTCATTTTTTTTTTGCAAAAATTGTCACCGTCAACAAACCTAATCGAATATATCATATTTCAGAAATACGAGACGATATACTTTCTAATAATCTACGTGCCTTTTCTGATAGGAGATCATTTACTTTCTAATTCTTAACTTATTCTCCTTGTTTTTATACACACACGGTGTTACAATTTAAGAGAAAATCAGCGCCTTTTATTTAACTAAACTCACCCCAGTTTGGTATGAGGACAGTGGTATGGAGTACCCAGTGAAGATCGATCGCATTACTAATGTGCTACGGGAATAGCTCGTTAAGCATTACTTCATTTAGTCATGTATTAAATTGTTAAATAATTTAAATATTGGCATCCATTTTTAAGATGAACAGTGTAAGTGCTTTTCGATGATTTCTGACAACTTTATGACACTATTTAAAGTGGCGCGCTAGTAAAAATCATCAAAGAATATGTTTTTAAACAGTTTATAAAAACTGTTTAAAACAAAACAAAAACAACAACAAAAAAAAACAAAACAAAAACAAAAAAACAAACAAAAAAAGGAGCATTCGCTTATATTAGCATTCTTTTGTCATTCCTCTATTCCTCATATGTTCAGAATAAAAAGAAAAATAATTTTTTTTTAATTTTAGAAGGGGTCCTGTTCCTAATATAAATACAGTGTCAAATTGATCCCTGATTTTTTAAAGATGTATCTGTACCGAGTTTGTATTTACAAATGTCAAGATTGAAAGTGTGCCTAGGTCATTTGTGATTTCGCACAATTCGTGTTTTCCTGTCTATCCCAATTCGTAATAAAGGGTGTTTCATTAAGACGGATCAAAGTCAGCACTAAATAAATCAGTGTTATTGGTGAAAACTTATTTATTTCTCTATTAGATCATATTATTTAAGTCATGGCAGTTATGTATGAAAAATAATATCGCCGAAATGTCTGCCAAGGCTTCGGCGGTACACCTCCACTCGATGGTCAAAATCTTTTTGACGTCTCTGTATATTTGCTCCTCGATCTCACCAATATGCATATTATCTCATTCTTCAGCTGTTGAATTGTTGTTGGCTGGTTGGCATAGACTTTACTTTTGAGATGACCCCAATGGAAGAAATCTAAAGGCGACAAGTTGCACGATCGTGGTTGCCAATTGACTTCGCTGTTTCGAGAAATGATGCAACCTGGGTACTTTTCATTGCATTTCTGTTTGAACGTCCATTTTCGTAATAGGCTTCGATAACTTTAACACGTTGGTTGGTTGTTAATCTTTCCATGGTTGAAATTACCAAAGTTACTAAATTCGAAAAAAAAAACCAAAAAAACAAAAACAAAAAAAAACAACGAAAAATTCATTAGACGCTTAAATTTAATTCACATTTAAATTCGGTCCAATTTATTGGAACACCCTTTAGTGTGTAGTTATCAATTACGTAAGCACAATGTCAGAAGTTTTTGTTTTGCCACTATAATGTTTACAATGTTGGTGAAGACTATTTTTAAAAATCACATCGATCACAGTCGGAATCATAGATTCATCTTTTCAATATGTGCATTGCATTTGGTTTGTGAAATCTACATACAGCTTTGAATTCAGAGCGGTTCTAATCCTAGAGGTGATATCAACTTCGGCTACAGTCTACCCTGTGATTTAAAACATAACTGGTGGAGATGAGATAGATCTATACTTTTATCAATGGTATTTAGACGAAAGTGAAAGTGAAAGTCACGAAACAAAACTCGACAGGAATTCGAACTCGGCACACCGAAGTTTTGTTCCGAGCTCTTAACTCAGCGCATAGATAGATTATTAAATTAAAAAAAAAAATGGCAATCTTGATACGGATTGTATGATTGATATTGATACGGATAGAATGCATAAGAATCGGAGAATGGTCGGGCGAAACTATGTGGTAGCAAAAACAAAGAAAATCAATATTTCTAACAGTTGTAATCTTAGCTCATTTCAGTGTTATAGAAAAATAAAATATCATTATATTAAAATTAAATCAAGAAAGTTTACACGATCTTTGATACTTTGCTGGAGAGGCAGATTTTTTCTTCAGACAGAAAAAAAGCCTTTATCTAAAACATTAATACATTAAATTGTTTTTATTTCTTGGTTATTGTAACAAAACAAATTAGGAATGCTTATGCAAGCCAGTCGCGCCATTTGCAGACAATTTATTTTAGCAGGACGTCTGTGTGGGAAGTGACCGGGTTTGCGATATTACCATCTATTTTATCTGCAGCAAGAAATTGTGTCGAAAGCTTTTTAGAAATTGATTCTTTCATTTACTGATTTTAATGTTAGTTGACGAGACATTATGGGTCACTACTAATGGCTACCCTGCTACAGCAGTACGAATTTTGTAATTGATAATGTGTTCGTCTAGAAAGATTCGCAATGATGAAAACGGTTGGCTAAAGTAGTTGGATGTTTAGTGCGTGCTTATAGACAGCGCCTTAAGTTTGATCTCTTTCTCGTAATTTGACATGGGGATCGCCGTAGATGATTCCAGAATAGACTTTGCACTCAGTGTGCATCAGAGAAATCAGGGTTGACCTGGTAGCCGAGGTTGGAAATCCACGATTCACTCAATTTCAGTGGCCGCCCCATCTCCGCCGAGGGTAAATCAGTCTGACTTATAAACACTCACCCTAGAACGAGAAGAGAGTCTCTGATATCTACGTATCAATGTTACGTCTAAGAGATTTAGTCTCCTGTTTTCATAAGTAACGTATCACGATAAAATTACAAAAAAAAAAAAAAAAAATAAATAAATAAATA
Organism: Acanthosepion lycidas; assembly: GCA_963932145.1. Taxonomy (NCBI): domain Eukaryota; kingdom Metazoa; phylum Mollusca; class Cephalopoda; order Sepiida; family Sepiidae; genus Acanthosepion; species Acanthosepion lycidas. The sequence goes on along the minus strand of OZ010581.1, from coordinate 69,042,502 downwards.
AAAAAATACAGGCAAAAAGTTTGGGACCATCTTGCATTTCTTTAAAAAGAGATATTTGTGTATTTTTTAAAGTGAAAGATAAAATTGAAAAAAACAAAACAAAACAAAAACAAAAAAAAAAACAAACAAAAAAAACCGAGCATTCGCTTATATTTTTTAGTCTTTCTCCAGATTTCTGTTACTACGAAAAAAATTAAAATTTGGATTCGTCTGTCCACAATACATTTTGCTAAATTATTAATGCTTTGTATGAGAAACATTATATTTTGCTTTCACCATTAACCCTTCGGTAGACTTTTTGAGATTATCAAAAGGGCTGGAGATTTGATTCAGGTCAATGGAATCATGAAAAAAGAATAGTATCATTCGATTTTTGTAAATTTTTGTAAATTATAACTTGGCCATATTCAATGCCCTAACGCATCTCCTATTGAATTACCATCGGATGAATTAGATAGGTGAGTTCGAAGAGAATACACAAAGCGTGAGAGAGAGTTTTTTTTCCAGTCATTGAAGAATGCTTGTGAAAGTCTGCTATCTACATTGTTTCAAAAACTGTTGGAAAGATTGCCAAAAATGTGTAAAGCAGTAATTAACACAGGTACTGGTTCTATTGACGAAAACAAAATGTGATATTGTTGTATGATAAGCGTTAAAGTTAAGTGCTTATTTCGGCCTTGCATCACATCTAAGCTGCGCCTAGAAAATCATTTTGGCCCTTCGACGTGGCATTGTGCCATATCTGTGCTACGATGAGATATACATTTGGGCGCTTCGACGTGATGTAACGGTTAGCAAGCTTACCTCGCTATATAAATTATAATAGAGTGGTGAGTTTGTGCTCCATATTTTCGGCCTTGTGTCACATTTAAGCGACGCTTAGAAAATCATTTGGGTACTTCGGCGTAATCGTTAGCAAGCTTGTTTCGTTATATTAATTAGAACTAAGTAGTAAGATTGATTCTCACTGGGTGCTCCACATTTTCGGCCTTGTGCCACATCTAAGCCACGCTTAGAAAATCATTTGTGCTCTATTGCGTGGTATAATAGTTAGCAAGTATGTCTCGCTAGATCAATTAAGACTGAGTGCTCCACATTTTCGGCCTTGTGCCACAATTATGCCACGCTTAGAAAATCATTTGTGCTCTTCAACGTGGTGTAATGGTAAGCAAGTAAGTCTCGCTAGATCAATTACAACTCAGTGCTTCATAATTTCGGCCTTGTGCCACATCTAAACTACGCTTAGTAAATTGCTATATGAGATTGTATTTATATTTAGCTTAATAGATCAGAGAGCTAGTATATAACAGTTACTCTTTGGATAGTTGTTTGCGTATTAAAGTAAAAGGTGTTCGAACTCTGCTCCAAAGCTATTAATGGATGCCACTTTATTTTCATATCTCATGTCTGACCTATATCCAAGTAGGCCTTTCTGCTACGTTGGCTAGCTAATCCCTGTTTCTGACGCCTGCTTAGGCACAGGGACAACCTGTGGTTTATACTGGGACTATATTGGGTGGACCTTAGATGTAGTTTCTATCATAGATGATGAGTTCAATATAGTCAGTATCAAACCCTTGGTCACGATGACTTGTAACTTAGAACTAATCGTCCTTGCGTATAGTTTCAGCGATATTCACAAGGCTTGGATTAATCCATGACATGGTTTTCAGGTTATTCGCACTGGGACCGGCTCACAACCGATTCTTTTAGGCAATTACCTCAATGACAAATTGGCTAATTGTAAGATTCAAACCCGGTCTCATGGGCGAGACGCTGACGTTCTAATCACTGAGATAGCTTATAACAATTATTGACAATTATTATACCACATTACATACAACGGTCAACGAGTGTCAATGTTTTAGAATCAGTTACTTATATTGATTGAAAGCAAATTAACTCTTAATAATACATTCAACCACATGTTGTAACACGTTTCTCAGTGATATGATCCATCTTGAATTTAAAAAGAAAAATTAAGTACTGCTTGGAATTCATTATAAAATTTGTTAATCATCCCCCCAAGCAAGACAATCAGTCAGTCAGTTATGTGCCATGCGTGATACATGCTTATGCGATTATGTATCTTTCGATACATGACTGACAAGGGAGATTTTTTCCCGCAGTAGATAGCCATTTCTTTCTGCGGTAGACCAGTCGCCATCCAAGGCTATAGAAACTGGCTTGTCCTGCAAGTTACCCATAGCTGGTGGGGGGGGGAGAAGAAGAGGATTCATACCTTCCCAGATAAGTGAATGTAATGGATTCGACTGGAATTCGAACTCGGCTCTCTGATTTCTCAATCTGAGCCGCTATCCATTACTCCACCGTACTTCCTAAGCAAGACAATAAAACTACTAAAACGCAAGCGTTTACTGAGTGTGAAAGAATATGAGAAAAATATAAAAGAGAGAGAATGGTAAACGAACAGGAATTAGAAGATAGCGAAGATCAAAATTGACTGGAAATCAAGAAGCCGGAAGAGACTTCTACAAGTGCGAAGTGCGAGAGAAGAAACTGTTAGCATAGAACTTACGGTAACATCTAGCTATTTAACCTGTAATATGATGAAACCTTGCCGTCAGTATAGTACTGCACTTAAATTCATAAAGTCTAGGTACCAAAGAGTAAAGTTCATCAGAACAATTACCATGAAAGTATTTAGGGAAAAGGCACAGTGAAGCTATGTTACGCCTGTGGGAAAGGGACTGAAGCCGAGATGCCAGGTCAAGAGCAATAGCATTGCAGATTCCGATTTGTGTTTTATCTAGAATCTCTAAATTCATAGCAGAAGCACAAGACCAAATAGTCAATGCATGGACGAATGGCAGACTTAGAAATGTGTAAATGTGGTTCTGGCAAGAAAAATTGTTTCGCATGACACAGTGAAATAACTTCTCTGTAATCTCATATCATGTCATAGGTCTGTAACTATATGAGTGTAAGATGAGAAAAATCCAATATATTACGTGTCGTTTAAGAGATGTGTAGGATTATAACACGGCCGGCCCAGTTCGATCCTGGGTTGTTCTCACTCTAGTCAGTACTGCCGATGGTCAATTGATGGTTGTCTGTTGACAACTTCGTTCTTCATCTGCACTGCCGCGTATTGTGCTCTTTGATCACAGAGCAGTAAAAATCGAATCTCCGTCCGTAGTTAAGCGCTGAATCAAACTGTGGCGCAATCATGCTATGGAAAAGACAAAGGATGCTTCCGGTAGTGAAAATACAAATATCATGAAAAATAACGAAGAAGGTCGCTGGGTTAATTTTCATTTGGTTTATATAGTCGTTGATACAACAAGATCAACTCTTCTCGTTAAGCTCTCTACCGTGACACTCTCTTTCTTGCTTCTAAAACTTGGAGCCTGTTCAAACATACATAAGCAATTAGATCGAGACTTCTGTCGGCAGCAGGTTACGTGGGGTTCAGCAGCTTCTCCTGCGTCGCTGTTACGTCTCATCTGCCGCTTTCACTCCAAATCCTGGTTTGAACTAAGCGTTCAGTTTATAAGTATATCGCGCGATTCCTACCGTTTCTCAAAACTCATTAATTATTCATCAATTAATTATTTTCTTTTACATCGAGGATATGACGTCGACCCTGATACAAAACGGTCAGCTAATACAATAAACCCTTTGATAATAAACGCTGTTTTACCATTTCTTTTTGACACTAGGCCGTTTAACCAAACAATTTTTCGTTAAACGTTTGTGCTTAAAAGATTATTTCAAACGGCAAATAATTATCCTTGTTTGACGACTTTTCCTGATGCCTTCCAAATAATTCTCTACACATTCCAGAGTGTTCACATTCCTGGTCTGGCAAAACTTTTTCGCCTTACATTTTACATTTCTCAAATCTGTGATTGCTTACATCACTGGTCTGGTTATCAGAAAGCAGAGAAAAAAAATCTCTTTTTTTTTTCTTTCGGTTTGTATTTCAATTCATGTTTTCACCTTCAGCACTTTCATGTTTTTAATCCTTTCAATTCTCCAATTCTATACGGGGGTTCACATGAAACCTTTTAAATCCTAATTTTATACTACAAGTGTCACAATAATGTAACAGGGTAAACTGGGTCTATCAAACCTAATTTTCTATTGCTTTAATTATCAGTGTCAGAACCTACATAAAAAGATAGGATTTTGAATGAGTCCCCAAATCAGGCAAAACCGCTATCCTGAGTTTGGTGCAAGAGCCACCTTTTTCAACTCTGTACTTATACACTTATATAATGAATGTAAGATGACGATTCCGAATTCTTTAACTTTTGTCGTGTCCATAAAAATAAATAAAAATCATAGTGTAAAAATAATTATAATAAAATATTTATAACAAATTATAATTATTGTAGCACCATTTAACGAGGCAGAAAGGGAAAAGAAAGAAAAGAAGGAAAGGAGAGGCTAAGAACCGAATCGTGAGTGATAAGCAAGAACACACACACAGCTAAGAGACAATGGATAAAAGGATATTTTGATAAGTAACAAATGGCGAAAGAGTGTCATTACAATGACAGGGAAATTCTGAGTAAAAAGAAAGGGAAAGAAGGAAAGAATCAGATATGTTTTGGCATCGGCTGTGTTATCTAAGGATATGAAAACAAACTATTGGTACGGGAAGACATCTTATTATCAACTACAGACCGGCTGGCCAAAGAGAGAGAAAGAAAAATTCAAATGAAAATGTTATTTCGTTAAGTGACGAAAAACAGACAACTAAAAGGACTTGGACAGATATGAAAAATTAAAAAACCACCCACGAGCGTCCGACGGAACCTTCTTGGCCTGCGATAATAAAGTTTTGTTATCAGGAATTTGTACCAAAAGAAAATGAATGTGTTTTTTTTTTCTTTCTTCGAGGCGACAGACTGGCTGGAACTTTGGAGATGTTTCTCTTTGAGACCATGTTAAGAAGACCACACATTCTGATAATTAGCGATAAAATACCTGACGTAAACCACGTGTAGAACAAGAGTTATGACCGCCATTGTTATATTGTCCCGTACGCGGCTGGAGAAATGATAAACCATTAAGGGAAAGAAAAGAGATAATTTAATTTTTTTTTTTTAAGCAAGGTATTTTTTTTCTTCCTGAAACAAAGCCGCAGATTTGTCCAAGCCCGACTAAGACATCATTGGTCGAGTGGTGATCACATGATGCACGAGGGAGGCCGGTTTTGGTCGGCGCCCATATAAACGAAGCCACAACGAACAGAAATGAGTCGAGACCCACCAGTTCCCAGAGTCAGTTTCCGGTTGCGGCAAGCCCCGCAGATAGCTGACCAGTATTCACACATTTTCCGGACCCATCTCTTCAAACCAAGAACAATTATGTTGAAGAGCGACTTAGATCCAGATCACCGAAATAAGTTTTTCTTTAGACTTTCGTCCAAAGACCCACCGAAACACCAATTTCTTAGAGAGCAGACAACTTGAAGTGTTAAAACTTGCCTAGCGGAAAACAACGTGTCACAATCCATAGAACGGGTCGGGAGATAGATGCAGTCCTATGTATCGAACAACTAGACATAAAGTTTGTTACCTTTTTCTTTGATACTTTGAACTTTTGAGTTTTCATTTTATTGCCTTTTATGCATATTTTTGTGGCATCACCCCCGTTGGACTCGGTTTGCAGTACGGCCCCGATGACTGATTGATTTTCTCTGCCTAGATCAATTCACAACGTGGGTAGGCAGACTGGGAATCAAAGTAGGACTTTACAGTTGGTGCCGTGGTAGACTGGGATAGAACGACACGGTTGGCGCTGCGACCAAGGGACGACGTCACAACTGGTGCCGTGAACACAGGATAGGACCCTGGAACAGCCACTGCCACAATTAGTACCGTGACAGCAGGACAGGATCCTGGATCGACCGCTGTTGCTGAGAAATTTCGAATAGGACTCAAAACGACCCGGGACCGAGAGGAACGAGAACAGAATCGTCTGTAAGGTAGGACACTTTGCTTGATTTCCCAACCTCGATTGTTGCTGCGTAGATTGTCTTTCTCTTTAAATATGTCGGACTATGATTCAGATAGAGCAGTTGGGGATGAAGAGGGGGTTAGACAAGGGTTGTCAGCTGACCTGAGGAAGTTGTTGGGTGGACCGAGGGTCCCAGGATTTGACGGCAGTGGGAAAGATTTCAAAAACTGGCTAGCAATCCTGGAGAAGAGCCGAATTATATATGAACTCACAGACCAGGAGACCCTGTATCTGGCATATGATGCCACAAAGGGGAAAGCCTCTGAGTTTATGAAGGAGCTCTTGGAGAGTCAACCCCACTTGTCTTGGGAAAGATTAAAGGGACTATTGACCAAAGAATTCACCGACGAGGGCACGGCTATAGAGGCCATGACACAGCTGCGGGACGAAACCCCTGGAGAATTGGGGGCCCGAGCGGGGAAGCTGTCATTATTGGCCTTCCCAGAAGTGGTTGGAGACAATGCGGTCATGCAGGCCCAGTTAGCAGACCTGTATGTGGAGGCCCTAAGTGACGAGCGTGTTCGTCACGACGTGCTGAAAGAGGGGCCGGTGAGACTATCGGCGGCAATAGAGCTGGCCAAGGAGAGCCAGGGCGCATGGGAAAAGGTAAAAAGGTATGGAAGGAACCAGATACTAAGTCAAGAGGTCGGAAAAAGGGGGAAAGGTGGAAGACCCCCCGCGTGGAATCGGAGGGTCAAACTAGAAGTAGATCAGCCTGAGGTGTGGGAAGAAGACCCCAATAGAAAGGCATGGTCAAGCAGGCATGGATTTTATAAGCCCACGCCGGGTAGATACGGCCTGGTCTGCTGGGCCTGTGGGCGTGAGGACCACAGAGCGGCAGAATGTCCGACGAAGTGGGGTTTGCGCCCAGACTTCGAACAGGACAGGTGCATCAGGTGTGGAAAGAGAGGACACCTGGCCAAGTGGTGCGGGCTGAGAAAAGGCGCCCCACCGATATTAACAAAGAAGGCCGAGCCCAAGAGACAAGACCAGGGAAAAGCCAGCGGGCCACCCCGGAATTAAGAGGGAGGGTGGCCCGGTTAAAAAGAAGGGAAATAAAAGCTTGGACCAGTGGTCGGGCGAGCCGCTTGGGTAGAGGACAGGTCCCCCCGGGAGTAAACGAGAGGTTAGCCCAGTTGAAGAGAAAAAGAGCAAAATGTTGGACATGTGGTCAGGTGGGCCACTTTGCCGCGAACTGTCCGGCAAGAAGGTGTTCCCAGCTCAAGGAAAAGCTAAGGAACAGGAGAGATCTAGACATAGAGTCAGGAGGTATTAAAGACGTCCAGGGCGAGGACTCTAAACAGAAGGAAGAGTCAGGGGAGGAAGAAGAGGACAAAACACCTCCTGGACGGGAATTAAACACAGAGGGAAGGTTAGAGGTTGAGCAGGGACCACCTCGGAAGATGAGATCAAGAAGGGTGAAGAACCCCAAATCTCAGTAGAACAAAGAAGGCTGTGCAGAATAGAAACATTCGGTGTCGACAGGTAACGACACTGGCTCATCCAAAAAAAAAACCTGCTGGCTGACTGTGGTGGATGTGGATGGAGGGGATGGAGTCGCGGGCTGCATCTCACGAAGGACGGAAGAAGATTATTGGCATTGCTGACTGGCCATCAGTGGTGTCATAAAGTACGACCTTTGGGAGTGAGCGCCACGCACACCTATCCGGGCCATTCTGTCTGCTAGGAGTTAGTTGGAGGAGGGAAGAGCTGAACGTAGTAAGAAATTATGGAATAATTGAGTGATGAATTGAGCAAGACTGAATGGTTGTGAAGAATAACAAGAGAATTTTGTTACCTTACAGGAATGATCAAGATGAATGGGCTGATGATGATGATGGTGATAGCCACACTGAGGGTGACGATGGCGGAAGCTGGGAAGCACAGCCGAAACACCATTTTTAAAAAGACGAGTGAAGTAATAATAACCAGGTCTAAATGGTTGATCACATTCGTGATAGATTTGAAACCATACGAGTCGCTACTAAATAAGTTAAGAAATGAGCTAACGCAGCTGGATGCAGCCCGGTTGAAGGTAGGGCAAGATTATCCCAAGGAAAAAGGATATCTTAGTTTACTACACTCCCTGGAATCAGAGGCCACAATGATAGAGGCTCAATGGAGGGACATGCAAAATTACCTGAAGGGAATAGAGTTACTGCAGACGCGGGAAAAGAGATCAGTAGTTCCGATTATAGGAAAAGCGTTAAATGTCCTGTTTGGAACAGTGACTGAAGATGACGTTAAATTCATAAGAAGGAAACTGGGAGAAGTGGAAGTAAACCAGATGACGCTTGCTCAAGTGGCAAGGGAGAGTGTGACAATATTAAATGTGACAAGGTTAGAGGTGGCCAAAAACAGAGCCAGAATCAATTGGTTAATAGATAACCTGGCAGGGTTGAGACAAGAGGTAATTAATGATACGGAAACTGTAATGATCGAATTACAAGAAATGAGCGGGTTCATGCAAAAATATTTCCAACTGATGACAATTACGAATAAGGTACGTCAAACTGGTCAGTCGTTGACGACCTTGCTGGAACACGTGAGAGCGCAATTAGACATGCTGTCATTGGGACACCTCTCCCCAAGCATAGTAAACCCGGGTCGCCTAAGGGAAGTGCTACTCGGAATACAGGCCGAGTTACCCCACCATTTAAGGCTGCCAGTGGACCCCACCAAAGAATTGTGGAAATATTATAATGCACTGGGATGTGTGACCTTGTTGGAAAATAGACGACTATTGGTTGTGATATCTGTTCCGTTGTTGGATAGAGAGAGTATATTCGAGATATACCAAGTTATAAATTTACCCATTCCCTACCCCAGAAGAGATCAAGGTTTGGGAATGATAGCAGGTACAAGGTGGAAACAGAATACATAGCTTTAAATTCAGGGAGAACGAAATTCATGTTGCTAACAGCTGAAGAAGCTAGAAAGTGTAGGGATGATGCTCTAGGAAATTGTACCTCGTTAAGCCCTATCTATATAACTGGTAACCACAAGATGTGCATACTAGAATTGTTTGAAGGGAATAGAGAGGGAATTAAGAGAACTTGCCAAGTAGAGGTATTAGCAAACACGGCATTACCACAAGCTATCAGTGTTTCAGACGGGGTGTGGGCAGTAACCACACAGAAACCTATCAGCTTGTCTAGGGTATGTGGGGGAGAGTCCACAAGGACATTAAGAGTAAGGCCACCATTATCCCTGTTAAAGTTACCCATGGGATGTTCGGCATTTGGGATATCTATGTCCTTACCCCACTATTACCAGGAAGAAGAAAGATATGAAGAGAAAGATTCAATCATAGAAATGATTGGCAGAGGCTTAGTCAATTGTACAGAATTATGGGAGCCAATAATGAAGGGATTCTCCAATGTTACCTTGAATAAAATGCCAGAACTAATGAAGCCGATAGAAAAGATCGATATGGATCAATTGAGGGACAAGTTAAGTGCGTTGGGAAATGAAGGTATGGCTTGGGAAGGCGATGAGCAGATCGCGATAAGTTGGTCAATAGTGATGGGTACATTCATAGTTATAGCCATCGGGGTTTGGGTAGTATGGAAGATTAAGAGTAAGAGGAGATTAACGAACGACAATCAAATGCGCATGCAGCAACTCGAGAGGGAGATGCCGAGCAGTGTTCCTTACTCATACAGAATCGGCGAAGAAATTGCAGGAAGACCAGCGGAGGAGGTTGGCGTGAGACCGCCACGTGCGACGGAAAAACTTCCCACAGCGGAGAGGAAAACATTGACCAAGAAGAACAAGCCATAGTAACCACATCTGCACCCACAGGCACACGCACACATGACATTACATATAGAATAGAAGAACTTGAAAAAGAACATTACACTTGCATGTAAAACAGAAGAAGAACATTACATTGCATGTAGAACAGAAGAAGATGAAAAAGAACATTACACTTGCATGTAAAACAGAAGAAGAAAAAGAACATTACATGCATGTAGAACAGAAGAAAATTAAAAAAAACATTACATTGCATGTAGAACTGAAGAAGTTGAAAAAGAACATTACATTGCATGTAGAAGAGAAAAAGATGAAAAAGAACATTACATTGCATGTAGAACAGAAGAACTTGAAAGAGAACATTACGTTGCACGTAGGAAAGTAGTATAGAATTGCATGGGACAAATGCATGATGCATGTTAAATGGTGTATTTGGGTTTAGGTGTCATTTACGGGTAAATGACAAACCGATTAGGGGAGGATTGTGGCACCATTTAACGAGGCAGAAAGGGAAAAGAAAGAAAAGAAGGAAAGGAGAGGCTAAGAACCGAATTGTGAGTGATAAGCAAGAACACACACACAGCTAAGAGACAATGGATAAAAGGATATTTTGATAAGTAACAAATGGCGAAAGAGTGTCATTACAATGACAGGGAAATTCTGAGTAAAAAGAAAGGGAAAGAAGGAAAGAATCAGATATGTTTTGGCATCGGCTATCTAAGGATATGAAAACAAACTATTGGTACGGGAAGACATCTTATTATCAACTACAGACCGGCTGGCCAAAGAGAGAGAAAGAAAAATTCAAATGAAAATGTTATTTCGTTAAGTGACGAAAAACAGACAACTAAAAGGACTTGGACAGATATGAAAAATTAAAAAACCACCCACGAGCGTCCGACGGAACCTTCTTGGCCTGCGATAATAAAGTTTTGTTATCAGGAATTTGTACCAAAAGAAAATGAATATGTTTTGTTTTCTTTCTTCGAGGCGACAGACTGGCTGGAACTTTGGAGATGTTTCTCTTTGAGACCATGTTAAGAAGACCACACATTCTGATAATTAGCGATAAAATACCTGACGTAAACCACGTGTAGAACAAGAGTTATGACCGCCATTGTCATATTGTCCCGTTCGCGGCTGGAGAAATGATAAACCATTAAGGGGAAGAAAAGGGAAAGAAAAGAGATAATTTAATTTTTTTTTTTTAAGCAAGGTATTTTTTTTCTTCCTGAAACAAAGCCGCAGATTTGTCCAAGCCCGACTAAGACATCATTGGTCGAGTGGTGATCACGTGATGCATGAGGGAGGCTGTTGCCGCCCATCTGGAGGATGAGTAAGAGAGGTTGCCACGAAGATGTGGGGAGGGCAGTTCACGCCCCTCTGAAGTATGATGAGAAGGTGGGAGTGAGGAAAGTTTCCCAAAAAAGGAAAAAGGTGGAAATTCCTAACCAGAGAGGTGGATATGTATTTAGAATTATCGACGAACCCCCCGACGCCGACAAACTCACCCCGGTTTTGGTCGGAGGCCATATAAACGAAGCCACAACGAGCAGAAATGAGTCGAGACCCACCAGTTCCCAGAGTCAGTCTCCGGTTGAGCCAAGCCTCGCAGATAGCTGACCAGTATTCACACATTTTCCGGACCCATCTCTTCAAACCAAGAACAATTATTTTGAAGAGCGACTTAGATCCAGATCACCGAAATAAGTTTTTCTTTAGACTTTCGTCCAAAGACCCACCGAAACACCAATTTCTTAGAGAGCAGACAACTTGAAGTGTTAAAACTTCCCTAGCGGAAAACGACGCGTCACAATCCATAGAACGGGTCGGGAGATAGATGCAGTCCTATGTATCGAACAACTAGACATAAAGTTTGTTACCTTTTTCTTTGATACTTTGAACTTTTGTGTTTTCATTTTATTGCCTTTTATGCATATTTTTGTGGTATCACCCCCGTTGGACTAGGTTTGCAGTACGGCCCCGATAACTGATTGATTTTCTCTGCCTAGATCAATTCACAACGTGGGTAGGCAGACTGGGAACCAAAGTAGGACGTCACAGTTTGTGCCGTGGTAGACTGGGATAGAACGACACGGTTGGCGCTGCGACCAGGGGACGACGTCACATTATCAATAATACACTCATTCTAAACGAAGAATAATAAACCCTACTTTTCTCCTCAACACACAAACGAACACGTGACATTCACACTATCTGACAAGCAGTTCGCACAGACAGGTCGTTAACACGTTCGTCAACGAAAGTTTCATCTCCTTTAACTTTTTCAGGCCATAATAGTAACATTTATCTTTTAACACTCAACAAAAATTCGAGGTAAGAAAACACCAGACACTTTTTGTATTTTGAATTATCTGGATACTCATTACACACATCTTACAATCTTATTAATACATAAACACTTTTCCCATAAAGATATTTGATATTTATAAAGGGCACTTCGACGTTGTTTTAATACTTAGCAAGCTTGTCTCATTAGAAAAAAAACTTACGAGAAGACTGTATATATTTTACTTATTCTTTATCTTAATATTCTTTCGAATTCCGATCCATATTTAATCTACATTTGACCCCAAACTCATATTTTTACTTAGTGTTACTGTCTGTCGTGTCTCTAATATCACCTAACAACCAGATAATAAATAATACTGTTTATTGTTTCCACGTCTTGCTGTTTCGCATTTTTACGAGATAGTTTGCATATATAAATGTTAGGGGAGTTGTAATTATTTATTCAGAGTTACAATTCCCCTACACGTTTCTATTATTATGTAGGCTAAATACACCCCACCCACCGTGATAAAAAGAACAACTTTCCTGTGGCTTGATGTTTAAGGAGTGTTGCGTCATGAAAACACTTAAAAAAATAGAAACCTTCCTGGTTTGAAGCTTGGAGGTTATTTAATTGTATGTATTTGTTATAAGGATGTGTACAGATACCTTAAAAGGGTGTGTGGTTTAATGCATATCGAGTCGGAAAGAGAAATCGCAGAGCTGAGTTCGAATTCCAGTCGGGTTCGTTACATTCACTTACGCGTAAATATCCCTGACAAAGGTATGAATCCATCACTTCTCCGCCCCGTTATAGATTGAATAGCAAGACAGACTGGGTTCTATAGGCTTGGTTGGCAACCAGTCTATCACAGAAAGAAACGGCAACCTAATGCTGAAAAATCATTCGCCTAGGCAGTCAGGATTCGAGAGACCAGATCGCCCGAGCGTATATCACGCGTGGCACTTGAATGACTAAAGTTTTAAAACACTCTAAAGTAGGCTTGGTAAGTATACAAATATTTGCGCTTTACAGTCATCTCTCGATTAGTGGGCTCAAATTTTTCTATGCCAAAATTCGATTACTGCGTATTCTTTTAGTGAGGTAAAGCATTCTTCAGTTTAACGATAGTAATTGACAATTGAATTTTTAAAATAGTTACCGATGCACAAACTAGCCGCACTAATTGAGGGATTCCTGTATATACTTGACTTTATATCATTATACAAAGCTTCTGTAAGATTATCACAGTTTTTACGAGATGTCTTAAGTTTGAATTTAAAGTGGAACTGGATCAGATATTAGTCAAATTAAAAGATATCTAGGGCAAGAGTCTAAAGAACAGAAACGAAAATGATCAGCTATTAGAAAATAATTGATTACTCGACTTCCTTAATTGGTGAGATGACCTCCGATCTTAGATCAATTTGTTTGAAGTCGTACTGTCTTTTTTCTATGAACTCTGCTCGTTAGTGATTAATTTACTGGCCAAGGGTCAGGTTGTCACGCGCGCGAAGAGTTTTCACTTTCGGATTTAATGTCAAAGAGAAGAGAACGTACAATTTTATTAATACATGAACGCTGTCCTCATGAAGATATTTGATATTTATAAAGGACACTTCGACGTGGTTTTAATACTTAGCAAGCTTGTCTCATTAAATCAGTCGCGACTGAGTAGCGTGTTCGGTCCTCACTGGGTGTTTTATACTTGTGGCCTTGTGTTACATTTAAGCTACACTTGGTAATTCGATATTTCATAAGTTGAGCATGTTGCAAATCACCGTCGAAAAAGAAAATACATTTTTCATACAATTTTTCCAATGTTTTGCACAGTTGTCCTTCCATAAACTATTCTTGAATCTCTTTATTTCAAGACAACAAACATTTCTAGGAAATCAAAAAGACCTTTAACACACTGTATTTTCTCTAGAATTGTTTCTCCTGCTACTGCACTTTTTGAGCGAGCAAATAGCATAAACACCTACTGTTTTAAAATTATTATAACTTTGTTTGTATTGTATGTACATCCTTGACTTTTGTATACTAATAAAGGAATTATTTTTATTCGATCGACCTAGCTCGAACATGCATGCGTCTATCGCACCAATGATGGGGATTTTGCACCAAGATCGAAAGCTCATTAGGGTGGCATTGTCTATCATTATATAGATTATCAATGTAGGTGATTGCTGAGTGACCCACGAGTCTTGCGCTTTGTCTAGGTGTCCAGAGTACTAGATCACTCGTAAGTTCTTGCTATGCTCGCCAGCAGTGTCCTTCAAATTAAACTTTACGTTCGCGTAAGATTATAGAAATATAGATATATGAGTTAGTTGGATGTTGACTCCAAGAGATCTTAAGGATATCTCTCCCCATCGGCTTAGACTGTCGGGTTTTAGTTAATGCCCAAGCAGTTAAAACTTCCTTTACAGTGGCTCGAAAGAATCTCCGTTTAAGGGTGTGTAGACTAGATTTCCTTTTTATTCATTTTATTCAAGGCTGGCCAAGCTTTAGCTATGCGAATTTTCATATCCTTTTCAGTAGAACATCCTAGGTATGTAAAAAAATTGCCGAATGTTGTTGATTCGCCTGAGGCAGTCTCTATTGAGCCTTGTGGGTTGAACATTATGAATTTAGTTTTAGAGGCATTGACATGGTGTACCATACATTAAAATCCCTTCGACAGTGGCTCGAAAGAATCTCCGTTTGAGGTTGCTTGGAAGATCAGATTTTTAGATACATCCCTCTTGTTTAATGCGGCTAATGCAAAATTTCAAATCCTTTTTCGTAGAATTTATTTTACTCCCTAGGTATGTAAAATACTTGAAAGATTTTATTGATTCACCTGAGGCGTTGGACCTTGCTGGTTGAAGCATGTGAATTCAGTTTTAGGGGCATTGATATCGTGTCCAACATCATTAGCAGCAATTTCTAGATGATGTAGGAGAACTGTGGAATTGGTAATGGTATATGTAGTGATAGCTAGGTCATGTACATATTCAATATCAGTCAACGTTTTTTGTAGCATACCGACTTCAGAGTCTCGCTGAAAGCATAAAGCCGAGGAGATAATGTTTGCCGACGGAAGTTCTCAATAAGTAATCAGGGTTGATAACAAAGAGAAAAGGTGCCATGTACAGAATCGAAGGCGATAGAAAAATCATCAAAAAGAATGTTGATATAATTGTATTATGCTGGCTTAATATTAGGTTGGTGCAAAAATAATGTTGTTTTTTGACGTTCAACTTCAAAAGATCATAACTCCTTGCATAATAAACTTTATTAATCGAAATAAGAACCATTAGAATCGACACATTTTTGCCAACGAGAAACAAGTTTATTTATCCCATTAGCATAGAAATCCGGAGTTCTGGAAGCGATGAAATCATTGAAGGCTGATTCGGCATCATCTCGGCTTTTGAAGCATTTTTCGCACAGGAAGTTGTTGAGATGCTTGAAAAAGTCATAATCGGTGGGCGAGTGGTCCGGTGAATATGGCGGATGAGGCAGAGTCTCGTAGCCCAATTCGTTCAGCTTCTGCAGGGTCAGTTGAGCAACATGCAGGCGAGCGTTGTCATGAAGGAGAATTGGTCCCTTCATATTGACCAATCTCGGGCACATACGTTGGAGCTTCTGGTGCATTTCGTCAATTTGTCGGCAGTACTTCTCCGCCGTAATCGTTTCGCCCGGATTCAAGAAGCTGTGATGGATGAGACCGGCCGCAGACCACCAAACAGTCATCATAACCTTTTTTTGGTGCAATTTCGGCTTCGGGAAGTGTTGTGGAGCTTCTCCGGCATCCAACCACTGTGCCGAACATAGCCGGTTGTCGTAGAGGATCCACTTCTCATCACACGTCACAATCCGCTCGAGAAATGGGTCGTTTTTGTTGCACAGAAGGAGCGTAGAAGACACCTCAAAACGACGATTTTTTTGATTATCGTTCAATTCATGCGGTACCCATTTATCCAACTTTTTTGACTTCCCTATTTGCTTTAAATGGCGACCGACTGTTGAGTGGTCGACCTCGAGTTCAACAGCAACTTCTTGTGTGGTTTTGCGAGGATCGGCTTCAATTAAGGCTTTCAAATGTTCGTTATCAACTGCAGTCGGCCGGCAGCGACCGTCTTCATCTTTAAGGCTCTCGTCACCATTGCGAAATTTCTTGAACCACCGTTGTGCCACACGTTCGTTAGTGGTTCCTGGGCCAAACGCATCATTGATATCACGAGCTGTCTCGGCAGCTTTTCGGCCTAGTTTGAACTGGAACAAGAAAATCGTGTGGATTTGAATTTTGTCCATGCTGTCGAAAAGCCGGCAAAAAAATGAATGAAGAGATTGAGAACGGTAACGAATAACACGATTCGATAGAGCGAAAAACGCGCTTCAAAATGATATATAACATGGCTGTATATATCAATGAATTAATTCAGAAATCATATATAAAAGTAACATATGTGAGAAAACGACATTATTTTTGCACCAACCTAATATCTGCCTCTGTTTATTTAGAGATATACCTTGCTTTTGTTGGTATTTTGCTTTATTTAGTAACGTTTAACGTATCCTTGGATTGTCATGGCGAGATCCAATATCGCATGTCAATATTCTCTAGCGTACTAGGAGCAGAATCATTGAGGGTTTTATCATCCAACAACAGCTCAGGTGGGTTATGTTATCAGGATGCCCGAAGACAGTCCCCTAAAGGGGATCCTATATAGGAAACTCTCGGAAGGGCAGAGCTATGTCGGAGGACAGAAAAAACGTTACAATATTCTCCAGCTTGCTAGGAGGAGCATCATTGAGGATCTTATCCTCCAAGGATAGCTCAGCTGGATTGGTTATGTTATCGGGGTGTCCGAAGACAGTTCCTTTAAGAGGATCCTATATAGTAAACTCTCGGAATGACAGAGCTATATTGGAGGACAGAATCATAGTTACAATATTCTCCAGCTTGTGACAAGCAGAAGCATTGAGGCTCTTATCCTCCAACGACAGCTCAGGTGCATTGGTTATGTTATCAGGATGCCAGAAGACAGTCTCCTAAAGCCGATCCTATATAGGAAACTCTTGGAAGGCCAGAGCTATTTTGGAGGACAGAAAAAACGTTAAATATTTCCCAGCTTGTTAGCAGAAGAAGCATTGAGGTTCTTATCCCCCAACAACAGCTCAGGGGGATTACTTATGTTATTATGATGCCCGAAGAGAGTCCCCTAAAGAGGATCCTATATAGGGAACTCTCCGTAGACTAGAGCTATCTTGGACGACATACACTCGCTCCCTGATATCCTTAGTTGTCATTTCTTTTTTCGTGTCTGCTTTTAGTACTGTCGTCTGCTTATGTCATGTTAGTAAGATTGTGGCGGCCATGCTTAATCCCAGTAAGATCTCCAATTCTCTCAGAATTATCCTGCTCTATTGGTTGAATAAGTTCGGTACCGAAGTTAAACAACATAGAGCCTGCTCAGTACATAGATGGCTGACCGTTTGGGAATACCGTATACCTTAAGACAGGATCTACATGTGGTATGGCCGACGGCTTGGGAATGGTATGAATCCACCCCTTCTACGTCCAGGTATTGGGTAATAAGTAGGACTTTTATCAGCGACTCTTCATTATCTACACCCCAAAATATTACAATAAAAATATATTTTCTGGCTTTAAATAACCTGAAAAGTGTTAATACGCTGTAAAAAATAATAAAAATCCTGTTTTTACGCATGTCTACAAAACTTGTAATATATGTTATATATAATATATTGGTATAATTGACCTATTAGTTTTAGTCTATTATGCTAAAATTAGAACATATAGGTGTAGGGAAAAGTATACGTAGGTTTTGGTACTATCCCCATTTTCTTTCTTTCTTTTCTTTTTATGTGCCGTGTCCTTTCAAGACGTAGGCGATTATGGCGCTCCACTTCCCCCTATCCCATGTGGCTCTCAATAAGTTTCGTCCCTCTCCCACCTCCCCCCAGACCACGTTCTGTCATCCACTAGCTTAAGCCCGCCAGGTATGTCATGCGTTGCTTTCCCTTATCTCCGTTTTATTTGGCAAAATTGAAACAAAAAAGAAAAAGTTATTTATTTATTAAGCTGAACATGTATAGAAAGTGGTCTAATTTCTGAGACCACCTCGGTAATTTTAGGTCTAAGATCATATAGCATATAACCTTTCTTAACTAAACTACTGCTAGGATAATGTGGGAGAATTAATAACAATAGCGAAGAAATAAACAAGAATCGGTAGAAAGCAAGATGAAGTGACTAGGCTGTGCATCAAGACGCCAAAAATTTATCGTGTAGGTTTATCAGTTTTGATAAAGCAAGGGTTCTTCTGTGTTTCGTTCCTTTGTTACCACATCTAATCACTGTTTTGTCTACTATTTACAAAATTTCGTAAGGTAGGTCTGTTTCTATCTCATGACATATTGAAAGAAAGTGAGACAGAGGAAGTCAAACGTTACCCCTTGCAAATAAAGATAAAACATTTTAAATAGTTTCGAATAGACGAATTGGCCGGTCCTAGTAAAAATAGACCCCAAGGCTATTTTGCCGGTCCGGATAAAATAAACACCAATACAATTTTACCAGAAAATATCAATAGTGATTTAGAAGTAAGAACATATTATATATAGGATGTAACAGTAAAATTGTCTAAATCGTGTAAAAGCAAAATTGTCCATTTGTTAGATTAAGCTCTGAATCGTTGTATATTAGAAATGATTAAAAATACCTTACTGGGATTTTCCAAAGTTTTTATAACACTATTGGACTCTACTTTGAGCAATAAGTATATATAATTACTTTCCGAGCTTAACATAAGAATTGTGATGAAAGCAATCATAAACGAAAAGGACATGTTCATCACTAATTAATTATAGCTAAAGATCGGAAGCTCCTGAAGCACTGAAATTAAGTTGATATATATATATATATATATATATATTCCATTTTCCAACTTATTCAAGATGATCTTGGCCCTCTCTAACCGTCCAACTTTCTGTCCTGGAGTAACAAGTTGTCTCACACGTTTGATGTAAGATTACAATTTCAAGTCTTTTTAAACTGCTTATTGGACTGTCATAGCTGAAACTCCTCTCTCACGTATCAAAGATCTTATGGATTGAGTTAGATATTTTCTAATTGATCACTTTAGCTCTAAGTTCAAATGATAATTCCTCTTCCTATTGTGACCTCCTGATCCAGTTTTACTTCTCTACTGTTCCCTCTTTTTAAAACTTATTCACCGTTCTCTTAATGGTTCTTGAATGGGCCTATGAAGATGGAAGCCATAGTATGAATGTTGGTACCATTACTGAAAGCCTGAACGATCTTTTTCTTCTCGCCATTGCTTAGTTGGGAAGACAGATGGGCTGAAAATCTAGAAAATCCGCAGATATTTTAATCCAGATAGCTGGGAAGATATACATGTGTATGTGGCCTTGAGATTGTCAGTGCAGTGGTTATGTGAGCTGTGTAGGCAGGACTTGAACAATATCGATTCTGTGGTCTGTGACTGTTCTCTTCAGTGGGTGCACCTGAAGTGTATTGGAAAGAGAAACATGATCAATAATTGATGATGAATAAATGATTTTACCTTGTGTTTTAAGAAGTGACGATGGAAAAGATTTTAAATTGTTTTCCCAATTCATGATGAAAATGAATTACTTCCGTGTTAAATCTGTATGTTGTTATTTTTTTACCTGCCTTCTTCATAATAAATACATTTACCGATGAAATAGTTTTAAAAACATGGTTTTCTATTTTACCGCAAGCGGCAAGATAGCCTCTTCCTTTTAAATTCTACTCTGGAATGATTAGGCTGAACAATTATATATTATACCTTCAATTTCCGATTACTGCGAGGTACAAAATTAACTTTTCCCCGAGTTAAGTCAAAATATTAGTAGTTTTTCAAGCACTTAAAAACAATATGGCCTTATAAGTATTTACTAAACTTACCTTAGTACTACAAATCTAAATTGGAGAAGAATGGGTGACATAACACTGTGTTGCTACAGTTATCCAAGAAGGGAGAACATCCTTAAAATAAATATTTGAAACTTACTTTTTATCTTGAATAGAAGCACCAACACTGACATCTCGTGGGAAATATTGTCTTAACTGTGAGTAGAGTAGTCATTCTAACTTCAGTGTTAATGATCTGCATGAAATATGTTCTTAAAATAGAGCTCAATATGCATAAAGAAAGATTGTTCTGCGCCAGTATCTGTAAAGAAATCCTCCATTGAAAGTTGGCATTCGATTTATTGATTTTGTCTGGGTTCTTCCAATAACTTCCGCCACCAAACAATCGTACAGTATGTATTCAATCTATGGACAGTTTAGTAATCGAAAGGGAATTTTAAATGCGGTGCAAAACAGGAAATAGATACACCCTCGTTGTAGACACCATATTTTGGATGCCAAGTTTGTTTGGAGAAAACAGTTATTTTTGTGCACCCCCGAAGTCTTTCATGAGAATAAACACAAAAACAAGTCACTTCATTTTCGTTGGCTAAAAATGGCTCGAGACGAGAGAATAAGCAATGCAGTAAACGATAGCGCGGTGATTCTCAATGGCGAGAAGGAATTTTTTTTTTAAAAATAAATGCAAAGGGAAAGGAAGTCAAGTAGTGACAGCTTGGAGTAAATAGTATTTTTGTCTCGGGTTGAAGATAATTTCTCCTCTTGAAAGCCGTAATGGGCTTTTACTACCTGGCATTTTGTTATAGGAGGCATAATATAGAGCTATGCATGAGTAGGTACCGCATATTGTATCCGTATAACTTAGCGAACATTTAAAATTCGACAGGTCCACGGATTACCTCAGTTAAAGTTAATATCAACTCCCATAAAATATGAATACCGAAGGTTACACATTATACCAGGTAGTTTTTTTTTATAGGGCTGCTAAGTAACGTATGTTATTGCAGTGTACATTAATTACTAGAAGTGTTGTCCAGCTTGTTTACAACCCAGTGCTAGTAAAGGTTTGCATTTTATACCAGCCACTATATCGACTCCTAGTTTTTGAAAAAAAAAAAAGACTTGAAAACTCGACTTAGCAAACATTTAAAATTTGTCAGGACGACACATTAAATTCAGTATTAACTTTTATAAAATATAAATACCTTAGTGTAATGATAAAAGTTCGCAGGTGTAAAGCTTTAAGAAAGCTTTATTCAACTGAGAATACAAAGTTCACGTATAGTGTCCTTTTATAGTCCCAGTAAACAGAAATAGCGAAACAAGGAGAGACCACTCTTGATTATTCATAACACGTAGGTTACACATTATGCCACTTAGTTTTTTGATAATACTGTTTCATACCCTATGTAGATGTCTGAATGACCACCTGAGATAAACGGTGAATCGGTCTGTGTTTACACTTAGCGTATCAACTGTTGGACGTGATGTGTGCCGCACCGTTACTAAAATACTGACTTTGTGTCATTATCTTATCTTTTATAATAATTTCTGTGTTAATATACCAAATATGTTAACTAAACACAAGTTTTCAGTGGGATACATTTGTGGCAGCCTGCTGGAGATAAGGTAAGTGGTGCATAATAATTGTTAGGAGTACTGCCGCACATACTTACAACACAGTTGTAAATGTTTGCATTTTATAGCCGCCATATAAGCCTAATTTTGCAAAGATATTTTAAGCCTGAAAAATCGACTTGTACGCCGCAATTTAAGGTATTTATGAACGAAAGTAAAAAAAAAAAATGTTGGTTTTTCAGAATTTTTAAATTTAGGAAACGCTCATAAATATTCATCAGGCTAACTGAAAAGTCTAGGCGAATTATGGAAGATGCTAAGTGACGTAATTTAATGACTAATAAACAAAAATGAGTAATTGATCTTGTTGTTGAAATTTTCTTTTAATTTAAATGTAATTAATATGTATATTATTTTAGTCTGGGATTAATTGCCCAATTCATATTTCTGATAGCGTAGCTACAGAAAAGGAAACGTGAAACATATTTGCTTAGCTAAAAAATACATATATATGTATACATACTGATTTGCATATTTCATACATATGTTATACATATATTTTCAGTTATATCTGACATTTTACACACACACACACAAAAGTATATGCATAAAACTCATATATGTACATATAAATATATAAATATACACATATACATATATATATATACACAATAACACACACACACATATATATATACATATATGCATATGCACATACATATACACTCATATATATATATACATACATATATAATTATATATATACATGTGGATAGGTATACATATACATATATGCATATATATACACGCACATATATGTATATATATACATGTGCCTATAAACACACACACACACACACACACATATATATATATATATATATGTGTGTGTGTGTGTGGTAATAAATTTTTATTTATCAATCCGATAGATTAGTATCACTTTAAAAGTTATTTTTAAGGGATACTCATATTTTAGTAGACGCTCCATTTATTTATTATACAGAATGTTTATGAAAGAAAAGTATAATTTTTTTTACCGACAGGACTCGAACCTGCGTAACTCTGGGCAGAGGTAACCTTCGTTAGATCCAACTTGCTTTAACCGACGGGGCCATTTCTGAAGGTCTTTAAAACGAAATCCTTTGTCTTAGAAATGTTTATGACTTGTCAACAATCTTGTGTGGCTTTGGTTCTTTCACTCCCCAGGTATGTATTTAGAACTGAGTTATCTAGCGCTATGATTTTTGATATAGATCAAACTCCTTTAAATTTTCCACTGACTTGAAGTAGAGTGACTACATCGAATCAATAGCTACATCTACTGCAAGGAAATTTGGCTCATTGTGTCAGAATTTCATCAGAGAAATCTCTTGCATATTTACAAATCTAACATTCCCCCGTGCATTGAATACTGGTTTCCATATTTGGTCTGGTGCATATCCTGTATATTTTGAAATTCTTGAGGAATTCCAAAGAAGGATATGTAATCTAATCGATCCTGTCCAGGTATCTCAACTTCAGTCACCTTTTCACCGATATGACGTTGCTTCTCTATTAAATATTTTCTTGGCAACTACTCTTGACGAGTTTTTTTTCCATGGTGCCCTGACTACATGGTGTCCCGACTACATGGTGTCCCGACTACATGATACCCTGACTACATGGTGTCCTGACTGCATGGTGTCCTGAATACATGGTACCCTGACTACATGGTGTCCCGACTGCATGGTGTCCCGACTACATGGTACCCTGACTACATGGTGTCCAGACAGCATGGTGTCCCGACTACATGGTACCCTGACTACATGGTGTGTCCCGACTGCATGGTGTCCCGACTACATGACACCCTGACTACATGGTGTCCCGACTGCATGGTGTCCCGACTACGTGGTACCCTGACTACATGGTGTCCCGACTGCATGGTGTCCCGACTACATGGTACCCTGACTACATGGTGTCCCGACTGCATGGTGTCCCGACTACATGGTACCCTGACTACATGGTGTCCCGACTGCATGGTGTCCCAACTACATGGTACCCTGACTACATGGTGTCCCGACTACTACTAGATTCGCATTTAGGTCCTATACATTTACTGCGGAAACGGTTAAATGCAACTTCTACTCCAATATTTTCTTTTCTCGCACTTCCCGCCGGTGGAACTCCCTTCCGTTTACTTGATTCCCTGATAACTACAATCTTCAAAAATTTAAATGCAACGTCATTCAAATTCTTCTGTCTTCTTGAATTCCGTTTATCTTTTGTACTTTTCTCAATCCTCCTTATACTCAATCTTTTCTTTCACTTTCACTCACTGTACACCTCCTCCCGGCAGGATTAATATTTCACCCCAAGTACTTCCTAAAAAGTAGGGTAGGATACTTTCTACTTTTATCTTCTTGAAAAGATCAGCTATAGTAGTCACGTTATGAAATCGTTGACGTTTAGGAGCAAGGTGACTACAGTCGGGTAGAATAGTTATTTTCTAAGCGTAGCTTAGTCATGCCACAAGGCTGAAAATATGGGTACTCGATTAGTATTGAACTCGTAATTGTTCCAGCGAGACATGCTTGCTAACCATTACACCATGCCTAAGTGCCCAAATTATTTTCTAAGTGTTACTTAGATGTAGCACAAGGCCAAAAGTGTGGAGCATTCAGTGGGGATCGAACTCACTACTTGGTGGTAATTGATTGAGCGAGACAAGCTTGCTATTACAGTATGTCTAAATTCCCAGGTGATTTTGCAAGTGTAGCCTAGATGTGACACAAGGCCGAACGTGTGGAGCATCTAGTGGGGATCGAACTCACTACTCACCTGTTAATCGATCTAGCGAGACGAACTTGCTAACTGTTACACGTCATCGAAGTGTACATTCTTTTATGTAATGTGTGCCTTTAGGTATGAGCCATCATAACTCTCTAAAGTGTACTATACCTTATAGCTTTAAGTAATGTTATTCCCTTTTATAACCCTCCTAGTTTTTGTTCCATCGCCCATTTCCACAAACTCTTTAGGTTTATCATTCAGATCCCTTCTGCCTCGTCTGATTTCATTATATATTGTGAGTTTCAAATTCTGTCAGACCTTCTTTCTCATAATGCGTCGATCCTGGTTAATTACCAAGATGAGTTGCCTTCAGGTGCTGCAAGCTTGGACGTGCGGTAGGTGTAATTCATAATTGCTATGGATTGGAAATCGGACAACCGTGTTCCAATTCTAGTCGTGTTCATTATATATACTTACGAACAAATAACCTTAGTAAAGGTATGAGTCCATATCCTCGCCCCCTCCAGATAATGATTTGTTAGTAGGACTTGTATAATTTAATCATTATTATCTAAAAGCAAAAAATAAATATTAAACAAACATTTTCTGGTTTTGAACAGACGGAAAAAAGGATTACACATGAATCAATCCATAAATCAATCAAGCCGAATACTCATTTCCTTTTGCTTTGCGAGAATAATTTCCATCATATCATTGTCATACAGGAGCAGTAACACAGCATATATATTCATTACATTTTTCTTTGTCTCTAATGAAATTTTCTTCATAGCAGGTCGAGAAACGGTTAATATTCTTTGTATTTCGTCAATGCTGAAGCTCTTAGATTTTTTTACAAAATGTTTTATTCTTAGCATGATTATTATTTTATCAATTTAATTGCCTCTATATCTATGGCATTATGACATATCTGTCTGTGTGTTCCATTATAAAAGAATGATTTCGAATCTGAGTTGCTGAATTCTTCGAAGAATCATTCAGCACCTACAAATTTTGGGGAGTACTGATGAAACAAAAAGTGTTCCCTCTATTGAAGTAATTTAGAATCTGAAGGTAGAAAGTATCGGGAATAGGTCGCATATAGAAGGACTTCTCGTCCAAACGACATGAATGTTACATTGCATGTTTCACTCGAGAACAAGCATTGTCATACAGAAAAATTACCACTTGACCTTCTTGCCAATAAATACAATGTTTTCTCTTCCAGTGAACCAATTCAAACGAGCCAGTTGCTCAATTCTGCGCATTTATAAGCTTTTGAACATTTCAGCAATTCGTAATAAAGAATTTCCTTTGAATCCCATTAAAACAGATAAGTTTTTGTAATAAAAATTCTCTTTGAATCTGACCGAACACAAAGAGCTTTTGTAATAAGGTATAACCTTTTAATCCAATCCTAGAAATAAAAGCTATTTACTATAAGATTACTCTTTAGATTAGATTGTAAAGCCCCTCTGGAATATATATATATATATATATATATATATATATATATATATATATATATATATATATATATGTGTGTGTGTGTGTGTGTTGGTTATACGTCAAATACACTAACAAGAAGGCTTACACTCCACATGTCTGATCATTCGTCCATCTACATGAGATATCTACAACATTCGTATCCACATTAACAATATAAAAAAGTACTATTTACTAATCGACAACACAACTATCCTACACCATGAAAACAACAAATTTAGATTATAGATACTAGAATCAATTAAAACTGGCACTGAACAGAATCAACTATGAATACTACAGTATTGTTCTGAAATGCCTGTAAAGAAACAGATTTTTTTTCACGCTTTAATGCGCACGTGACCATAGAAGAAAAAAAATTCGATAATGGATAACTTTTTCACATTCTAATGAACGCTAGCACATTGTCAACCGTTTTGCATTTAAAAGTATAATGAAAAAGATTCGGTAATGTATAACAACGCATAAGTTTATATAAATACTTGTACAAAAAAGCAACATATATATATACATATATATATATATATATATATATATATATATATATATATATATATATATATATATATACTACTTGCACCGCTGAAGATGATCTTGGATGAAGATCGAAAGTACTTGGGAAATTAAAATAAAATAAATTTAAACAGCTATGGCACATTTCTTTCATCCTTTAGCATCAATACATGAAGGTTATTTGTGGGTATGAACGGATTTTGTTAAAAATTAACAGACATAATGTCTGTAATTTATTGAATCAGGCATGCCTAAAAGTGAATTTCCTACCTAAACACACACACACACACACACACACACACACACACATATATATATATATATATATATATATATATATATATATATATATATATAATTTGTCATTAATCTGATTGATGTTATATTCAGTAACCCAGACTGTCTATAGTTTCGTAGACGAAACTTCTTGCAATTGTTCGCTCCAATCTTGAGGAGGTATCAGCATTTGACTGCCGATTTTCTCATTTTCCTTATTTTTATACTGTTAAAAATAATTTATGCGCTATTTATTGGTGTTAGGTTGCTTTACTTTTTGTGTATGTGTGTATATACGCATGCGCGTGTTTGTGTATGCACGTATGTGTAGAATAGGAACAACTAGAAAAAGACAGCTAAAATTCCTTGGCCACATCATGAGAAAAGATTACTTGAAGTGTTTAACACTCATAGGATATAACCAAAGGAAACAGACAGTAAAATACTTGACGCGTTTGAGCGAACGGATGGTAGATAAAAATAAACAGAGAAAGTAAAATGGAAAGTGTTACTGAGAGTAAGAAATATGACGTTGTGGAGAGCCGTCATCGTAAATGCTCTGAAAAGCACATCGCATAAAAGAAGATTAAAATATATACTGATTAAAATATATAGTGAATTGATTGCTTTTAATTTTTAGAAAATCTCCGAAAAAAGTAAAGTCGTATTTAAAATAGGCATGCTGATTTTATATAAGTTTTTTTTTAAATCTAAAAGCATTGTATATTTAGATTTTGACCGACGAACTGAAAGTTAGTCTAAAGATTGTATATATATATATATATAAAACGAGGAGGAAAAAATTCATTTAAAACCAAGAATATATAAAGTAAGCCAATCGAAGTCCTGGCGATGTATAAGTTTGTAAATAAAATTTCCAAGAGAAAGATACATAAAAAATGCTAAACTAAAAGAACAAAACCAAAAAGGAAAAAAAAAAAAAAATCAAAAAAAGAAAAAAAAAACAAATGTAAATATCTTCACACATGTGGTGGTAGCTGACAGTTAAATCTATCAAGGCAGACAATTCCAGTGAGATGACGGCTATTCTCACATTTTAATATCGAAAAAAATGTGTAAAAAAAGTACATCAAAGATATAAATAAACATAACAAACTATAAAGAATTCAAACTAAATGGATAACGGTTTATTGTGGGGGTGGGGAGTGTTAATAGCACATCTATGAGAAATCAAACATCTAAAAGAATCCAGTCGATGAAATGGCGATGTTTTTATGTTGAAGACTAATTTTAAAAAAAGATCAGATATAAACTGTCGATCATCTTCCGCTTGGTGTCGCCAAAGCAGATCATCAACGCAACATTACTTCGATCAAAGGCTGCCGAAGAAGATGCCAGATAACTTTATTTTTAGCGCTTACTGTTCAATTTATTCAATATATTATATTTTGTTACGTATCTATTTCGTTCAGTATATTGTTAGCGATCATGGCTTTGATGCGCCTTCTGGGGCTGACAAATAACAGATGTGGGCGCCATCTACTCGTTAAATCAACCACGACAGACAACTATTGCGAAGGAATATGTGTGTGTGTTTGCGGGGAGGGGGCTATGTTTTTTTTATGTTAATTTTATTTTTTTCGCAAGGGAAAATACTCAGCGAAAAAAAAATAACCACATCATGGAAACCAGTTGCAAGCAGACACAAGTGCACTTTAAAAAAAAACAAATAGAAAAAAAAGCAAGCAAAACGGAGAAAAGGTAAAGTGAAATTGAAGGAAATAAAATTGGAATGCGATAAAATAGCAAACGTCTGGGTGTGGGAATATAAGAAAGCCTGGCTTAGAAATGGTAATTGAAGTCATGAGAGAATAAAGGAAAGGTATTAAGTGTGGGTTTTCAACCTATTTTCGGATATAAGTAAATTGAATTTTAGACACGTCTGATTGAATAAAACTAATGTCAAATGAAGATAAAAAAAGACGACAAAAATATAGGAATAAAATACCTTTTGTTTGTTTCTTTCTTGCTTTCATTTTTTTCTTCTTTTTCATTTTCTCTTCTTTCTTTCTTTCTTTCTTTCTTTCTTTCTTTCTTTCTTTCTTATCCTTACTTAGGCCTGGTGATATTTATCCTTAACTTTTTCTTTCTTTCTTTCTTTCTTTCTTTCTTTCTTTCTTTCTTATCCTTACTTAGGCCTGGTGATATTTATCCTTAACTTTTTCTTTCTTTCTTTCTTTCTTTCTTTCTTTCTTTCTTTCTTTCTTTCTTTCTTTCTTTCTTATCCTTACTTAGGCCTGGTGATATTTATCCTTAACTTTTTCTTTCTTTCTTTCTTTCTTTCTTTCTTTCTTTCTTTCTTTCTTTCTTTCTTATCCTTACTTAGGCCTGGTGATATTTATCCTTAACTTTTTCTTTCTTTCTTTCTTTCTTTCTTTCTTTCTTTCTTTCTTTCTTTCTTTCTTTCTTTCTTATCCTTACTTAGGCCTGGTGATATTTATCCTTAACTTTTTCTTTCTTTCTTTCTTTCTTTCTTTCTTTCTTTCTTTCTTTCTTTCTTTCTTTCTTTAACTGGCCCTGGTGACATTTCTCTTTAACTCTTTCTCCCTTCTTTTCATTAATTAATTCATTCATTCTTTCTTTCTTATCCTTAATTGGACCAGGTGACATTTTTCCTTAACTCTTTCTTTAGTTCTCTCTTTCTTTTACTCAAACCTATATTAAATACTTACAGATGTTAATATTAGGTTGTCCCAAAAGTTCGTAAACACTTGCGAAAAATTGAATGTTTATGCAACACAATCCAGCACAATCCAGAGAAGCGATGTGTTCAGAAAGGGTAAGAGACACCGTCGGTTCCAAAACAAGATCGATACGGCAAGAAAGTCATGTTGTGCATTTAGTGGAACTTTGAAGGAATCGTGCATTTTGAGTTGGTTCCGAATGGTCGTGCCATCAGTGCCGAACTTTACTGTCAACAACTGGAGCAGGTCTATCAAAAGTTGAAGCAAAAGTACCCGGCTCTGATCAACAGAAAGCGCGCTTTGATGCAGCAGGACAACGCCAAGCCACACACCGCCAGGAAGACCAAAGACAAGTTTGAAGAGATGGACGGCGTTAAGGTTCTGCCACATCCAGCCTACAGTCCTGCTCCATCAGATTACGGCCTTTTCCGCTCAATGCAACACTTTCTGAAGGGCCGCCGATTCGACTCGTTTGATGAAGTCGAGGAAGCGTGTCAAGAATTCTTTGATTCTAAGCCGGCTGAATTGTACTTTCACCAGATCCGAAAGCTTGCAGATCGATGGCAGAAAGTCTTGGAAAATGATGGTCTTTATTTTGAGGAATAATTTTTGCTGTTTTTTGTTATTACTTGGCGAGGAAAATTTCAATTTTTTGCAAGTGTTTACGAACTTTTGGGACAACCTAATATAAAGGCTGTGAGTTGAATTACGTTAGAATTTACCTTTTGAGATCTACGATATGAAACTAAGAAAGTGGTATATCTATACTAACCAAAAATGTTTTCAACAAACTGATATAGAACAAGAACAAAATTCAAAACTGGCTGAAATCTTATAAAACATTTTTCGCTATGGAATAAAATAATTGAAGCTTGACTGTGGTTAGATATGCCGTTTTCTGATCAGATAGTCCACATGTCTACATTTTGAAACAAGGAATCTATTGCTTATATGACAGCTGCCTTAGGTTGAGGAAAATAAAAATAACTTAATTTGAAAGCATGAATCTGTTAGTATACAAGATGGCTCTCTTTCAGGTTTTCAACGACTATGCAGTAACTATACTATAATATATTGCGACTCTATTCTCCCTTGTGTCGGTGTGATCCCAAAACTGGGAAAAGTCTATTATACATTCACAAGGAAAACACAAGATGAAAATAAACGACACAGTGAATGTTAAAGACTCGTATCCTTTCAGCAATATTTTACTTTTTTCAGGGCTTCACTTGCGCTGTCTAGGTACGCGGTATGTAGGTAACGAGGACAATTTCTGTCACTTTTGTCATCTCAGACAAACAGATCAGGTTTTACCCGAACTGGCGAGAACTCTTCCTCTTAATAACACGCCATCCACCCATCTCAGTATTACGACACGCTGTTGGAAACTCTTACCAGCGGATTTGAAACTACCACGACGGTCTGTCTTCATTCGATACCGAGCAGCCAGGCACTACTTCAAGGAACTGTCTGCTCTCCGTCCAAGGGCGCTGCAGAACTCTTGTCAGTTACAGCTGAGACCGATATAAACTCAACGCCCGGTATATTGTAACACACCCAATTTTAAATTATTTATCAGATATTTTATTTTGGTTACGTGAGTGGCGACTTTGAAGACTGTTTTTCGCCAACCTTATACAAAACGAAACACTTAAGAATAAGACAAAATCAAACATAACCCCTTCTATGTAGATTTCCTAATCATAGTATCAGAGGTTTAGAAAGGTGCCGGTCCGCTGATACGGTGACGCTGCTGCTAGACATATTTCTATAGCCAGTAATCTGTGTAAGGGCATAAACCAGGCATGGGGGCAACCTTTTTCGAGTAGTGGACCGCTTGAAATATGGCTTATCATAAAGCTAGTCACACTACTAGGAATTTAGTTAATTTTTCGTTGACGGTACCTCACCCATTTTCGCTGTAGAAAACTATACTCATATGCTTTAGAAAACGGGAAAAGATGATTTTTTTTCTCTTTGCAGAAATAAGTATTATCTATAATTAAATCAATAAAGACTTGTTATAATATTATCACTGATGTCAGTGTGATTGACACAAGCTGCTACGTATATGCTTTTTTAATTTATTAATTTGAAATCAAAATCAAAATCAAAAATCAAAAATATACCCCCATCGGTGATTTAAAAATGATCACGTGGATTGCTGCTGAAAGTGAAATGTCTAATTTCTATATCAGTTGATGACGGTTCATTTTTGTCTTCTGACTGACCAGAGATACACCTTACTTTCGAGATCCGATACACCTTTCGTTTCATGCTTAAATCGTTGCTGGCAACACTTAATTTAGAAACACAAGAATATTAGTTTTAAAAGAGAATATGCTTACCATATTTTACTTTAAAATCGAGATCTCATCAATATACAGTTGAGCTGGCGAGATGCAACCTTAAAATCCAAACTGACAGTTTCTTTTCTGGCACTTCTCGCTTCTGACTCCATACTTTCCAGCCCTTATTAATATGCATAAACTTAAATTCAATGTCAATCGCTATGTTCTGTTCCCCTGAGTACTCTTTCCGCTTCCCGCTCATCTCTATCTATAAAAAGCAGGATGTGTGTGTGTGTGTGTGTGTGTGTAACGAATGCACAACCGCAATTTTCGACGGATTTACACCAAAATTTACATTCATATGCTCCAAGTTAGCGGGAAGACCAAGACCGACTTTACATTTACCAACTCCCATCGATAGTGGAAATAATCGATTTTTGCATGCTTCTACGGCAGTTTTCATGTAGTTTTCGGCCATTTTCTACTGGCCAGAGTGAGAGCCTATAGCTGGCAGCCACGAATAGGCAGGAAGATTCTATTGGCCAGCGTGAGAGCCAACAGCTGACTGACACGAATGTTAACTAGTATGCTAGCATGCAAAAAAAGAAATCGATAGCAGCATTCGTCAAAAGTGGGAAAAATTTAAATTTGCATGGCACGTTACTCCAATTGGCTCATTCGCTTGCTTAAACTCAACGTTGATTCTGATTCCGCAGAACTGGGTTGGGTGAAAAAAAGTATTTGTTGTTAACATTTTTTTTTATTCGGTTTTTCCAGTTACGAGTCCTTTTTTGTTTAGTTCTTTTTTCGTAACAGATTTAATGTTTAGTATAGAGCTTAGAAAAAATTCGCAGTGTGAGATAGGGCAAGAAGTAAGGCAAAGGGCACACATTTAGAGGCAAGGAAGGGCAAAAATATTTTAAGTCAAGTGATAGCGATTGCTGTATGAGTCGTACGATTTTTGAATCAAGCCCGGGCAACGCCGGGTCATGCTGCTAGTTATTAATATTTCCTTTTCTAATCCTTCGACACTGTTTAACCACTTGTGTCTCAGTATTTTCACTGCCTTGTATGGAGGGATACCGATTAAAAATATCCTCTAAACGTTACATAAATTTGTGTAGATTTGAGCTGTTCGGATTTGATATTTAATATGAATGATTTTAGTGTAGTAACATTGCATTGTCGAAAACGGTTCGTCCCGATAGTTTTAGAACACATCAATTATCTGCTATTTATTATTATTTAGAACTAAATAACAAACAAGTATGAGTGTTTGTACCTGTATGCGTGGGTGTGAAACAGTAGTACTCAGAATCAAAAACAGTTCCCCTGTTGGTGGGGCTAGGATATGCCGAATTCTCTTACAAATGGCGCCAACTTCCATGAAACAAATTTACAAACACAGGTATAGAACAACAATATTTAACCTATCTCCAAGAAAGGTAGAAAATTAAATATAAATTACCGTATTTAACTTCGAACAAAAACCCACCGTCACATAATAATTTACAAGTATATTTTACGGAAATTTTTAAAAACTATATTTCATGTTTTATTGAAATATATTTTAAATTGGTTTTGTAGGGAAACTGTAAATACAATATTGTAACAGTCTACGGAAATAAAGAATGAAATCATATATTGTAACTTTAATATACAAAAAAAAAAACAGATTAAATTTACAAAAGCAAAAAAGAAATACTGGTATAAAAACAATGCAAATTGATATGAAGCAATCAGTAATGTCTAACAAAGGTGAATAAATTTCATAGGTAATTACAGTAGACATACACAAAACAATCAGTAATACAATACATGTGAGTGAATACAGAGATAATTAGAGTAGATGCAGATAAAGCAAAGAGCAAAGTAAAATAAATGTGAGTGACTATTATAAGATAATTAAAGTAAATACAGACAACGCAATCAGTAAAATACAATAATTGTGAATGAATTCTTATAATGACATTAGATGTAGACAACAGAATCAGTAAAATACAATAAATGTGAAGGAATTCTTATAATGACAGTAGATGTAGACAACAGAATCAGAAACATACAATAAATGTGAATGAATTCTTATAATGACAGTAGAGGCGGACAACGGAATCAGAAACATACAATAAATGTGAATGAATTCTTATAATGACAGTAGATGTAGACAACAGAATCAGAAACATACAATAAATGTGAATGAATTCTTATAATGACAGTAGATGTAGACAACAGAAACAGAAAAATACAATAAATGTGAATGAATTCTTATAATGATATTGGATGCAGAAAACGGAACCAATAAATTAGAATAAATGTGAATGAATTCTTATAATGACAGTAGATGTAGACAACAGAATCAGAAAAATACAATAAATGTGAAGGAATTCTTATAATGGACATTAGATGCAGACAACGGAATCAGAAACATACAATAAATGTGAATGAATTCTTATAATTACAGTAGATGTAGACAACAGAAACAGAAAAATACAATAAATGTGAATGAATTCTTATAATGATATTGGATGCAGAAAACGGAACCAATAAATTAGAATAAATGTGAATGAATTCTTATAATGACAGTAGATGTAGACAACGGAATCAGACAAATACAATAAATGTGAAGGAATTCTTATAATGACATTAGATGTAGACAACAGAATCAGAAACATACAATAAATGTGAAGGAATTCTTATAATGACAGTAGATGTAGACAACAGAATCAGAAAAATACAATAAATGTGAAGGAATTCTTATAATGACAGTAGATGTAGACAACAGAATCAGAAACATACAATAAATGTGAAGGAATTCTTATAATGACAGTAGATGTAGACAACAGAATCAGAAAAATACAATAAATGTGAAGGAATTCTTATAATGACAGTAGATGTAGACAACAGAATCAGAAAAATACAATAAATGTGAAGGAATTCTTATAATGACAGTAGATGTAGACAACAGAATCAGAAACATACAATAAATGTGAAGGAATTCTTATAATGACAGTAGATGTAGACAACAGAATCAGAAAAATACAATAAATGTGAAGGAATTCTTATAATGACAGTAGATGTAGACAACGGAATCAGACAAATACAATAAATGTGAAGGAATTCTTATAATGACATTAGATGTAGACAACAGAATCAGAAACATACAATAAATGTGAAGGAATTCTTATAATGACAGTAGATGTAGACAACAGAATCAGAAACATACAATAAATGTGAAGGAATTCTTATAATGACAGTAGATGTAGACAACAGTATCAGAAACATACAATAAATGTGAAGGAATTCTCCTAATGACAGTAGATGTAGACAACAGAATCAGAAACATACAATAAATGTGAAGGAATTCTTATAATGACAGTAGATGTAGACAACAGAATCAGAAAAATACAATAAATGTGAAGGAATTCTCCTAATGACAGTAGATGTAGACAACAGTATCAGAAACATACAATAAATGTGAAGGAATTCTTACAATGATATTAAATGCAGAAAATGGAACCAATAAATTACAATAAATGTGAATGAATTCTTATAATGACAGTAGATGGAGACAACGGAATCAGACAAATACAATAAATGTGAAGGAATTCTTATAATGAAATTAGATGCAGACAACGGAATCAGAAACATACAATAAATGTGAATGAATTCTTATAATGACAGTAGATGTAGACAACAGTATCAGAAAAATACAATAAATGTGAAGGAATTCTTATAATGACAGTAGATGTAGACAACAGAATCAGAACAATACAATAAATGTGAAGGAATTCTCCTAATGACAGTAGATGTAGACAACAGTATCAGAAACATACAATAAATGTGAAGGAATTCTCCTAATGACAGTAGATGTAGACAACAGAATCAGAAAAATACAATAAATGTGAAGGAATTCTTACAATGACATTAGATGCAGACAACAGAATCAGAACAATACAATAAATGTGAAGGAATTCTTATAATGACATTAGATGTAGACAACAGAATCAGAAACATACAATAAATGTGAAGGAATTCTTATAATGACAGTAGATGTAGACAACAGAATCAGAAAAATACAATAAATGTGAAGGAATTCTTATAATGACAGTAGATGTAGACAACAGAATCAGAAACATACAATAAATGTGAAGGAATTCTTATAATGACAGTAGATGTAGACAACAGAATCAGAACAATACAATAAATGTGAAGGAATTCTCCTAATGACAGTAGATGTAGACAACAGTATCAGAAACATACAATAAATGTGAAGGAATTCTCCTAATGACAGTAGATGTAGACAACAGAATCAGAACAATACAATAAATGTGAATGAATTCTTACAATGACATTAGATGCAGACAACAGAATCAGAAAAATACAATAAATGTGAAGGAATTCTTATAATGACAGTAGATGCAGACAACAGAATCAGAACAATACAATAAATGTGAAGGAATTCTTATAATGACATTAGATGTAGACAACAGAATCAGAAACATACAATAAATGTGAAGGAATTCTTATAATGACAGTAGATGTAGACAACAGAATCAGAAAAATACAATAAATGTGAAGGAATTCTTATAATGACAGTAGATGTAGACAACAGAATCAGAAACATACAATAAATGTGAAGGAATTCTTATAATGACAGTAGATGTAGACAACAGAATCAGAACAATACAATAAATGTGAAGGAATTCTCCTAATGACAGTAGATGTAGACAACAGTATCAGAAACATACAATAAATGTGAAGGAATTCTCCTAATGACAGTAGATGTAGACAACAGAATCAGAACAATACAATAAATGTGAATGAATTCTTACAATGACATTAGATGCAGACAACAGAATCAGAAAAATACAATAAATGTGAAGGAATTCTTATAATGACAGTAGATGTAGACAACAGAATCAGAAAAATACAATAAATGTGAAGGAATTCTTATAATGACAGTAGATGTAGACAACAGAATCAGAAAAATACAATAAATGTGAAGGAATTCTTATAATGACAGTAGATGCAGACAACAGAATCAGAAAAATACAATAAATGTGAAGGAATTCTTACAATGACAGTAGATGTAGACAACAGAATCAGAAAAATACAATAAATGTGAAGGAATTCTTATAATGACAGTAGATGTAGACAACAGAATCAGAAAAATACAATAAATGTGAAGGAATTCTTATAATGACAGTAGATGCAGACAACAGAATCAGAAAAATACAATAAATGTGAAGGAATTCTTATAATGACAGTAGATGTAGACAACAGAATCAGAAACATACAATAAATGTGAAGGAATTCTTACAATGACATTAGATGCAGACAACAGAATCAGAAAAATACAATAAATGTGAAGGAATTCTTATAATGACAGTAGATGTAGACAACAGAATCAGAAAAATACAATAAATGTGAAGGAATTCTTATAATGACAGTAGATGCAGACAACAGAATCAGAAAAATACAATAAATGTGAAGGAATTCTTACAATGACATTAGATGCAGACAACAGAATCAGAAAAATACAATAAATGTGAAGGAATTCTTATAATGACAGTAGATGTAGACAACAGAATCAGAAAAATACAATAAATGTGAAGGAATTCTTATAATGACAGTAGATGCAGACAACAGAATCAGAAAAATACAATAAATGTGAAGGAATTCTTATAATGACAGTAGATGTAGACAACAGAATCAGAACAATACAATAAATGTGAAGGAATTCTTACAATGACATTAGATGCAGACAACAGAATCAGAAAAATACAATAAATGTGAAGGAATTCTTATAATGACAGTAGATGCAGACAACAGAATCAGAAAAATACAATAAATGTGAAGGAATTCTTATAATGACAGTAGATGCAGACAACAGAATCAGAAAAATACAATAAATGTGAAGGAATTCTTATAATGACAGTAGATGTAGACAACAGAATCAGAACAATACAATAAATGTGAAGGAATTCTTACAATGACATTAGATGCAGACAACAGAATCAGAAAAATACAATAAATGTGAAGGAATTCTTATAATGACAGTAGATGCAGACAACAGAATCAGAAAAATACAATAAATGTGAAGGAATTCTTACAATGACATTAGATGCAGACAACAGAATCAGAAAAATACAATAAATGTGAAGGAATTCTTATAATGACAGTAGATGTAGACAACAGAATCAGAAAAATACAATAAATGTGAAGGAATTCTTATAATGACAGTAGATGCAGACAACAGAATCAGAAAAATACAATAAATGTGAAGGAATTCTTATAATGACAGTAGATGTAGACAACAGAATCAGAACAATACAATAAATGTGAAGGAATTCTTACAATGACATTAGATGCAGACAACAGAATCAGAAAAATACAATAAATGTGAAGGAATTCTTATAATGACAGTAGATGTAGACAACAGAATCAGAAAAATACAATAAATGTGAAGGAATTCTTATAATGACAGTAGATGCAGACAACAGAATCAGAAAAATACAATAAATGTGAAGGAATTCTTATAATGACAGTAGATGCAGACAACAGAATCAGAAAAATACAATAAATGTGAAGGAATTCTTACAATGACATTAGATGCAGACAACAGAATCAGAAAAATACAATAAATGTGAAGGAATTCTTATAATGACAGTAGATGTAGACAACAGAATCAGAAAAATACAATAAATGTGAAGGAATTCTTATAATGACAGTAGATGCAGACAACAGAATCAGAAAAATACAATAAATGTGAAGGAATTCTTACAATGACATTAGATGCAGACAACAGAATCAGAAAAATACAATAAATGTGAAGGAATTCTTATAATGACAGTAGATGTAGACAACAGAATCAGAAAAATACAATAAATGTGAAGGAATTCTTACAATGACATTAGATGCAGACAACAGAATCAGAAAAATACAATAAATGTGAAGGAATTCTTATAATGACAGTAGATGTAGACAACAGAATCAGAACAATACAATAAATGTGAAGGAATTCTTACAATGACATTAGATGCAGACAACAGAATCAGAAAAATACAATAAATGTGAAGGAATTCTTATAATGACAGTAGATGCAGACAACAGAATCAGTAAAATACAATAAATGTGAAGGAATTCTTATAATGACAGTAGATGCAGACAACAGAATCAGAAAAATACAATAAATGTGAAGGAATTCTTATAATGACAGTAGATGTAGACAACAGAATCAGAACAATACAATAAATGTGAAGGAATTCTTATAATGACAGTAGATGTAGACAACAGAATCAGAAAAATACAATAAATGTGAAGGAATTCTTATAATGACAGTAGATGCAGACAACAGAATCAGAAAAATACAATAAATGTGAAGGAATTCTTACAATGACATTAGATGCAGACAACAGAATCAGAAAAATACAATAAATGTGAAGGAATTCTTATAATGACAGTAGATGTAGACAACAGAATCAGAAAAATACAATAAATGTGAAGGAATTCTTATAATGACAGTAGATGTAGACAACAGAATCAGAAAAATACAATAAATGTGAAGGAATTCTTATAATGACAGTAGATGCAGACAACAGAATCAGAAAAATACAATAAATGTGAAGGAATTCTTACAATGACATTAGATGCAGACAACAGAATCAGAAAAATACAATAAATGTGAAGGAATTCTTATAATGACAGTAGATGTAGACAACAGAATCAGAAAAATACAATAAATGTGAAGGAATTCTTATAATGACAGTAGATGCAGACAACAGAATCAGAAAAATACAATAAATGTGAAGGAATTCTTATAATGACAGTAGATGTAGACAACAGAATCAGAACAATACAATAAATGTGAAGGAATTCTTACAATGACATTAGATGCAGACAACAGAATCAGAAAAATACAATAAATGTGAAGGAATTCTTATAATGACAGTAGATGCAGACAACAGAATCAGTAAAATACAATAAATGTGAAGGAATTCTTATAATGACAGTAGATGCAGACAACAGAATCAGAAAAATACAATAAATGTGAAGGAATTCTTATAATGACAGTAGATGTAGACAACAGAATCAGAAAAATACAATAAATGTGAAGGAATTCTTATAATGACAGTAGATGCAGACAACAGAATCAGAAAAATACAATAAATGTGAAGGAATTCTTACAATGACATTAGATGCAGACAACAGAATCAGAAAAATACAATAAATGTGAAGGAATTCTTATAATGACAGTAGATGTAGACAACAGAATCAGAAAAATACAATAAATGTGAAGGAATTCTTATAATGACAGTAGATGTAGACAACAGAATCAGAAAAATACAATAAATGTGAAGGAATTCTTATAATGACAGTAGATGTAGACAACAGAATCAGAAAAATACAATAAATGTGAAGGAATTCTTATAATGACAGTAGATGTAGACAACAGAATCAGAAAAATACAATAAATGTGAAGGAATTCTTATAATGACAGTAGATGTAGACAACAGAATCAGAAACATACAATAAATGTGAAGGAATTCTCCTAATGACAGTAGATGTAGACAACAGAATCAGAAAAATACAATAAATGTGAAGGAATTCTTATAATGACAGTAGATGCAGACAACAGAATCAGAAAAATACAATAAATGTGAAGGAATTCTTATAATGACAGTAGATGTAGACAACAGAATCAGAAAAATACAATAAATGTGAAGGAATTCTTATAATGACAGTAGATGTAGACAACAGAATCAGAAAAATACAATAAATGTGAAGGAATTCTCCTAATGACAGTAGATGTAGACAACAGAATCAGAAAAATACAATAAATGTGAAGGAATTCTTATAATGACAGTAGATGTAGACAACAGAATCAGAACAATACAATAAATGTGAAGGAATTCTTACAATGACATTAGATGCAGACAACAGAATCAGAAAAATACAATAAATGTGAAGGAATTCTTATAATGACAGTAGATGCAGACAACAGAATCAGTAAAATACAATAAATGTGAAGGAATTCTTATAATGACAGTAGATGCAGACAACAGAATCAGAAAAATACAATAAATGTGAAGGAATTCTTATAATGACAGTAGATGTAGACAACAGAATCAGAAAAATACAATAAATGTGAAGGAATTCTTATAATGACAGTAGATGCAGACAACAGAATCAGTAAAATACAATAAATGTGAAGGAATTCTTATAATGACAGTAGATGCAGACAACAGAATCAGAAAAATACAATAAATGTGAAGGAATTCTTATAATGACAGTAGATGTAGACAACAGAATCAGAAAAATACAATAAATGTGAAGGAATTCTTATAATGACAGTAGATGTAGACAACAGAATCAGAAAAATACAATAAATGTGAAGGAATTCTTATAATGACAGTAGATGTAGACAACAGAATCAGAAAAATACAATAAATGTGAAGGAATTCTCCTAATGACAGTAGATGCAGACAACAGAATCAGAAAAATACAATAAATGTGAAGGAATTCTTATAATGACAGTAGATGCAGACAACAGAATCAGAAAAATACAATAAATGTGAAGGAATTCTTATAATGACAGTAGATGCAGACAACAGAATCAGAAAAATACAATAAATGTGAAGGAATTCTTATAATGACAGTAGATGTAGACAACAGAATCAGAAAAATACAATAAATGTGAAGGAATTCTTATAATGACAGTAGATGTAGACAACAGAATCAGAAAAATACAATAAATGTGAAGGAATTCTTATAATGACAGTAGATGTAGACAACAGAATCAGAAAAATACAATAAATGTGAAGGAATTCTCCTAATGACAGTAGATGCAGACAACAGAATCAGAAAAATACAATAAATGTGAAGGAATTCTTATAATGACAGTAGATGCAGACAACAGAATCAGAAAAATACAATAAATGTGAAGGAATTCTTATAATGACAGTAGATGCAGACAACAGAATCAGAAAAATACAATAAATGTGAAGGAATTCTTATAATGACAGTAGATGCAGACAACAGAATCAGTAAAATACAATAAATGTGAAGGAATTCTTATAATGACAGTAGATGCAGACAACAGAATCAGAAAAATACAATAAATGTGAAGGAATTCTTATAATGACAGTAGATGTAGACAACAGAATCAGAAAAATACAATAAATGTGAAGGAATTCTTATAATGACAGTAGATGTAGACAACAGAATCAGAAAAATACAATAAATGTGAAGGAATTCTTATAATGACAGTAGATGTAGACAACAGAATCAGAAAAATACAATAAATGTGAAGGAATTCTTATAATGACAGTAGATGTAGACAACAGAATCAGAAAAATACAATAAATGTGAAGGAATTCTTATAATGACAGTAGATGTAGACAACAGAATCAGAAACATACAATAAATGTGAAGGAATTCTCCTAATGACAGTAGATGTAGACAACAGAATCAGAAAAATACAATAAATGTGAAGGAATTCTTACAATGACATTAGATGCAGACAACAGAATCAGAAAAATACAATAAATGTGAAGGAATTCTTATAATGACAGTAGATGTAGACAACAGAATCAGAAAAATACAATAAATGTGAAGGAATTCTTATAATGACAGTAGATGTAGACAACAGAATCAGAAAAATACAATAAATGTGAAGGAATTCTCCTAATGACAGTAGATGCAGACAACAGAATCAGAAAAATACAATAAATGTGAAGGAATTCTTATAATGACAGTAGATGTAGACAACAGAATCAGAACAATACAATAAATGTGAAGGAATTCTTACAATGACATTAGATGCAGACAACAGAATCAGAAAAATACAATAAATGTGAAGGAATTCTTATAATGACAGTAGATGCAGACAACAGAATCAGTAAAATACAATAAATGTGAAGGAATTCTTATAATGACAGTAGATGCAGACAACAGAATCAGAAAAATACAATAAATGTGAAGGAATTCTTATAATGACAGTAGATGTAGACAACAGAATCAGAAAAATACAATAAATGTGAAGGAATTCTTATAATGACAGTAGATGCAGACAACAGAATCAGAAAAATACAATAAATGTGAAGGAATTCTTACAATGACATTAGATGCAGACAACAGAATCAGAAAAATACAATAAATGTGAAGGAATTCTTATAATGACAGTAGATGTAGACAACAGAATCAGAAAAATACAATAAATGTGAAGGAATTCTTATAATGACAGTAGATGTAGACAACAGAATCAGAAAAATACAATAAATGTGAAGGAATTCTTATAATGACAGTAGATGTAGACAACAGAATCAGAAAAATACAATAAATGTGAAGGAATTCTTATAATGACAGTAGATGTAGACAACAGAATCAGAAAAATACAATAAATGTGAAGGAATTCTTATAATGACAGTAGATGTAGACAACAGAATCAGAAACATACAATAAATGTGAAGGAATTCTCCTAATGACAGTAGATGTAGACAACAGAATCAGAAAAATACAATAAATGTGAAGGAATTCTTATAATGACAGTAGATGCAGACAACAGAATCAGAAAAATACAATAAATGTGAAGGAATTCTTATAATGACAGTAGATGTAGACAACAGAATCAGAAAAATACAATAAATGTGAAGGAATTCTTATAATGACAGTAGATGTAGACAACAGAATCAGAAAAATACAATAAATGTGAAGGAATTCTTATAATGACAGTAGATGTAGACAACAGAATCAGAAAAATACAATAAATGTGAAGGAATTCTTATAATGACAGTAGATGTAGACAACAGAATCAGAAACATACAATAAATGTGAAGGAATTCTCCTAATGACAGTAGATGTAGACAACAGAATCAGAAAAATACAATAAATGTGAAGGAATTCTTATAATGACAGTAGATGCAGACAACAGAATCAGAAAAATACAATAAATGTGAAGGAATTCTTATAATGACAGTAGATGTAGACAACAGAATCAGAAAAATACAATAAATGTGAAGGAATTCTTATAATGACATTAGATGCAGACAACAGAATCAGAAAAATACAATAAATGTGAAGGAATTCTTATAATGACAGTAGATGTAGACAACAGAATCAGAAAAATACAATAAATGTGAAGGAATTCTTATAATGACAGTAGATGCAGACAACAGAATCAGAAAAATACAATAAATGTGAAGGAATTCTTACAATGACATTAGATGCAGACAACAGAATCAGAAAAATACAATAAATGTGAAGGAATTCTTATAATGACAGTAGATGTAGACAACAGAATCAGAAAAATACAATAAATGTGAAGGAATTCTTATAATGACAGTAGATGCAGACAACAGAATCAGAAAAATACAATAAATGTGAAGGAATTCTTATAATGACATTAGATGCAGACAACAGAATCAGAAAAATACAATAAATGTGAAGGAATTCTTATAATGACAGTAGATGCAGACAACAGAATCAGTAAAATACAATAAATGTGAAGGAATTCTTATAATGACAGTAGATGTAGACAACAGAATCAGAACAATACAATAAATGTGAAGGAATTCTTACAATGACATTAGATGCAGACAACAGAATCAGAAAAATACAATAAATGTGAAGGAATTCTTATAATGACAGTAGATGTAGACAACAGAATCAGAAAAATACAATAAATGTGAAGGAATTCTTATAATGACAGTAGATGCAGACAACAGAATCAGAAAAATACAATAAATGTGAAGGAATTCTTACAATGACATTAGATGCAGACAACAGAATCAGAAAAATACAATAAATGTGAAGGAATTCTTATAATGACAGTAGATGTAGACAACAGAATCAGAAAAATACAATAAATGTGAAGGAATTCTTATAATGACAGTAGATGCAGACAACAGAATCAGAAAAATACAATAAATGTGAAGGAATTCTTATAATGACAGTAGATGTAGACAACAGAATCAGAAAAATACAATAAATGTGAAGGAATTCTTATAATGACAGTAGATGTAGACAACAGAATCAGAAAAATACAATAAATGTGAAGGAATTCTTATAATGACAGTAGATGTAGACAACAGAATCAGAAAAATAC
This sequence comes from Acanthosepion lycidas, assembly GCA_963932145.1. Classification (NCBI taxonomy): domain Eukaryota; kingdom Metazoa; phylum Mollusca; class Cephalopoda; order Sepiida; family Sepiidae; genus Acanthosepion; species Acanthosepion lycidas. Next base: position 68,997,789 of record OZ010581.1, on the reverse strand, counting down.
AATAAATGTGAAGGAATTCTTATAATGACAGTAGATGTAGACAACAGAATCAGAAAAATACAATAAATGTGAAGGAATTCTTATAATGACAGTAGATGCAGACAACAGAATCAGAAAAATACAATAAATGTGAAGGAATTCTTATAATGACAGTAGATGTAGACAACAGAATCAGAAAAATACAATAAATGTGAAGGAATTCTTATAATGACAGTAGATGTAGACAACAGAATCAGAACAATACAATAAATGTGAAGGAATTCTCCTAATGACAGTAGATGTAGACAACAGAATCAGAAAAATACAATAAATGTGAAGGAATTCTTATAATGACAGTAGATGTAGACAACAGAATCAGAAAAATACAATAAATGTGAAGGAATTCTTATAATGACAGTAGATGCAGACAACAGAATCAGAAAAATACAATAAATGTGAAGGAATTCTTATAATGACATTAGATGTAGACAACAGAATCAGAAAAATACAATAAATGTGAAGGAATTCTTATAATGACAGTAGATGTAGACAACAGAATCAGAAAAATACAATAAATGTGAAGGAATTCTTATAATGACAGTAGATGTAGACAACAGAATCAGAAAAATACAATAAATGTGAAGGAATTCTTATAATGACATTAGATGTAGACAACAGAATCAGAAAAATACAATAAATGTGAAGGAATTCTTATAATGACATTAGATGTAGACAACAGAATCAGAAAAATACAATAAATGTGAAGGAATTCTTATAATGACAGTAGATGTAGACAACAGAATCAGAAAAATACAATAAATGTGAAGGAATTCTTATAATGACAGTAGATGTAGACAACAGAATCAGAACAATACAATAAATGTGAAGGAATTCTTACAATGACATTAGATGCAGACAACAGAATCAGAAAAATACAATAAATGTGAAGGAATTCTTATAATGACAGTAGATGTAGACAACAGAATCAGAAAAATACAATAAATGTGAAGGAATTCTTATAATGACAGTAGATGCAGACAACAGAATCAGAAAAATACAATAAATGTGAAGGAATTCTTATAATGACATTAGATGTAGACAACAGAATCAGAAAAATACAATAAATGTGAAGGAATTCTTATAATGACAGTAGATGTAGACAACAGAATCAGAAAAATACAATAAATGTGAAGGAATTCTTATAATGACAGTAGATGTAGACAACAGAATCAGAAAAATACAATAAATGTGAAGGAATTCTTATAATGACATTAGATGTAGACAACAGAATCAGAAAAATACAATAAATGTGAAGGAATTCTTATAATGACAGTAGATGTAGACAACAGAATCAGAAAAATACAATAAATGTGAAGGAATTCTTATAATGACAGTAGATGTAGACAACAGAATCAGAAAAATACAATAAATGTGAAGGAATTCTTATAATGACAGTAGATGTAGACAACAGAATCAGAACAATACAATAAATGTGAAGGAATTCTTACAATGACATTAGATGCAGACAACAGAATCAGAAAAATACAATAAATGTGAAGGAATTCTTATAATGACAGTAGATGTAGACAACAGAATCAGAAAAATACAATAAATGTGAAGGAATTCTTATAATGACAGTAGATGTAGACAACAGAATCAGAACAATACAATAAATGTGAAGGAATTCTTATAATGACAGTAGATGTAGACAACAGAATCAGAAAAATACAATAAATGTGAAGGAATTCTTATAATGACAGTAGATGTAGACAACAGAATCAGAAAAATACAATAAATGTGAAGGAATTCTCCTAATGACAGTAGATGTAGACAACAGAATCAGAAACATACAATAAATGTGAAGGAATTCTTATAATGACAGTAGATGCAGACAACAGAATCAGAACAATACAATAAATGTGAAGGAATTCTTATAATGACAGTAGATGTAGACAACAGAATCAGAAAAATACAATAAATGTGAAGGAATTCTCCTAATGACAGTAGATGTAGACAACAGAATCAGAACAATACAATAAATGTGAAGGAATTCTTATAATGACAGTAGATGTAGACAACAGAATCAGAAAAATACAATAAATGTGAAGGAATTCTTATAATGACAGTAGATGTAGACAACAGAATCAGAAAAATACAATAAATGTGAAGGAATTCTTATAATGACAGTAGATGTAGACAACAGAATCAGAACAATACAATAAATGTGAAGGAATTCTTATAATGACAGTAGATGTAGACAACAGAATCAGAAAAATACAATAAATGTGAAGGAATTCTTATAATGACAGTAGATGTAGACAACAGAATCAGAAAAATACAATAAATGTGAAGGAATTCTACTAATGACAGTAGATGTAGACAACAGAATCAGAAAAATACAATAAATGTGAAGGAATTCTTATAATGACAGTAGATGTAGACAACAGAATCAGAAAAATACAATAAATGTGAAGGAATTCTTATAATGACAGTAGATGTAGACAACAGAATCAGAAAAATACAATAAATGTGAAGGAATTCTTATAATGACAGTAGATGTAGACAACAGAATCAGAAAAATACAATAAATGTGAAGGAATTCTTATAATGACAGTAGATGTAGACAACAGAATCAGAAAAATACAATAAATGTGAAGGAATTCTTATAATGACAGTAGATGTAGACAACAGAATCAGAAAAATACAATAAATGTGAAGGAATTCTTATAATGACAGTAGATGTAGACAACAGAATCAGAAAAATACAATAAATGTGAAGGAATTCTTATAATGACAGTAGATGTAGACAACAGAATCAGAAAAATACAATAAATGTGAAGGAATTCTTATAATGACAGTAGATGTAGACAACAGAATCAGAAAAATACAATAAATGTGAAGGAATTCTTATAATGACAGTAGATGTAGACAACAGAATCAGAAAAATACAATAAATGTGAAGGAATTCTTATAATGACAGTAGATGTAGACAACAGAATCAGAAAAATACAATAAATGTGAAGGAATTCTTATAATGACAGTAGATGTAGACAACAGAATCAGAAAAATACAATAAATGTGAAGGAATTCTTATAATGACAGTAGATGTAGACAACAGAATCAGAAAAATACAATAAATGTGAAGGAATTCTTATAATGACAG